>BLSH010386728.1:380011-401578 GCA_018402905.1 Glandirana rugosa | reverse complement strand
TAAACACCCCAGTGGTGATTAAATACCACCAAAAGAAAGCTCTATTTGTGTGAAAAAAAGGACGAAAATTTCATTTGGGTACAGTGTAGTATGACTGAGTAATTGTCATTCAAAATGTGAGAGCACTGAAAGCTGAAAATTGGTCTGGTTAGGAAGGGGGTTTAAGTGCCCAGTTGTCAAGTGGTTAAAGGATTTTTTCATTTTTATTGTTTCACTTTAAGCATCATAAAAATCACTGCTCCTGTAAAAATGATATTTTAAAAAAAAAAATGCTTGCATTGATCCATGTCCCCCAGGACAGCAATCCAGGTCCTCATACCCTTTTTATGGCTAATAATGTGCATATACACCTTCAACGTGGGCACGTTTAATTTTTCAAGTTCAGGTCCCATAGAATTTAATAGGGCTCCCAGTATGGGTCTGAACTTTTTCGATGTTAGAGAGTTCAGGCACGAACTGAACTGGGGGGTGTTTAGCCCCACTCTATTACTAAGTTGTCTAACACTGATAAACATTTAATGGCATCTAGAACTGATTGTTATTATTTATAAATACAGTGGATAACTGAGAGCAATAAAGCAAAAAAAAAAAAAAAATGGTATGACAAAGTGCAATATGTAGACTGCAATCAAGTGATGACATACAGTATTTCTGATTCACAGATTTCAATGCTATCAAAAAAAAAAAAAAACTATAGGAAGAGTGCCAAAATAAACAAATATATCTACTGTTGATTCACTTTTTCAAAAATCTGCTTAATTAAATGTCACTTCCCTTTAATCTTTTACTGTCATGGACTTGTAGGCAGATCAGGGATGGCCCACCATGTTGTGGCCCATTTAAGAGTGTTACCCCATTCAATACTTCCAGGAAGGGAGAGTGAGTTCACTTTCTGTCTGGCATGATCATTTATACTGTGTGGGAGAAGTTAGCTTATGCCGATCCCCATGTGTAAGCTCCGGTGGGCATACTGAAATGTGTTGGGAATGTGGCCTGGTGGGAGTCAAGGCTGAGACTGCTTTTCACTATCATACAGCAGGTTTTGATTAGACGTGCAGGAAAAAAGGAGATTTGGGGAGGACTGGTCTGTGTGATGGAGCCACATCCCTAGAAAATGTATAGAAAAGAATTTCCCTCATGAAGCATGGGACTTTAAAGGCTCACAAAATAAGAGCGTATTAGAGTAAAAAATATGTAAATTGTATTGTTACAAAATACATTAAAATACTAGGACTATTGTTGAGTGGCGGTTCGTGTCACTGATGGACAAAAGATTAAGATGAAGGTTAAAAAACACAGGAAGGAGGCAAGTTTGTAACCCAGGCAAGTGTAACCTGGGCAAATACTGAGAGCCCCTTGTAATGCCTGTGTGTATGTATCATAGGCTGCACAGGTAGATAATGATGTCGTAAACTGTCTATATTTGAACATCAGGGAGTTTAGTGCATCCTGTGCAGCCAAAAAACATATGACGTGCAGCTCCCGGGACACCTAATCACTCTCTACTGAGAGTTAGCTTAAGTGGTAGAGCTTTGGCCATGGAAAGGGTTGCCGTTAGTGTTAATTTCGTTGTCTAAAGCTGACTAAAACATTTTAGTAGGCTAACTTAATACCATTTTAGCCTACTAAAATACGACTAAAACTAAGACAATTGAGATGACTAAAATACGACTAAAACTAAAATAACATTTTAGTCAAAAGACTAAAATGGGACTAACACTAAAATGCCATTTTAGTCAAAAGACTAAGACTAAAACTAAATTGAAATTTGACGTCAAAATTAACTCTGGTCTGTAGTGCATGTTCACACCTCAATACCACAAATAATAACATATTCGATTTTTCACTCCGGCAGTATATAATGAGTTTGGAAATTCTATAGAAATGCTTAAATAATGCATTACAATTTAACTACACCCATTCGATTTTAGATGACTAAAATGACAGGAGGTCAAACAGCAATCACAGGATCACAGGAATACAGGGAAGCTGCAAGATAATCCAGCAAGGCACCATTGTCAGCAGCAGGTTTAAATAGCCCAGAAGAGGTCGGCATCTGTTGTGCTCTGGCGCACACCTGCGTGCATCAGCTTGCGTCCTTGTGAATCTGAGTTCACCAGAAGGCGTCCTCGCGCCTTTGCGCGCGCCTGCTCATACAGGTGCATGCCTTTGGTGGCCATGATGGGTATTGGCAAGTCTGACAATTCTTCATCTATTTCCCTGACACTAAGACTAAAACGAAATCGAAATTTGCAGCCAAAATTAAAGCTGGTTGCCATGAGGAGTGTCACCTAAGAACTCTACTTTATTCTGGGTACCCCTTGTTGGGGGTCCCCCTTAGCTGGGCCTGACTGCACTACACTTGCCTCAAAACACATTTATCAATGAATGTGTACTGAAATTACTGTGGAACTGTGTTTAGCCTGAGGTTCAGTTACAGTAAATCCACCTAGCTGGTTGACAGTGAGAGGGTACAGCTGCACAACCAGGAGGGTGGGCAGAAAATCCCGTCACTGGTCCCCACCCATTCATCAAGAGAATGTTAGTCCCTTATGTTAGGGGTGCTCCGGCTGCTATTGCGGCCAGGAATGGGCAGGTTGTCACCTGCTAACAGATTCATAATGACAGTCATTTTAGGGCTTTATGATGTTGTCACTCTTATTAGATTTAATTAGGACATTAAATAGGAAGTCAATTGTACATTTTAGCAAAGAACACAGCCAGATAATTAATGTAAATATTAAAATGTATCCTTGAAGTTAATTACTTTTCACACTATTTTCCAAAATCATACATATTTGATCTCATTCATCAAATATTCTGTCTATGGTATCTGTTGTTTTTCTCCAGAATAGCTAAACTCTATGGGGTTATTTATTTTTTTATGAAACGTAAACATTGAAATTATTATTAATTAGAATATAAAATTTAAAGTGTACATGCAGTTTAATTTAAAGATGCTATGCTTAAGTTTTCATTTATGTTCCTAAAAATATTTGCAGGTAAAATATTAAAGGAAAATGTAAAAAAGCTGCCACACTTTGCTGGGCTTCCTTTGTGACCCTGTGAATTTAATTAGGAATGGGCTACCTCCAGGCATACTTGGAATTAATTTATCCATTGCCATATATCCTCCAACATGGAGGCTCACATAGAGTAAAGTTAGGATCACACTATACAGAAGGGCCTTGGTGTTGCTTTCAAATATGGTATATTTGTAAAATGTGTGCAATGACACCCACTGATGTAGTTTGCTACATTTCTTTGGTAAAAAAAAAAATAATAATAATAATAAATGTATATTATTTAGACTGTGTGAAAGTTATAGGATCTAAAAACTATGGAATATGCTGTATATTTGAAATTTATCAACCCTGATAAAATGATTGCCTATCTCATCTCTTGAAGTCCTAAAATGTCAGAACAGTAAAAACACCCCCCAAATGACCCCTTTTTTGGAAAGTGGACACTCCAAGGTACATGTAGGAAGCATGGTTGGTTTTTTATTGTTGTGAATCTTTGCCACAATTTTTTGAAAATTCTTTCTCAAACACAGCATATACATACAGTATTTACAATTACACCCCAAAACACATTCTGTCATTCCTCTTAAGTATCCACATACAACATGTGTAAGCCTTTTTTTCTGCCTTGATGCATAGAGGAGAGCACAATCTAAGGCCCAGCCTCATGCATTAAACAATATATGCAAGAAAATCCAGAAAATATATAATAAAAAACAAAAAAGACAACCATAACAAGCAAACTAAAGATGTCCAAGTATTCTGTCAATAAAGTGTCTCTCATCAATTTATTTGCTTGGCCGGTGAAATATACACACTATGTGCTGCACACACCACTACCAATAGCAGCACACCTCAGTACTTGACCTACATACAATAGATCAGTTGTGCCTGTCCCTTTAAGGAATATAAATCAAATTTAAGAGCTGGATAGATGTCTATCCGGAGAGTTAGAGATTGATGCGTGATCATGTATAGATTAAGGGTTAAGCATCAGTTCCAAAAGTCGCCGAATAGGTGGGCATGCCCACCAAATATGAAGGAAAATACCTGAAGAGGCATGGCAACGCCATCAACAATCTGGGTGAGAATGAAAGATGCAATGTCATTTAGATGGGGTAAAGTACCACTAGGAAAGTTGCATTCTTGGGTAGCACGAGCCATGGAGGGTTTGTGAGTATTAACAAAGATCTGACCCCAGTTGTTCTCAGAAAGAGATAAAGAAATATATTTTTTAACTTGCAGCATGGGCATACTTAGAACTAAACCCCAAACATATTCCTTCCAAGAATAGTGACACCACATATGGGATACTTTTTCCCATCCCAGTTGCATAAAGGAGTCCAAAACACAAGGAGCAGCTTTAGGTTTTCAAAGAACATAGATTGCACATCTAATTTTCTATTACAAATTTAGGGCCCAGGACAGGAAGAACACCCACAAAATGAGTACATTTTGGAAATCAGACAACCCAATGCATGTTTTAAGAGGCATAGTGAATCTTTTAAATATTTTTCTACTCCTCCAGAGTATGGAGATACCACATGTGTGAGACTGTTTTCAGAGCCTAGCCATGTAGGGGTGCCCAAAATACAAAGAAGCACCTTCAGACTTGCAAAGGGAATAAAATATACATCGAATTTTCAAAATACCTATCACATATTTTGAGGCTGTGGAGTGCCAGAACAGCAGACTAATCCATAAAATTACCACATGTTCGCAAGCAAACACTCAAAAGTATTTTAAGTGGCATTGTAAGTCTTTTGAATATTGTATTATTAGTGATCAGGAACACTGTTGCTGGCTGAACTGGCCCTGATGACATTGGCACTGGTGTGACTAGTGTTCAGAAACATTGTTTCTGCCTTCACTTGTCTGGAGACTGGTGTGGCAGCAATTAGGAATACTGTTCCTAGCTAAACTGATCTGGTGATACCAGACCTGGTTTTAAGGAAATCAGGTGCATTGTTGCAGGCTTATATTGATGTAATGACACTGGAACTGGCAAGGATAATGATCAGGAACCTTGCTTCTTGGCCACACTGGTCCAGTGACATGGCACTGGTGTGGTGAAGATCATGGATTAAATCAGGAAGTTAATGGGAGGAGCAAAGGGGTCAAGGTTCAAGGTAAGGTTATCCAATTAATCAGTCAGGCATCCCTGGAGGCACAGCAAGAAAAAACACAGCTAGACATCGCAAAGGTTGCAGGTTAAGACCCAGGTTTTGACAGTGATGTTCATGTGTGGTACAGTGTGATGATTTCCCCAGGTGAGCACACGTTCTCTACCAACATAGTAATTTCACTGCATTGGTGCCACTGTTTCTGGTGATAGGGGTTGCATTCAGCTTAGTAATATCCTTTTGAGGAGGATGTGCCACAAGAATGAAGGGGCATATAAAGATAGCCCTCTGACCAGGCTTTTTGGGCATTTGTTACCTACGGTGCCCTATGAGACACCTGAACCTGTTTGGGAGCATGGCTGGGCTAGTTGGTAAGGTTTGTTTGATATTCTTTTTACCTCCGCTAAAATTAATAAGAATATGTTTGGGCATTTTACCTTGGAACGCTTTATAAAAATATAAAAATATACATTCTTTGATTGTTTTGAGTTATATATCAATATAATGCAATCAGACATGTGGGGAAACCCCCTTTTGGCCTCTGTTGAGTAAGATAACAATGTATACAGTAAATAGAACAATATAGTGGTTAGCGGGGTATCTAAGGATCAAGACACCACATCCCATAAATAATTTACAGAAAGTATGTATACACAACAACTGGATTTTTAAGGTGCCATCATTGACATAACACAATATCTTCATAAAATCATCAAAATGTTATTGTGGTATCCAAATATTAAAAGCAGCAATGTTTATAAAACCATTATAGCAAGTCCATGCAGCCATAATGAAGATATAGTAACTATAGTAAAAATATCCCCCGCCCTCAAATTCCCCAAGAGACACAGCATGTTAGATCTCAACAGAATAGCACTTGTGTCAGGATTAAAGGGTCATAAAGGTGGCACTTGGGCCTGGGCCCTGGCGTTCTGCCACTGTCGGGGCACCCCAGTTGGGATGCCGGCCACAGGGCCCTGAGCTTAGAGTGTCTCTTTCATACAGCCCAGAACCCTGCACTGACAGATCCCCCTCCCTCCACACACAGGAGGAGAGGGTCAGGAGAAGAAGGAGCAGATTGGCATTCTCCTCTGCCAACCGTGTGAGGGAGGAGGGGGGACTGACAGTGCAGGCTTTGGACTGTATGATAGTATGAGAGAGATGCTCTCAGCTCTGAGTCCTGCTGCAGAGGCACTGATGAGGAGGCACTGATAGGTGGCACAGATGGGCAGCACTGATAGGCTGCACTGATGGGCACTTATAGGCAGCACTGATGAGCACTGGTAGGTGGCACTGATAGGCAGCACTGGTGGGCACTGATAGGCAGCACTAGTGGCCACTAATAGGCGGCACTCATGGGCACTGATGGGCACTGATAGGTGGCATTGATGAGTACTGATTTGTGACACCGATAGGCAACACTGATAGGCTGCACTGATGGGCACTGATAGGCAGCATTGATGAGCAGCACTGATGGGCACTGATAGGCAGCACTGATAGGCTGCACTGATGGGCACTGATGGGGCTGCACTTATAATCAGGGCACTGTTGATCAGTGTAAACAATGTACTGACAGTTTTGTTGGTTAATGGCTCTCCTTTCCTCACACAGACACAGTGTGAGAGGAAAGGACAGCTGAGCACATGGTAAAGGGCCACTGTAATGGGCCCCTTTACCATGATCTATGATCAGCTGTGTTTGAAGCATGTGAGAGGCAGGAGACGGGGAGGCAGGCTTCTGGCAGGATGTCCAGGGACACCCTCACAGAACTGGAAGCCTTGGGCTTTGATGGAAGGTGTAGGGGGCCCTTCATGGTTTCTTGCACTGGGGCCCTGAAGGTTCTAGTTAGGCCTCTGACTTGTGTTACCGATCAGCATGCACAAAAGTAGAAACTCTGAAATCTTTAACTGATATTCAATCTGTCAAGTCAAGTCCTAGTGTGAAAACTAAATGAGAAATATGATTGTTTACTATGGGGTCGATTTACTAAAACTGGAGAGTGCAAACTCTGATGCAGCTCTTCATAGAAACCAATCACCATCCAGGCTTTTTTGTCAAAGCTTAATTGAGCAAGCTGAAGTTAGAAGCTGATTGACTACCATGCACAGCTGTACCAGATAACCTCTCTATGTCACTAAAACAATCCTTTTGTCAGAAACTTTGATACATGGAACATCAAACAATTTAGTTTGATGTTTCCAAGTTCATCATTTGATATAACAATTGTTATATATGCTCTCTGTACACTGCTTTGCTATAAGTACCACATTTTATACCGGTACAGGATAAATACAGCTAAATAATGATGAGATTTTACTCTAAACATTTAGAAGAAGTAGGTTTCTGAAGTTTTCTCAAATATCTATAAATCATTGTATTGATGTAATAAACTTTCTTGGGGTTTCTTTGAACTCCACGAAGCAATGCATATAAAAACCATATGGAAAAATGGTAATTTAAACAGCTTTTAGTATATAAATGTTACACTATCCTCACTGGTCCATTTGTGCAAAGTGATAGATCAACCAGCACAAAAAATATAGGTGACCTGGGAATAAACCAGAAGAAATAAGAAAACAAAATGTGCCTGAACGTTGGCTTAACAAAATCTAGCATCATATTTTACCAAACAGTGAGCTGTCTTCATGATTTCCCTCTAAAAGGTCAATATGACACACATAATCCAAATTCAGTCCTGGGTACATACTGGTTCTAAACAAGTAGAAAGATCATTTTTAGAGAATCAAGAATATTTATTTGTAATATGTCTACTTAACAGTCTGTAAAAGCATAACACACTTTACAATAAACAAATACATTGTTTCTTTAGCATATCATTTAAATTGTCAGATTTTTGTACCCAATATCTTTCTTTAGAGGCTAAGATGTTACTAAGATAACAAAGCTGATTTCTAAGTGGTGAAAGCACTGAACAAGGCTATCATCAGTGAACAGCATGGTATTTTGTATTTTTTTTTAATGTGGGACTAGCAAAGCATGGTTTATGAGTGGATCATAATATTCCACAGAGCACTGGAGATACTTAAAAAATACACATTCTCCAAAAAAATATGTTTTATTATTGTAGCCAATTTACCCATAGCCATCTTACATGCTAACACTTTACTAATAGCAAGGTGAGCCTTGTGCAAAATATAACACCTGCCTATTTGCGTGCTGTTAGATGATTTTAAAATGCATCATGTACTGATAATGCTAGTTACCTATGATCTCTGCTCATAGGCAAGAAGTAGACAGACCAGTGACAAACATAGCCCAAAACAAAACCTCTGTCTGCAGAGGGAAATTAAACATTTCGCAGTGGTATTACCAATGATATTAAATGTGACTGTTTCCTGCTGATTCTAATTTTTAGTAGAGATGAGCTCAGCAGATGGTCCTTTTTCAGGCATTCGTCATATTATTATATATGCCATATTTTTTCCTGTCAACGGTGGTTAACCACTTGACCTCAGGAATTTTTATCCCCCTTAACCACTTAAGGATCAGAAGGATTTACACACTCCCTGACCAGGCCATTTTTTGCAATATGTCACTGTGTCGCTTTAACTGACAATTGTGCGGTCCTGCAACACTGTACCAAAACAAAATTGACGTCCTTTTTTCCCGCATATAGAGCTTTCTTTTGGTGGTATTTGTTCATCTCTGCGGTTTTTATTTTTTGCATAAACAAAAAAAGAGTGACAATTTTGAAAAAAATAACAATATTTTGTACTCTGCTATAATACATATCCAAAAAAAAAAATGTATTCATTCGTTTAGGCCAATATGTATTCTGGTACATATTTTTGGTAAAAAAAATAAATACCAATAAGCGTGAATTGATTGGTTTGCGCAAAAGTTATCGCATCTATGAAATAGGGGATAGATTTATGGCATTTTTATTATTTTTTTTTTTACTAGTAATGGCTGCAATCAGTGATTTTTAGCGGAACTGCGACATTGTGGACACCTAACTGACATGTTTTACACTTTTTTTGGGAACCAGTGACATTACTACACTAATCAGTGCTAAAATCCTCTACACTGGGAAGTACTGTACAGCCACTCCAATTGCTTTCACCTGACAGCCGACTGATGATTTTTCAAATTTACACACTTTTCTGACTGCTGTAGCAGCTAGGAGAGTGTGTAACTCCCCCGCACGCGGCTGTCATATGTCAGTGCCAGTGAAAGGGTTAAGGCACCCCCCCAAGCATGTTTTTGTAATGTTTAAATTTAAACATTATTACAATTGCTACCCATCACAAAACCATTTTTTTAAAATGGGGGTCTGGGAGCGGCTTCCTTAGGACACAGCTGATCACATCTAAACAGACTTGTTAGCGGCCATCCTTTCCTCGTGCGCTGTATCTGTGTGAGGAAAACAGAGCCAATAACTGGCAAGGCTATCACTACGTTCTTTACACTGATAATCAGTGCATTGATCATCAGTGCCCCGATTATCAGCGCAGCCCCATCAGTGCACCTTACCAGTGCCCATCAGTGCCCATCAGTACCCATTAGTGCTCATCAGTGCCGTTTCATCAATGGCTCCTCCTAAGTGCCTATTAGTGCAACTTATCAGTGCCCATTATTGCTGCCTTATCAGTGCCCATCAGTGCCCCCCTCATCAGCACAGCATCAACCCACTAAATTTAAAGTGTAACTCCACTTTTATTGAGAAAAAAACATTCCCCTCTGGGTGATCTATGTACATTGCAAGGGTTATAACAACCTCTGTTGCAAATTCCTACCTTTTGTTATTGTGTTGCACTCTGTGCCTCTGTACTGAGTGGATCTAATGGGAGTGATTTCATAATTATCAATCAGTTGTGCAGCTGGAGAGCCCTAATGAGGAAACCTACTGGGCCTGCATCCCTTTAGACGTGTTCCTACTAAAAGTATCTCTCCAATAATGCCATTTTTGTTGCAGGGGATGCCTGAAATCTGTCTGACTTGCATCTTAGGCAGACTTCTGGGAAAATCAGTGAGCCAATCACACAAGCAGGAAATGATGTTTCTGGAGAGTGGTCAGTACACACTCTGTGTACAGAACAACTCCAGATTTCACTGTATTTTCAGAAAATTACAGAGGCTACAGATTGAAAAGGAAAGGTCATTTTTAATAACATTCCATTACAATATGAATTGTGTCGCAATTATATGCTCTATATTATTTTTCTGTATGTGCTATTTTTCCCCATAAAAGTGCAGTTACCCTTTAAAGTTTTGTAGAGTGAACACTTTTTGATTTCCTATTGTCTTTCCTAGTTGCACTGAAATGAGTCTGAGTCATATAATATTTCTAATATTGAAAAATATTCAGGTGACAATAGATCATCCACATGTCCTGGAGGAGAACAATATTAATAATCTAAGGAGAAAGTAATCATTTTTTTTCAAAATGCAAAATGCAAAATTCATTTAACATGGCTAGTAATGGCTGATTATTTGGCAACATTTAAAATAGGCCCTTTACAAATCTTGTGATAAATGGCATTAATGGTTATTTTCAGCAACATCAGAAAATGTTCCTATCATGTTTTTTAGATCATCCCATTAAAAAGTAGCTCAAGTTAAACTTGAAGGATATGATGTTACAGCTAATATTTTAAGTGTACCCTCTGCACATTGCCATGTTAATACATATCAAAAACTGTGTGAAATGTTCAGAAGAGTCAGCTGTGTACGTGGGATCATTCTCTGGGCAGTCTCTACTCTACCTGAAAAATGGCAAATATTCAATGTGTACATATTGCAGCTTCCGGCAAAGACATACATGTTCAAAATGGAGAGCTATGTCAAAGCAATTATTCTCTGGCTAGTCCTATCCTTACAGAAAAAAATGCTACATACTTATTTGTACATGATGGGGTTGATCTAATAAATAAGTAAAGTATGCTCACTTTGAAAGTGAATTTTGCAATGTATCTTACCGTTTTATGTGAAACAATGTAAAATCTGCTTTTCATAGAATATCTAATCATGTACAAGGAGAATTTAAAAAACAAAAACAAAACTAGAAAAACTGTATTTTTGCTTGCACACAATTAGAAGGTTGAAGTCAGGCCAACTTTATCTAATTTACTAAGTTAAAGTGGTTATAAATGCTAGACATATAATACCTTACTGCCCTGCAGTTAGGTAAATAATTTCCCAGTATGGGGGTGGAGTTGATCTGAGCTGTGTTTTCTATGGAGATACACACAGCCTGCCTAAGGAGTGAGCCTGTGCATGTGTCCCCATAGGAATCAGCCTTCTATGGTGGTGCACAGAGAAGAGAATGAGCCAAGAGTGCTGGTGAGGGACTCGCAGGGGCCACTTTGTGCTATACCAAAGCATGAACGTTTGAGCTTTGGATACAGTTGTGTTTAATGTTTTAATGTTTTAAATTTGTCTGTGTTCCAGCTAAAGAGATTTGCTCTCTTCAAATGTCCTGTTAACCACTGCCATTGGGACTAAAAATTAGGGAAAACTTAGAATTTTGTTTTGCCACCAGATCATGCGGAATAGAGAGGATACCTTTTACAGTCATATATACATATATACAGTCAGCCAACCAGTTATTTCTAAATACTTTTTTTCAGAGTTTCATAAATTATTGAGTGATATGCAGACCTACAATGCACATTTACCTACAATACAATGGATATTAAGATGTCCTAGGCCTGGGTGAAGGCATAATTTTGCAAAAATTGGCTCACAGCTAATATATTTTTTGTTTTTTATTAAGTTTTCTACACATTACAGACATAAGTAAAGTAGTAGCAAAAAGCAATATAGGTGTGCTGTAGATTACAACATATAACAATTTCAATTGGTAACACAATACATGGTAGTATCTACTGGTTGTGCACACAATAGGGTACAGCCAGACCATACATGACTTCAAAGTTTGCTTTGAATGGCCATCCTTCTCCTCAGCCCGGGCACTCCAACTTGGGCTCACACTGTACCTGAAGGGCCGAGGAGCGGCATGCCAGCCCTCCCCGTATGTATCAGTCATGCAGCTCCTGGGTGTATTGTGAGGAGGGTCTTGCTTGGTGGTATAGCTAGTCAAGATGGATCGTGTTTGGTGAATTAATATGGGCAAGTGTATCCCAGTGCGCGCACAACCACAAGGTGTATACAACATAAGTAAATATTCATTGGCTGTGAAGTTCATAGCCAGGGATGGGCCTGGAAGAGGAAGAAACAATGGTAGACAATTGCTGGGGATTTCGTACATTTTTGGATCTGATTTGAGAGGAATGGCCTCTGCTGTTGGACTGTAGATCGTGGTAAGCTGCTGAGGGGTGAAGTCTGAAAATGTGTAAGGTAGGGAAGGACTGATAGTCTCATCTAGATTGTGTTATAGAGGGGTACTTCTCTGGTCCTTAATCCAGGGCTCCCAGTGTTTGATACATTTTGAGGTGGTGAGGTTGGCCTTAGCAAATGCTGCTTCAAGCTGGTAGTGCAAGTTTAGCAATCTGATGAGATCCAAGGAGGTAGGAGGTTGGTCTGATTTCCATTTCTTTGCGACTGCTAATTGTGCAGCTATCAGGATGTGGGTGGCGAGGATCTGCAAATGGTCAGACCAAGTGGGGATTGACAGACCTATTAGGAGGTCCAGGGAGGACATTGAGGTCGGTCTTTTGCAGAGAGAAGATAGCATGGAGGCGACTTCTTGCCTGTAGGGTTTGATGCGGCAACACTCCCACCATATGTGATGTAAGTTCCCATTTCACTGCAGCCTCTCCGACACAATGGTGAACTTGATGGGAATATGTTGGCCAGTCTTGACGGAGTATAGTACCATTTGTGAAATAGCTTTAGCAGGGATTGCCAGTGGGTGATGCAACGGGATGCTCAATGTGGGAGCATGAGGGCTTCATTCCATAGCTTGGTTGGGGGTGAACTGTCTGTAAACTTACGCCAGAAATTTGTGGAGGTATCGGGTGTTACTGTCCAAGGTGATGTGAGAGTATTATATGCCATCGATATGCCCTTGACAGTAGGGTTTGGTGTTTTGTAGTACCTTAGTATGTCAAGTAATGTTGTTTCAGCCTCTGATATTTTGTTGCTGGTAAGAATTGAGCGGGTTCTGAGATACAGAAAGAATGTTAATTTATGAATGCCCTAAGTCTGCTGAGGTTGCGAGAACGATAGCAAGCCTGAGGAGGAGTACAATTGGTCAAGTGTAGTCAGTCCAGCTTTACGCCACGCTACGAAGGATAGGTCTGGCAAAAATAGGTCTATCGTTAAGTTGGAAAGGATCTTTCTAGGGGTCCCTGCATCCCTTTGTATGCATGCGGACCATACTCTCAGAGCTGCCATAATTGTATTCATATAGTAGTGTTGCGGTTTGAAGTTGAGAGTAACAGCTGAAAGTAAGAGTTTTAAGTCTGTTGAGATGACGGTGGCTTCAATTTGGGTCCAGGTTTTACTTGAATTGCGTACCCACCATTCTTTTAGTTGATCAAGAACTACTGCTCTGTGGTATGCTTGAATGTTCGGGGCTCCCATGCCACCACTGTGCACTGGGTTAAGTAGAGTTTATTTTTTGATTCAGGGTTTCTTGTTCTGCCAAATTAATTCATTAATCATTTTTTGTAATTGGTGAAGCTGAGTGGGCAAAAGAGGTACAGGAATTGTGTGGAACATGTACAAAACATGGGGGAGCAAGTACATTTTCGATTTGGCTATTCTTCCTGCCCAGGTGGATGGGACTAGGCTCAATTCTTTGGAAGTGTGCAAAAGCTTCTCCTGTAGGTTGTTAAGGTTAGTGGTCAACATGAGCCGGCTTGGGAATGTTAAGTGAATGCCTAGGTATGGGAGTGAGGCATTGGGGGACCACTGAAAGGGAGAGTTTTCAGATATGTAGTGTTTAGTCTTTGGGTCGATGCCTAGGTCAAGCATAATGGATTTGTTGTGATTAACCTTGTACATGGATATAGCTGAATTGGTCTAAGAGTTTTTGGACGCTAGAGAGGGATGTTTGGGGATCGTTGACGGTAATGATGACATCATCAGCGTATAGCCCTATTTTGTGCTCTACGTTACCAATGATAATGCCCTTTATTGCTGGTGAGGATCTTATAGCTTATGCAAGGGGTTCCATCACCATGGCAAAGATCATGGGAGACAATGGGCACCCCTGTCTTGTGCCATTGGTGATTTCCAGTGGGCCAGATTTGATCCCCAAAGTCCAAATTATGGCACTTGGAGAAGAGTACAAGTTCATACTTGCCGTCAGGAAGCTTCCCGATAGGCCAAATTTTTGGAGTACTTTCTGCATGTATGTCGAGTGCACTCTGTCAAACACCTTCTCTGCGTCCAGAGAGAGGAACAGAGAAGGCGTTCGGGTGTGCTCCACCCACTGTATCAGGTCGATGAGGTGTCTTGTGCCATCGCCCGCCTGTCTGTGTGGTACAATCCCCACCTGATCTGGGTGTATTATGTGGGTAATGACTGTGGAGAGGCGTTGGGCTAGCAGTTTGGCGTACAATTTTGTGTCCGTGTTAAGGAGAGAAATGGGGAGGGTGACTACTAGGGCTTCCAGGAATTCTCTGAGTGTTTTCCCCGCAGATGCATAGTGGTTAAAAGTTTCACACAGATGTGGGGTGAGAAGTTGTGAGAATTGCATGTAGTATTCATTTGGGAACCCGTCGGGTCATGGGACTTTGTGGAGGGGCAGCTGTTTGATAGCACTTAGTATTTCTGCTGTTGAGAACGGTCTCAATAAGTTGGCTAGTTGTGTAGGAGAGATAGAGGGAAAATGAACAGATGCCAGGAATGCATCAATTTCATCCTCTTTGGGTTGGTTAGTTGTTTCAGAGTTTTTGAAGTTGTAAAGTTTTGCATAATAGGATCCAAATTCATTAGCTATGTATAAGGGGTTGATCAGCTTCTTGCCATGGGAGTTAGTTAGGAATTGTATCTTTTTGTTTGCCGCTTGTCTTTTTAGTTGTTTTGCCATAAAGGCTCCTGACTTATTTGCCAAGGCGTAAAACTGGAGTTTGAGGTGTTTGACATAATAGTCAAATTTGTGATGGAAATGTTCGCTAAGTTGTAATCTGGTATTTTTTAGTTCTGTGATGAGTTCTGAGGAAAGGAGTTTTTTGTGCCGTGTTTCCAGATCTCTTATTTTGGTTAACAGAATCTCTGTCGTGGCCATGTGTATTTTATTTTGCTGGGCGCCTAGTTTTTTTTTTTTTTTTCAAATCAATTTTGATTGAAAATTTGTGGTACAATAAACAATGACATAAGTCTCATGGGTAACAATAGTCATATAGACGAGGTAAAAACAGTGTAATGGTATGACCATGAGTATTCAACGAGATAATATTATTAATAGAAGAAACATTTCTTACAAAGTTTTATATTGTTTGTTGTTCTTAGGGGTATCATTTTGTTAAACCATTGGTACTCGTGTATTCACTATGTGGGGTTGCGTAGATAGGATTGCAGCTATGTTTGTGTTATCAGGGTGCACATGCCATCAGGGTTACCGACTATGGGGACCGCTACTGCTCCCTTGGACACCCCTTTGGGAGCACATTTGTGTCTGAGGGTACAGGGCAGCCCGCCGCCTGGACATGGCATCTTCCTGAGGTGGGTCAAAGTTAGATATAGGATCATTAGTTATAAGTTGAGTACCCAAGATCCCTGCGTCCGTGAAGTTTGGGGAGATGTGATGAACAACAACAACTGCTCACAATGATGTGTTAGTGGTAGGAATGTTGACAAGTAGGTTAGGGTGAGGTTTTAGCGGTGGCTGAATGTTGAAGGGGGGATAGGTGGAGAAGAGAGATAAGTGAGGTTGGGGTAGTGTAAGGTAGAGGTGGTGAGTAAGGGAGGAGAGAAGGGGAAGTTCGGTGCAAGAATGTCCATGTTTGTTGGTTAGTTATCCATTTTGGGCCATATTTCCCATTTTTTGTGGAATGTAGCTCCTGATGAGTTTTTGTAAGCTATAGTGCGTTCACAGGTGTAGTTTTGATGTACTAAGGATGTTACTTCTGACATATTAGGTGCTATATTTGTTTTCCATTTCCTGAGGATTGTTTGTCTTGCTGCTAATAATATGTGGGTAACTACAACTCTTTGGGTTGCAGGGTAATCGTCTATTCCAATGTTAAGAATTGCCAGGGATGGGTAGGGTTGTTTAAGGATACCTGTTATTGTTGCAATGTGTCTGAAAACCTGGGACCAGAAACTTCTGAGGTTTGGGCAGCTTCAGAGGATGTGGGTGAGGTTGCCTACTTGGCCACAACCTCTCCAGCATAGTGGTGAGGATGATTTAGTGAAGGTGGCTATTCTATTTTTCTGGATGTGTTGTGAGGAATTCTCGTAGGTGTTTTGGTTGAATTATCTTGGGGGGGGGGGGGGGTGCTTGGTGAGGAAGGATATAATCCGAGCACAGGTGAAGTAATGTTCTCTCGGGATATTATATTCTGATAAGAGGGTATTTATGTGTTTTATGCTGTCATTACACATCAGGTCTTTTATCTGTTTTAGGCCTGCTTTCTGTAAAGGTGTTGTGTCTAGCATTGGGATGACTTCTTCAAGAATTTGTGTTGGGTATGTGGCATACAGACTTTGATTCTCACTTGTTGTTTGTGAGTTTAAAGATCCCCAGGCTAAGATTGAGGCCTGAGTAGTTAGGGGGAGAGAGGCGAGGTTCCATGGTTTCCAGGCGTCTCCTATGAGGAGGCCTTGAGGGGTTTTAGCAGAGGTAAGGGCTAGTTCCATTTCTATCCAAGGTGTTTGGATGTTATTTTGGAGCCAGTGTTTTAATTGATCCATTCGGACTGCAAGGTAGTAGTCTTTTAGATTTACCCAGCCCGCTCCCCCAGCTAATTTGTGGGTCATTCGTTTTTCTTGGGAGCATCTGGCTTTTTTGCATCTCCAGACATAGTTGTTTAGTAGTTTTGATATGGAGTTTATTAGGTGTAGGGGTATGGGAATGGGTAATGTTCTGAAAAGGTACAAGATTTGGGGTAGAATCATCATTTTGAATGAGGCTAGTCTACCTGACCAGGAAAGCTCTTGATTGGCATGTTGTTTCAACTGTGCGTGAATATTATTAATAAGTAGACGGAAGTTCAGTGTTGGTAGGTCAGATGTTTTGCTGCAAAGAGAGATACCTAGATAGGGTATACTGTGTGGGCTCCATTTGAAGGGAAGTTTCTTTTGGAGGGAGCATTTGAGTGATTCTGTGATACCTAAATTAAGGATGAGGGATTTAGAGTAGTTGACTTTGTAGTAGGATATTTGGCTGAATTCGGTCAGGATTTGGAGGGCCTCTGGGAGTGACGTCGCTGGGTTGGTCAGAGAGAGTATTACATCATCTGCAAATAATGTTATTTTGTGGTCTTTTGTACCTATATGGAAACCGTGAAGTTTTGGGTGGGATTTAAGGGCTGCTGCCAGGGGGTTCGATTAATAGGTTGAATATAGTGGGTGATAGGGGGCAGCCTTGTCTTGTGCTGGGCGCCTAGTTTGATGAGCAAACCTATCAGAACTGCCTTATGTGCATTCCAAACAATGGATGGATCAGTAACCGATTGGGAGTTCAGTTGGAAATACGACTCTATCTCGGATCGAATTCTGTCCGCACTCATCGAAGATGTGAGGAGAGATGAGTTCAGTCTCCATACCGTATGGCTTGGAGATTGTTTGTTATCAAATAGAGTGATCGAGACTGGAGCATGATCCGACCAGGTAATCACTCCTATGTGTGCATTGGTTATTATGGACAAAGATATTTGTCTGTGAGAAACAGGTTGATCCGAGAGTATGAGTCGTGAGGGTGGGAATAAAAGGTATAGTCTCGCTCCATGTCGTGCAGACACCTCCATGGGTCATATAGGTCTTCTTTTTGAAGAAGGGGGGCCAGAGCAGAGGGACGTCATTTAGATGGATTGGATGTGTCAAGGGAAGTATCAATGATGTCATTGAAATCCCAACAAATTATCAAGGGGTCAGTTTTGAGATCAGTTTTTGGTAAAATTTCCCTTGGGCCATGTTGGGTGCGTATAGGTTAACTAGGGCGGGGTGTAGGTTTTCAATAGTTGTTGATAGAATTAGGTATCTGCCCTCAATGTCTGCCTCGCAGTGATGTAGTGTAAACGAGACAGCATCTCTGATCGCTATCATAACACCTCTGTTTTTCTTTGGGGGTTTGTCTTTTGGGAAATGCGTCTCTTGTATACAAATCACATCAGCTCTCTGGTTTATGGCCTCTTTCCACATCATATTTCTTTTGAAGGGTGAATTAAGTCCCTTGGCATTAAGGGAGGTAATTTGTATGGGCATGATTGGCTAGTGTCTGCAGATGACAGGAGCGAAACCAGACCCCTCACTATGAGAAGTACACAACCCTAGATGGACTCAAACCAGTAATGTGTTAAGTATTTAGGATAATGAGACTTCTTAGGTCTCAGTCTAGTCAGGTTGCGGTGTCTACCTTTCTAATTAGATCTGGCTCAAAGCGTAAACTAACAGTTCAAGTAATAGCAAAGCAATAGGTGATAAACACTCTGAAATAGAGAGAGAAATAAGAACAAAAACAACAACAATCAGTGTGTGTGGCACACAATAACCTGGGGTAGTGGGTTTTTGAAGGTCATCGGCCCCACACTGGAGTCGTCATATTTGTGGGACCCACGTTTGCATGAGCAGATTGGATGAGTCCTTGTCAGAGGAATGGTTCCTTAGTGTTGGCTGGTTGGCGTTGTTCCTTGCGTGGTCCGATGGTTCAGATGAGAGCGGCAGTAATTGCCAGTTAGTCAGCTTCTTATATCCGTCCTTCGGGGTCAGGATAGGGACGGTGGGTTGTTGGTTGGTGACCAGTAATTTGGTTGGGTATCCCCATTTATAGGCAATCTTTCGTTCCTGGAGTATAGACGTGACAGGTGTAAATGCTCTACGCATTTCCATGGTGGCTTTGGATAGGTCGTTGAAAAGCAGAATGTTGGCGTACGGAGCAGGGAAAGGTCTGGCTTTTTTTGCAGCATACATAATTTATTCTTTCACGTGGTAATAGTGCATCTTTGCTAGTATATCCTTGGTACGCCAGAGGGCAGGTGAGTCAGCATTGCAATCCTATGTGCGTGGTCAATCAGTAGATCGCAGGCCTGCAGTCGGGGTGATAGGGTGGAGAAGAGCTTCTGAAGGTATGCAGTAATCTCATTAGGTTTGAGAGATTCAGGTACTGCTCTAATTTTTATGTTTTGGCATCTCGAATGATCTTCTAAGTCTGCCAGTTTCATATTTATTCCGTGGATCTCGGAAGTATGATGGTCATGGGCGTCAAGTAATTCCTTGTGAGCCTTAACATGGTTTTGCATGTGTTCTTCCAACTCTACTGTTCTATCCCCCAGGCAGTTCACCCTGTCATGGATCTGGGACATTGAGATATGCAGCTCTCTGTGTAGATCCTTTTGTAGAGTTAGAAGCATTGCTTTCAATGAGGCTCCTTACACAGGGCTATCTGAGGCTGGTATCTCTGCTAGGGTTGTGGTGCGCTCTGTGTTAGGGGGATCTCTGTCAGGTTTGGCCCATATTTGCTTCTTGAGTTGCGGTCCTTTGCTTGGTGAGAGAGCTGGGGAGGATGCCATTCTCTTACCTCTGTCTGAGGGGTGTGTGGCAGGTGAGGTCTCTGGTAAAGTGTCCATTTCCTTTCCCCTGCCATCCTCGGGGCCATTCGGTGCACCGCTGCTTCGGGAGGGAGCTGAGGAGTGCGTTCTGGTGTCCGGGCAGTCAGGGGATGTGATCCGGTTGTTCCCCGTGCTGTCGCCATCTTGAGCTGCATTCATGGCGGCTGGGCTGTAGTAGTTGGTCAGGCGGCGAGGAACAGGCGGCGTGTACCGCCTGTTAGACATGCCCTTCCCGTCCTCAGCATAGCAGCTGCATCGTGTGTGGTTGTGAGTGGGTCTAAGTGGGTCTCTGTGCCACTTGGGGTTGCGTTTCTTCAGATGAGGGGCCGGAGCTCTGACCCTAGGTAACCATCTTACCCCGCAGCCGGCCGAGCCCCCTTTTAAAGCTAATATATTTTTTGAGCAAACCATAGCTCATTTTTTGGAGTAGTACTGCTTCTTAGCTTCCGCTGCAGACGTTAGATCTGTATCTAACAGCATATTAAAAAGTCTAGCATCAATGGGCACCAATGAGCCTACATAGAAACTTTTTATTTCTCCCTGTTTCTGAAGCTTCTTGCTTATTGCTAATGTGTGTGTGGCCTTCTGATTTGTATTACAGAATCATTAAGATGTAGCTTGCTCTGTTATAATCACATAACAGCCATAGGTAACAGTAATAACATATTTCTTAGCCAGATGTCACATGTTCTCTATTGATTTATTGTCACTTATGACTGTAAATGCACTCATCGTTGAGCATATGACACCACAGCTGGCTATGTTTACAGGCATGCTGTAAGGTGGGTAACTATACCCTTTACCAACAATTTATATGGAGCAGCTTCTCTCCGACTACTGAAATTCACCTGAACTTCCTCTTTATACGCTCGTAGCACATCACTACATTCTGCTTTGTTGGGCGATTACTTGACTACCGTCCGTATGTTAGACAAAACCACCAACAACCAATTTGGACAAAAGTTGGACGTTCTGTTGTCCAACAATCTACGTGTGTGTACGAGGCTTTATACTCAGACCCCTGTTTCAGCAGCGGGTCTAAGTAAGCAGTCCCCTAATGGGGATAAGTAAGATGAATGCTCCTGCTCCATTTTTGCTCTCCAACACCTTCTGTCAGTACTGCATGCAAAATGGAAAATCTAGTGCTCTCTGTCTTAATATTATGATATACTTCAGAGATATTACACTTACATAAGAGGTACTCAGCCGTGCCGTTGTAATAAACTGATAAGCAATTCCCAATGCGCTTCAGCATCGGGGGTGATGACCGTGGGTTGAACAACCGAGAGTCTGGCTCATATTCCCAGACGTTTGTCGTCCTGGGCCTGGACTTCATCAGTGGACTTCTTGACTATTGCTACTGTGTGTATGGCCTTCTGCTTTGTATTACAGAATCATTAAGATGTAGCTTGCTCTGCTATAACCACATAACAGCCATAGGTAACAGTAATAACATATTTCTTAGCCAAAAGTCACATGTTTTCTATTGATTTATTGTCACTTATGACTGTAAATGCACTCATAGTTGAGCATATGACACCACAGCTGACTATGTTTACAGGCATACTGTAAGGTGGATACATATAAAGGGCATACAACCAGATACTGCACAAAAATGTGTGTAACAACACAAAAAAAAGCCCATAGGCGGGACACACCAGGCACATATGTATTACCTTTATTGAACAAAAATGGTGCAAGAATAAAAACTGTCAATAACCATGGACGCCATTTAAAAAAAGACAACGTTGTCTGTGGGGGGGGGGGGGGGTTTCACTC
>BLSH010386728.1:360256-375221 GCA_018402905.1 Glandirana rugosa | reverse complement strand
TTTTAGTAAAAAATAAAAAAAAAATAAAAACCCCAAAAATGAATTCTCACCATCCGTAAACGCGACCACTTTTGCGCAAACCAATCAATAAACGCCGATTGCGATTTTTTTTATCGCAAATATGAGGAAGAATATAAATCAGCCAAAAACGGTGAAAAAAAATGTTTTTTTATATTTTTTTTTTGGATTTGTATTCTAGCAAAAAGTAAGAAATTTGGGTTTTTTTGCAAAATTGTCGCTCTTCTTTTGTTTATAGCGGCGATCAGAAATGACGCAGAGGTGATCAAATACCACCAAAAGAAAGCTCTGTTTGTGGGAAAAAAAGGACGCAAATTTCGTTTGGGTACAACGTCGCACGACCGCGCAATTTTCAGTTAAAGCGACGCAGTGCCAAATCGCAAAAAGGGCTCCGGTCCTAAAGCTGGAAATCCTTCCGGGGCTGAAGTGGTTAAGGTAATACATATTTGCCCGGTGTGTCCCGCCTACGGGCTCTTTTTGTGTTGTTACACACATTTTTGGGCAGTATATTGTTTTGCCCTAGGGACCCCATCCTGTTTATGGGTGAGTGGCAAGGTAGGATTAATAGATAGTTCTGTTTTCCTAGAGATAACACTGAGTAATTGACCGCTACAGGGGAGCTATTTTACTGTTGTTCTTTTTTTTTTAAAGGCATACAACCAGAGCCTGATGATCCAAAACACAACCTTCTTTCTTATGAAGTTAATGAGAAATAGAGCAATAATTCATAGCCATGCACTTACTTGTTATTTTTTACAAGGGAGGATGCACTGGTAGGTAGTTGGTGACTGTACTGGCATGGCCCATCCCATCAAACAATTTAAATGGAGTGGTTTCTCTCTGCCTACTGAAATCCTTATCAATGTAAGTAGTGTGAGGGGCAAAACCTCTACCTTGCCATTCTCCTTTAATTCATCTCTGCATACATTTATGTAGCAGGGAGACACCTATCCTTTTCTGATCCCAGTTTACAGAATAGTAGTGTGAGCATTTCTTTTTATACCCAACCACTGCAGGTATTTTACTAATCAAAGCCTCAGTGGCTCCTTTACCATAAAACTTACATAAACAGATAAGCCATGATTGCAACTACACAGTAACAGGACTAGCATTAATGTGATGTAGAGGACACCAAATGAGATGCACCCTTCTAATGTGTTCCTTTACCTTTAACTATTAAAATTATAATTTAAGTACAAAGATATGAATATTTTATTTCTATAGCATGGCTTTAGGATCCTTAAGAGTTTAGGTTGTAGGATTGGGGGTCTGCTGTTCCTTGTTATATGTGTTTGGGTTGAAAATGGATTTTTCTTATCACACTGCAGAGCCAGCTGAAATTAGGCAGAGACAGAACTGTGTATATATATATATATATATATATATATATATATATATATATATATATATATTCATAGAACGCTGATTTGTAAAATAAAAAAAAAATAACAGTGCTGAAACAGGGATAATGTGCAGAATATAATGGACCAGGAAAAAAGTTTTCTGTGAGCAGATAATAAAGTATGGTTCATGCTTGGTAGCTTAAAGTTTACACATCATTACCTGTCAAATAAACACACGCATGTTATAGAATCAATAAAATAAGATTGATCCAAACAAATTATGTAAATGTAGTTAACCAAAAATAGGAAGTTTTATAAAAAATATTCTATTTCTACTCGATTTACTCACCACACAGACCAATGATTAAAACATTAGGTTTTATTCTCTTTCAAGCATTTGTTACATACAGAACATCAACATGGTGTTAATAAATAACAGAGATGTAAATGAGACAGACTAACACAGCGCTTACAAGGTTTACAAGGTTTTATTTCACAAGGAAATTTCTGAAAGAGAAATATATTTGTAAATAAGAAAGGAAAATAAATCCTGTCATTATTAATGCTTAGAGACTTTAGCCCAGGAAATAGCCTATGATTCTGGAGAGATTTAGCACACAACTCTTAAACCTACTTCTGTGTATAGATGGCTACAGCATTTTGGATCTCAAACCTATTATACAGCCTAGCTGCTAACATGTATGCCCTATGTTATTGACTAATCTAATTGACCATATAGTATTGGCTATTAATGTTAATTGACAGAAAACTGGCGCATTGCTTGAATTTTCCACTAGAGAGATAGTACTTGAAATACTACTTTAATATCAACCCACCCACATAACTTACTTCCACATTAACTTTACACAAAGAGGCTGATCTATGAAGGGGAAAAAGGAAGAGGTGAGCTGTTTCCCACAGTGCCCTATGATTTTAGAAAAGCAACATCTGGAATCGGATTTGTTGTTGGGGTAAGCCGTCTGATTTTACGTGTTCCTAAAACAGATACAGAGAAAACCCTGTTCAAATTCAGCTTAGTTTGTGTTAATGTGAGCAGAGCTAATCAGATATATATGAATCATCCTATACAGTGGAGGCCGGTGCTCAATATTTGGGGGAGTAAACTAACTCCACACCCCCCACGGGAGATGGACAGGAATGCAGTGATCAGTGGCCTTACCTTAGGAGGCAGGGGGAAGGAAGAGCCGGGCCGTTGATTCTCCTCCTGACCGAACAGGAAGTGTGTCCTGAGACCTGGTTGGCCAGGGAGTCCCAAGACTCCCTGGTCAATCGGGTCTCAGGACCAGCTTCCTGATTGGCTGGGAGGAGAATCAGGAAGATAATAGTGAATATTAATTTGCTATTGTCACACAACTAGGTAGGTCCAGGGCACAGTGGCCTCGGGGTTCCCAAGCCCACCCTTTTTAAGCCAATTAGAGCCTCTGGCTCTAATCATGTGCTTAAAAAAAAAACCAATTGGAATCCCGGGGCACATGGATTAGGGGAGTGTGCTGCCACTGATCCTATATGCTATGGAATAGCACATAGTATGAGCTGTAGTATAGTAGATTGGGTGAGTCAGTACTGACTTCAATAAATCAGCACCAAATGTGTTCTTAAGCAGGCAGGAGCTCTGCCCCTAAAGTTTAATAAATCAAACTACAAGCAGTATAACTGCCCTATATCTTTCTTCTAGTATGCTATATTACCTTACTGACACATATGTTATTTAATACACTACTGTATATGCCCCATAAGTGTAACCGTACTTGCAAACTGCAATCATGTGCACATGCTTTTGCATAACGCAAGCATAGTCTGTTTTTTGTTACAGTATGACCCACTTCCACATCCATGGAATTTACATTATTCTCTATGAATGCTATATGTTTATTCTGACGATTATTTCCTGACTATGCTAAATACCTGTATCTCACATTCTTTATATAGCACACACATTGTGCCTCTGGCTCATTACACAGTAAGCCCACCTACAATTATTGTAAATGCATTTCTCATTTTTCAAGTTATTTCTATACCTTTAATTCATTTAACAATGCAGTACAATACATAGTAATGGTTGCATTCCCATCAAATGATTAGATTACTGCCCTATGTAAATCTGTGTAATATAATACCTATACAGCTTTAGATACAAGCAAGCTGACTAATTCAGGAACAGCTAGAATAGCAATGGTAAAGTGCAAAATGGAATAACCCATAGCAAAGACTGATTGGACTATGGTAGCCTGAAAGCTGATTGGTTGCTATAGGGTACTGCATTAGTACATCATCATTGCTGCTTATAGCAAGCAGCTACAAAGGAAAAGATGTGTAATTTTTTGTGGGGTTACCATTCACACAGCTGATACAGGCCATACAACAGCAAGAATAAGTGTAAATCTTTGGTGAGGATAATGTGTGGGATCAGCCACAGCCAGGTGCCTGCAAAAATCAATGACAGGCTGACAAACACCATTGTTACCTGCATGTAGCCTGCAAATCTAAGTAGTTATAGTGATTAGAGAAAGATGAGCTGGCCTGGATGCAAACTGTCTGTGTCCAGAGCTACTCATCTGCCCCTAATCATATGTAACAACTGTAATTCTTCACAGTGTATAGCCCTAATAGAGTTGGTAATTTTTTTTTCAGCGGTTAGCACCAGAAAAAGGAGATTACTCAATTTTCTGCTATTACTTTTTCTGAATTCATTAAAGTAAATACTACAACAGTCTGACTTGTGGTGTTTCTTTAGCATAGCTTGTTGACTCACAATAGTGTATTACTTACCAGCCAACAGTCATTTAAACAAGAATTTGCAACAATGTAAAATGACAAGTGAGAAAAACCTCAACAACCTTGCTAAAAAACGCTGTCATAGTCTTTAGAGTGCATTCATGCACACATACAGTACTGTAACTTTATACAGTCTTTTTTTATCAAATTAAAAGTGTAATTCACTCTGATGTTATTAAACAGATATCCACCCAATGAATTTGAGTGACAGAATGTAATAAACAAAACATAATCTAGCTACATACAGCTATATTCTGAAGATAGTCAACACAACCAAATACTATGTTGATTTTTTGGTATGAAGAGAAAAAAACTATGACCTATATGGTTTGGTTTCTATTTTTCAGGGAGCTAATTATAGCTGGGCTGGAATTGTTTGTACAGTCCCGATTTAGTTAGGTAGTGTAGTTAGCAATAATGATGCACATAGTGGCATCGCAATCAATGACATTTCTGTTTACTGCAGTCTACCATTGAATTAATTATTTCTAATCTGTTGCTGTGGGATGTTACACTTTAACATTACCATTCTTTTTTCTACTGCCCCTTTGAATGAAAACAACAGGGTTCACTACTATAAAGGCATCAAGCTCTTTGCTATAGAACAGCCTAACTCGTTTAAATGAAAGCAATACAAAGCCCTCGGCTGCATTCTGTCCCAGATAGTAAGCAATTGTGCTGCAAGTTTGAAAATGACTTGCTAAGCTATTGCTAGACTTGCCAGGCTTCACACGTTTGTTGCACAGTTGCAGCAAGTCTGCATTGCATGACTTCAGATCAACTTTCTTTGCAAACGTCTGCAAGTCTGCTGCAAGTTCTGGTTCAGTTATGTTGTGCAATAGTCATCACACCACAGGGGTCACTGTGGCTGACTTTTAATGATGTAGACTTGTAGAGCTCTTGCTGTAGACTCACCACTGTAACTTTGTTCTAGCTAGTGACTTGCCATGCAAATTTGCTAAAATTGGAAAAGTGTCAACTAGAACTTGTGCTTCAATTGCTCTGAAAATGTACAACTTGCCATGAAAATGTGCAGCAAGTTAATAGACTTACAATTCAACACTGCCACAAATTTGTGGCAACTTATCCTTGCTATCTGGGATGTGTATCAACTACATTTTAAAGTGAAAGTAAAAGCTTCACCTACAGCAGTCTTCATCCATTGGCCATGCCACCGGATGTGTTTTACCCTCATTGGGTTTACATTTACATTTTTGCACTCACACTGAAAAAATATCTTTTGTTTTGAGCAGTTTTATATAGTCACACACATCATCTTTTGGGCATTTGTATGGTGTTACTAGTAGCCTTATATCTGGTGTTCATTAAAAAATAATTATTTCTAATCTGTTGCTGTGGGATATTACACTTTCACACTATGATTAATTTCTTTACTGCCCCCTCAAATGAAAACAACAAGGTAATATAACTGAGCCTGGCTCTTTGCTACAAAAACAGCTTAACCGGCTTAAATTAAAGGGGTTGTAAACCCTCACGGTTTTTCACCTTAATGCATTCTATGTATTAAGGTGAAAAATCTTTTCTGTTGCAATTGCCTCCCAGACCCCCCTTTTACTTACCTGAGCATGTTCGTTCCCACACCGGGGACGAGCCTAGCAGCTCCAGCCACAGACTTTTTGCTCCCGCTGCTGTCAATCAAGTCCAGTGATGCAGGAATCGGGGGGCGAGGCCGAGTCCTGCTGTCTGTGTCAATGGAAGCAGCAGCAGGACATGCTTCCCTGACAGGGCACTCGAGAAAAGGAGGAGCCAGGAGTGCCACTGGAGAGTTAGAAGAGGAGGATTGGGGCCACTCTGTGCAAAACTGCTGCACAGAGGAGGTAAGTAAAACATTTTTTTTTTTTAATGAATCTTTAGTATTGATTTAAAGCAATACAAAGCCCAGGGCTGCACTCTGTGTGTATCAACCACATCTCAAAGTGAAAGTAAAAGCTTCAGCTACAGCAGTCTCCACCCATCGACCATGCCTTCTGATGTGTTTTACCCTTATTGGGCTTACGGTTATATTTTTGCACTTACACTGAAAGAATATCTGTTGTTTGACCATTTTTTTTTTAGTCATACACATCATCTTTCGGGAATTTGTATGGTGTTACTAGTGGCCTTATTTCCAGTGTTCATTTTTGCTGGTTGCACTAGTAATCTTGGGGGCTAAAATCTATGGTTGATTCTATTTTACATCTATATGCTAGAAGTGAAGGAAAGAGTATTGCAAATGTTGGTATTCCCCTGGTTTGTGGAGTTATGTATGTCTTTCTTTGTTAGTTTTAAAACTAATATTGATATTTCCACTAGAGAGCTCTGTCTCCTCACTGCAGTTTGACAAGTAGTGTTCTATGACTGTCCAAGCTATGTTCAATTACTATCAACTCTTGATTTTATGAATGGCTTATGATGTATATATACCCTCTGCTTCTAGCCACTCCTACCGCTACAATTAAGCCTGATCAGGGTGAAAAGTATCAGAGGAACATGATCAATAGGTGGGTAACTCAAGCTTTTACTCTCATTTTGAGAAATGGCCCAGAGCTATGTATTGCTGTGGATGGACGGAGCAGGATGTGCTCCTTGAGGGCCCAGCACCTGGAGCAGAGGGAGAGTGTTTTTTACGGTATGAAGGAGGCTTTGAGTGGCACCATATCTGTCAAGTATGGCTTATATTAAAGTTATTGAATCCACATACACAGAGAGAACCCTCATTTCTTTCCACCCTTCAGTTAAAGCTGATCTGTAGACAGGCAAAATAGTTTTATAGATATATATTTTTGATCTACGTTCTGAATTATATGTAATGTCTGTGAATTCCAAGGCTTTGCATATGAAATCATTTTCTGTTTTCCTACTGGTACTGGTTGTAAGACTGCAGGTGAATGTCTGTGGCAACTGAGTATAGAAGCCCCTCTTATTCACAGAAAAAATACATTCCAGACAACACAATGGGCATTACTTAATGGGCGCTATTTTCCTGAATTTCTCACCCAGACCAATGCCTGCTTAGGCATATTGCAGGCACACAACTAAACAGGAGATAATTCTTGAACAAGAGTTAATGCCAGTAAAATGTAAAGTATTAACATTGGGATGGCATTTTCCGAAAAATAAAGGAAAATAGTCCAGCTGCTTTAAATGCCATGTTTAAATGGCTCCAGAACAACATACTCAAAATGGCCCTGAGATCTTAAAAACTTGCAAATGCAGTCAGATGAATGAAAACTTTAAATAAGCTCAATAGCTCAAGCAAGGCAATTCCCAAGCAGTAAGGCTTCCCTCGGTGGGCATCCAACAGTAGCTCAAAGCATAAAACATAAATAAAGGAGCACCAGACCTAAATCAGATAAAAGAGATTAAGAGCATTTAAATTGTTGATAAAAGTCATATAAAAACAACCAATGCATTTTGGGGGCAATACCACTCCCATTTCATCATGGATCAATACAGGATACAACTTAGATGGACTTAGATAAATCAGTGACTTTACAAATGTATATTAGAACCAGTATTGAATGCCCCTCATGGAGGAACAATCTGACAGCAGTTGCTGAGCAGCAATGAAGCCTTCAATGGATTGCCACCCACCATTGCTGCTTAGCAACTGCTGTCAGGCCCACGAGGAGAGTTCAGTACTTGTTCTACTATAGATCTATAAAGTTGTATCCTGGGTTAACGCCTGTGGAAGGGGGTAGGGTTGCCCCTGATGCACATTGGGGTAGATTTACTAAAGGCAAATAGCCTGTTTCCCTTTGCAAGTGCAGGTGAACTCTGAAAAGCAATTGCACTGGTTTTCACCAGAGCTCAGTACTTGTGGTAAAGCTCTGCTAATTTCTATTACCCAAACATGTGCAAAAAAGTTTTCTTTTTTTTTTTCCTTGCATCTCATTGGGTATTTTTTTTTACAAAGAGGAGCTTTATCACATTAAATTTACTAAGGAAAATGAGTGTGCAGTCCTATTTGCCTTTAGTAAATCAAGCCCATTGGCTCTTTTTATATGGCATTTTTTATCAACAATTACTATTATATTGGACTCTTCTATTTGATTTTGGTTTAGCACTCCTTTTAAGTTAAATGGCTTACATTTTAGCTTTAAGTGAAGTACAAGTTACCATTAAGCTCTGTTTTATGTAATAGATTTATAGTCAGTGAAGGGGCCGTCAGTGAGTGCTCTTGATCACCTGTCCTAACAGGTATACACTGACTGGACTTGCAGCTGAATACATCAGTTACAAACATATGTGTATATATATATATATGCCAAACACCACTATTGTTTAATGAATATAGTGCTGCTACCAGCCTGGTAGGGAAAATTACAATGCCATTACGTTTATGTTTCTGAAAAATAGTATATGTAGTCATAATTCTCTCAATCACTTACTGTACATTACCACCCAAGTCAACAGTACTATTCTTCATTGATCTCCTCTAATAGTGCTTATAAGCAAGCTATTAAACAGGAAGAATTTCTCATTTCCTGGTGTACATTTTGGGAAAATGTATGTCTGACACCTTTGGCATGATAAAAACTGATCATTCCAGCAGAAGTCATATGATTACATTTGGACCACATTTTCTAACAACTCTTGTGAAGCCAAGGGTAAGAAAACCAGCAAGGGCAGCTATTGAGAGCCAAGACAGGACAGGATGAGTACTTTGGAAGGAGAGGTCACAGAAAATGTTTGAGGAGCAAATTACATTTATAACCTATATGTTCATAAAGCCCTGTTACCAGTCTTAAGGTGATATATAAATACAGATTAATAAAAGAGCTTTAATACTTTTTCCTGGAGAAAATGCTGCGTTAGGTAACCTCCAATGTTAGCTAAATGTCTGATGGTCCAGCCCATTGATCACCTGACATGTGTTAAAGGGGTCGGAAGGTAAACCAATCTAATTTCTATGTCAGCAGTGACCACAAGGAGAAGTTGTTAAACTTCCAGGCATATGTCCAGCACTGACAGAACACTTTCAGGCTTGGTTCACACTGGTACGATGTAGGAATCCCTGTGATTCCTGTGCAGTTCCCTCATCACTTCTGACTCGCAGGCAGTTTACAATTGTCTCTTCAAACCACTGCGGGTGTCAATATAAAGTTAATGACACCTCAAAATTGGTTCGCAGAATGTAGTGTGAACTGTGGAATCAGATAGCATGGGTCTGAACACTCATGCGATCTGATTCCATTGCAGACCAAAAAAAGGGTCCTGCACCATTTTGGTGTGAAGGTGATGTGATTTCAATCATACAAACTGCATGGCTGAATTTGCATCGCACAGACATTGCATGTAATGTGAACAGCGATGCGTTGCAAATCACATGCAATGTCTGGCATCACATTAGTGTGAACTTAGCCTTACTGAGGAAGTATGGAGTCTGTTAATGTTGACCTCTGTTTCTGTTGCCTAGATGTCAGTGCAGAATTAATGGTTTCAGCACCAGAACAAGTATGCACATCAGGAATTCTGGCTTTTGTGTGATTTACCTGATGGTCTTCCATGTCAGTGGATTAGAAAGTATTGGATCAACATGGGAACAACTCTTACTCCTATCTTACTTATTAGAAAGTCAGAATTGGCAGCCTTCATATTGCTCTCAGTATAGGTTTCCTTGAAGCCATTCTGCAGCAGAATATTCTCCAGGAAAAATGAGTATCATATATCTATTATTGCAATGCTAACAAAAGTCTTTTTTATTCTTTACCTCCCTCACTTTCCTTTTTTTGTACTTACCTTGCTGCAGTCCAGATCTGCACAGATGAACCCTTCACAGGTATTGGGGTGTGTAGAAGAAACCCACCCAGAATACAGGTAATTGACTGGAGTGACCAATCTACTCACCCAAAAAATGTGCCTCGTTAGGAGGCAGCATTTCTTCATAAATTTTGAGACAAAGAGGACAGATGCAACTTAAAGAAAAAAGTCCTTGAGCAAAGCTGAGCAAATTATAACTTTAATAGCATATTTAAGATAATTGGGTTAATCTTCTAAAGACAAACAGACTGCTCAATTAGCAAAGTGATTTTTCCCTTTGCAGTGGAATTTTCCCTTAGCTTAGTGAAGGAGGTGAAGTTCTGCTGATTTTCATAAAGCTATCATGTGCAATCAAAATACTCTTTTTACCTTTCCAATAAGTGGGCATTCTTGGCAAAGTGAACTTTCATCTCATTCATCAAGCTAAATGATTTCACCTCACTTCTGTCCCTGTGACAACTGGATTTTGAAAATTGTGGGTTGTTCTGAAAACAAAGATTGGTGATAAAGCTTCAGTGGAGACACATTTTTTCCCATGATAACTATTAGGCCTCATGCACACAGGACATTTTTACAGCTGCTCTTAGGGGCGTTTGACTTTTTTTAACTGCTTCTAAAAGCCCCTCCATGGTACCCTATGTGTCCATGCACACATAAACTGTCAGAGGCTTTTGGAGGCATAAGGGTTTAGAGGCAGTAGAAAAAATGACAGCCTATGCTTCCAGGAGCAGTAAAAACAAACTGCATAAATGAAAAACGTCAAAAACGTGGCTAAACGCGTCTAACTGCGGCTAAACGCATCAATGCGTTAAGCTGCGTTCTACGGTTTTAGGCATTCTTACATTATAGGTAGTGTTTTTCATGGAAAAACATCAAAAAACGCAAATGCGGGAAAATGTGGGAAAGTGCAGGAAAACACGGGAAAACGCGCCAAAATGTTAAAGGCAAAACAGGCGTTTTTAGCACTGCTGTAGCGCTGACATTTTTAAAATGTCCCATGTGCATGTGGCCTTACAAGAGTGAATTTCCCTTCCTAGGGGTAGATTTCTTCTCACTTCCTGTTGTCTCCCTCCATTGATAGGTATGAGTCATATTTAAGTCGGATGTTTGTAACTCGGGGACTGCCTGTAAATGTAATTTACCTGTCTATGAAAAATCTGCACTCACACTAGTATTTTTCTCTTTCTGTTATGCATTTACATCTTTAGTCCACTTCAATAGAAAGATCAAGAGAGTAATAGAATAGAATGCTTGGAATCCAGGTGTCGTAGCATATGTGACCTTCTTTGTGAACCAACCAAATTCATTTGCTTGAGTTTCTACTGAGAAACCTAAGCAGAAAAAAGAACAAGGTGCTCATTGTTTCCTACCTTTTATGCTCTGGCATTTTTCAGACATTACTTTCAGTAAGTAGGCACCTACAACCACCAAAATCACTGAACCTCTGCAAATAAGTCTTGTGCTTGGAGGAGCTCCTCAGAAGTATTTTCATTCACAACAAAATATGTGTGGGCTCACTATTTTTTTTTTTAAGTGATGTAGAGTCCTGTGATGTTATACTTACCCTGAAATTATATTACCTCTTTATCTCAGCTTGCCCTTCTGATATAATGCTTATGTTTATCCTCTTCGTCACCATTCTCACAAAGAGTATTGTTGTACAAGTAACTGGTACAACAGAAATCATTCAAAATGACAAATAAGAAAAACAACTAACAGCAAAGTCTGTTAGCAGCCAGGCTATAGAATTTTGAAATAAATGTAAATGTAAAATTTGGATACATAAGTAATATAAAAATACTAAAGTGTAAAATAAGCATATACCCACAAGATATTTCACTACACATGTTCATAGGTTGATGCTTTTTGCTATTACTTGTAGTAGTATGAAACAATCACCTTGCAACATCCTTAAATTGGAAGTAACACAAATGAAATACAAATTTACTGAAAAAGTCATAATTATGTTTTGTTATACCTGAAATCAGTCCCTGAAAAAAATAATTTAAAAGAGAAATGTCAAAAATCTACATGATGTTATGACAGTAGCACATTCCACTACTATATTTTTAAAGACTTAGTGGAACAAAGTAAGTAATGACATAATTTATGATTTCAGACTTGTGATTTATGATAAACAAAGTGCTTGGGTTCAAATCACAACATGTACTGGAAACACGTTATCATTTTCCTTTTTTGTTTGTTTCTTATAAAATTTTCCACCCAAGGCACAAACAAACAAGGGACAAGACTGTTTCTAAAAAATTCAGACATACTTGACTAATAAAACAGAAACATGTCCTGATAATTAACTAAAATCATTATTTCTGTTCCTGGAAAACATATTTTGTATTTTTGTTTTTTTAGACATCATTTTTTGAAAACTATACAAAGTTATATAATTGTACAATTTGTGTGTAGAGCTAATTAGTAAACAGTTAAGTGCAACTCACTAAAATATGAAAAAAATAAAAACCTTCTGGGATCTGCAAAATTATTTTAAAATATGTAAATCTGCAAATGCTTGCCAAACTAGAAGAAACAAATATTCCCATTGAAAAAAAAAAAAGAAAGAAAGAATGAAAACGTTAAGCTGCAAATCCTACGCTTCCTCAACCCAAACAATTGTGTTGCCTTTTTCAACTTCTGTGATCTCACAGTTTAATTTGTTGAGTCTTCCATCTAGAATAAACAGAGAATTCTTAGAGGGTGTCATTAAGTACTGTCCAAAGAGGCCACTCTCTATGATAATTCGATTTTTGGAGCTCCATGGCCATTCTTCTAACTTGACTGGTTCTTTAAGGCTCTTTATCATTTTCACCTTACCAGATGAGAGTTCTACAAAGAGTACATCAGTTTGTGTGCTTGAGCTTGCATAGACATTGTATTGATGAGCTTCTTTGAATGATGATTGAAAGGCCACATCAGATATATGCAGATTAGTATGAATGTCAAATAAATCCCTAATTTCTCCTTGGACTGTTATTAATTGTACTCTCATTATTCCTTTAATGTCATTAATGCTGACAAGGTAGTGTCCATCTGGGGAGATATATGGGAGGCCAGTTACATCCTTATTATAGCCAATGACAACATCAGTTACACTATCCACTATTACTTGTGGAAGGATAGCTCCTGTTGTATCAGGTTTGCAGTGAATAAAATAATATCCCCCAAGATGGGTGTAAGCCAAAGACTGAGGGATGCAATTGTAATCTTTTAAACTGACTGTCTTGATGTAGGACATTGTTTCCAAATCAATTTTCAGAAGTGCCGCTTCTTCTTTATGAAGGATGAATCCAAACCTGAAAGAAGAAAGAAAGCGGTTTGGAGAGCAATCTCTTTATTTTAAAACCCCCCTCTGTCTTGCATTATGACAAATGTAGCAAACTTATGTAAATGTCAGGTAGAGATATAATTTAATATGAAGAAAGCACTGGTTTGCTTATGCAGACTTTCTTGTTATTGACTTGAAATTGTTACTATACTTTTGAATCCTAATGATGACGTTACAGTATGTCTTGTAATGGCAGTGTTGTGTTCTGTGACCAATTAAACTGCCTTAGACTTAGACTCCCACTGACTTCAGTTGTTATTAAATCTGTCAGGAACACATTCTTTTCTATGGATGTGGCTCTGTCTGATATTTAATAGCGCATGCTACAGAGTTTACAAAGGATAGTAAGTTGTCAGGTAAACAATTAATACCTAAAGACTTAATGTCTTTGTTCACTGCTAGATAATAGTGGGTTACAAGTAATGGATTTGTCCCTGTTAGACTTTCCATTGAGTTTTTCATTTATATAGCTATTTTCTTTGCTTTAAAAAGTACTGTTCGTTGTAGTCATGTAAGGGAGGTGATAACCTTACATTTATATTTTAAATCATTGTATTGTATTTTTCTCTCATTTTCCTTATGAGCATATTACTCATATTTCTTTAACATTATTTATGTTAAAATATTTACATTTTTATGGGACACAGTCTGTTATATTTTAATAATATGGCACATGAATACCTGCCAAAAGTGGAAAAAATAGGTTTATGAAAGATGAACCAGAAATAGCATTAAGTATACCTAATAATAAATGAGTAATTTGAATTAATTTATCAGTATTACAGTCTTGTACTGTGTCAGCCATCAGCAAATGCATAAAGTGTAGAACTTAATAATACCTTAGATTAGGAAACTTAAGTTATTAAATATGCAAGATTTCAAAGCCCCTTAGGTCCCTTTTAGCTGCTTATTTTTACAACTATATAAAGCCTGGGAAGGGATCTATAGCCCAGAATTCTTGCATCTTTAACCACTTGCCGACCGCCGATCGGCATCTGACAGCGGCAAAGTGGCTCGTTCCCGCAAATCGCCGTCATACGACGGCGGCTGCGGGAACGTGTATAGTGAGCGCGCGCGCGCCGCCGGAGGCACGCCAGCGCGCTCACTGTGTCCAGGGGGGGCAGGGAGCGGGTGCGGCGGCTTCGATTGCCGCCGGCCACCCGCGATGCCCCCCCCAGAGCGAATGATTACATACACGGACCTCCGCTCTGAGTGAGGGGGAAGGGCTGTGATCACAGCCTTCCTTTACGTGAAGGCTGTGACCACTTCCCTTCCCTAGATAGGCAGTCCCCCATACAGTTAGAACACGCCCAGGGAACATAGTTAACCCTTAGCGCGCCCCCTGCAGGTTAACCCCTTCACTGCCAATGGCATTTTTCCCAATTGATACAAGGGACCCGCACAAGATTGACATACCCCCTGACGGATAGATCCCTTCCCTTCACCAGTGTCGGAAGTGCATTTCCTTCCGACACTAGTGTCGGGAAGGGGGAGTGAGTCTCGCCTCCAGGCACATACATTAGTAAGCGAGACCCCCCCCGTAGCGCCCACCGGCCGCCGTTAGCTTCGGCGGCGTGGGCGAGGGACGGGGGGGACCTGTGTCACTCGCGCGACCGCACGGAGGCCGCCGCGCGCGCGCGAGTGATATGTGCAAGGGCGTCGGCGGCAGCATACTGCCGCTAAACGCCCTTGCTCGGTGAAACGGCGA
>BLSH010386728.1:317650-337971 GCA_018402905.1 Glandirana rugosa | reverse complement strand
CCCCTTCCATCTAGACGCTCTTCTCCATTGCAAACTCAGAGATTTACCACCTGCTTTGAAACATAACCTGCTTATCAGAGACACAAATATCGCTTGGAGGGAAACCAGGCACAAAATGGGCCTTCCGGCAACCATCTCTAGGTCTCTCCCCCTCAGAGGCCACCCCAAAAGTCCTTTACTCAATCAGCAAGCAACAACAAACTTGTGGTTCAACCAAGGACTGCGAACATATGCCCAACTTTTTGACCCAACCTCAGGAGGGCCCCTCCCCTTCTCTCAGATCCAAACTTCATTCAACCTCCCGAACTCCCACTTTCTACTTCTCCAACAAGCCATCAGCTTCGCCACTAGCCTATGCCCAGACAAACTAAAGCGCTTTAAGCCTGCATTCATAGATAACCTGCTTACCAACACAAAAGTGGGAGAAGTTCACAGACTTTTATCTCTATACCTCTGGAAATCGCGGCCCCAAGAACCTCCCCCACCATGGTCAAGCCAATTCCCGACGCAGGGTGACACAAACTTTGCTCTACAAGGCTACATCACCACAACCTCATTCATAAAGAATGAATTCTGGAGAGAACAACAATTGAAGATTCTCCATCGGGCATATGTGCCATTCTCAAGAGACCAAACCTCCTCGACACCTCTTCAGTGTACTTGGTGTTCTGCCCACAAGCCATCGCTAAAACACAAATTATGGGATTGCCCTGCTATTTTGACTTTCTGGTCACAAGTGCAAAACCTGGCCAACCGAGTCTCCGGATATGCCCCTTGTAAAGACCCATTTCCACTACTCTTCGGATTCATGGACCATCCTCAATCCGCACCTCGGACCTGGAACAAAACCGTTCTCAATATACACAGACATTGGCTAACCTACTGTTTCATGGTCTCAAGAAGGACCGTACTTCAGCAATGGACTTCAAAAATCCCCCCCAATATATCTATGGTGGTATCACAGCTGATGGGTCTGCATCACAAAGAACTACTAGATCTCAATCTCAATGGTGGCAATAGGTCTAGGTTCAACGGAACTTGGGGAGCCTTCGTCAGGGTCTTTGGCAAAGAACCCCCACTACATCAACATCCCCCCCACACAACCACAAGCCCGTCTTCACCTATTGTCTTGGGTGGGGTAACAATATGAAACTGTCCGCGAAGGCCTTCCCCCCACAATCATCTACCACCCCCCCAGGGCCTAGATGGTCCTTGACGGAACGAGGTCCCTCTCCCCCCGATTGTCTATGTATGGACTATATGTAGCAACGTTGTGCAGTGCCTCTACGCACATTAATGTTAGAGTAATCACTTTTAACTGATATTATGTCTTCCTTAACTACAAAAGGTATCCCCTCCTTGCTCAGAGTGGTCCCCCCCCTCTCCCTTCCTCCTTTCCCTACCCCTCCTCCCCCCCTGTCCCTTGTATCTTAGTTTGTTGGCAAATCGTACATTGTATTGACGTATCATCTAAATGCCATTATCTGCTCCTGTCTTGATTGCAATGTATCTACCTTGTTAATCTTTGTACTGAACTTAAACATTAATAAAATATACTTAAAAAAAAAAAAGAGCACTATAAAAGCACTAAAGAAAACAGATAGCTAAACATCTTAAACATCTTTCAATCATAACCAAAGAACTCTGTGACAGCTGCTGTAAAGCATCTCTTATAATCAAAATGGCTTCAGCCTAAAGTGGTGTCCGCTTTCTCATTCAATTAACTTTTAGTGAAGGAGCCTCTTTTGGATACACATATACATATACACAGCGACTGCATGCAATTAGCCAACAGAGGAATTTATCCATCAGCGCTGTTCAGCATGAATGGAGGAACCTCTTAGATGTTAGGTGTGCATAGCCAGCTTAAGTTTCCTGGAAACAAATATTTATGCTATATGTACCGTAGATAAAAAATAATTATATGCTGTGTAACAGAAAAAGTTTTAAATGCTTAATGCTAGTTATTAAAATATGTCACATATCACCCCTCCATTCGGCCCACTCTACAATGCCTCCATAAAACTATCTGGGATACGGCCCTGTCCTCAATTCCTGGTCCCATGACTCCGATCAGAAACAACCCCGAATTCCCCCCAGGATGGGAAATGGGATTCCTTGGGGCTAACAATCGCCACCCAAAGGCCTTTCAATTCTTCACCCAAAGGAAATTTCGTACCAGAACAGATCTAGCAGCTAACGAACCTAATATTTCACTTCCCATGTGGGCGTACTTCCAAGCCAGACATTACCTCAATGACCCTAAGGCAAAAGAAATTCAGACGCAATCTCACCCCCTTCAAAAAACTATGTGCATCCCCCCCACCCCAAAAACACTTAATTTCAATAATTTACTCCCTCTTGTCAGCCGCTGGTCAGAACCAGTACCCCCAATTTATCAAACTCTGGAGCAAAGACCCGGAAGACACTCTCACCGAGTTGGACTGGGAAAACATCTGCACCACAGCACATAAAGGTACACTGAATGTCACAACACAAGAACACAACTACAAAATCCTAACTCATTGGTATAGGACTCCATCCTATCTCCACAAGATATACCCACAGATATCTAACACCTGTTGGAGATGCAACTCTCTGCCGGGAACAATCCTACATATCTGGTGGGAATGTCCCCAAATCAAACCATTCTGGTCCCAAGTCCATAAAATAGTTCAACAGGTTACCATGTATTCCATTGACTTCTCCTTCCAACAATATCTGCTGCAGCATTCCAAGGTGATGGGACATGCATTTAGGAAATCCCTTGCAATGCACATGATCAACACAGCCCAAATGTGCATTCCAACCCTATGGAGACAAACACGCCCCCCAACACTCAAAGACTGGTTCACTTGGATTGATAGAGTGATGGACATGGAGGAACTGATCGCAATCTCCCTTGATAATTCAGACAAATTCATTAAGACCTGGTCATCATGGATCCACTTTAGGACAACCAATGAATACCAAGCTATATATCCATAAACTCACCTAAACACTTTCAGCACTCCTGTAACAGCAAGTAGGTAATAGTACTGTCAGACACGGTAGACCCCCTGACCGCTTTGCAGGGAATCCATAATATCCCCCCCCATCCCCAACCCCCGGCATTCTAACCGCACTATTTTCTGTATTTATCATGGTTAAGTAAAAAAAAGTCAGGGTAATATCAAATATTACATTTATTTAATTTAGGCTGGGTTCACAAATGAAATGCATGTGGCTCACAGCAGAGTTCTGGTGTATGCTGGTTCACAGTTTCAGGTCCAATTTCAGCCTGAATTTTGGGCTGAATTCGGACCGGAAATGGACCAAAAGACACACATCGTTTTTGGGCAAATCGCACTGGACCCGCTGCGGAGATTTGTGAACAGGCTCCATAGAGAGCCGGTCAAAATCTCCTGCTATTGTAAATTGGATGCGGCGAACCCTGCATCCAATTCACAATGGTGTGAACCCAGCCTTATACTATATTTAGCCAGCTGGTGGAGCTTTAAGTTTAATATTACACGCTTCCCTGTTACTCTCTACCACCTGTTGTTTAAACTCATCTGATTACAGAGCTCAACAACTGAAGGTTAAATTTACACACAACTTTATAAGTCAGAGGAGAAACTCATCTGTTATCAAACAGTTCCATGCATGTTTTCAGACACACAAAGACACACAAAGCATGCTATGATAACCCCTTTTCATATAAAAAAAGTATGTTTCTAAAATACAATTTACAAATTTAAAAACTTCGTTATTATAAGTGTCCTTTAACAATAGTAAAAAAAAGGGCATGTTTATAAATTTGAAAATGATAAATCTATGAGTTATGATACATTTATATTTTCTACTGAATAGTATCATATTTACAGAACCTAAACAATGAAATGTTTTGGCAAAATCCCCAAATAATAAGAATAACAGCAATAATATATATATATATTTTTGTGTGAAGTTTCATGTAGACGTTATATGATATTTTATAAAGGTCATTTACTCTTGTTTGCCCTTTGCATGCAACTTGTACAATTCATTTAACTCTGCTTAGTGGAATACATTAAGTATGTATGCCATTTTAATCAATACTAACTATATGATCTGACATTTGAAAGATCATGAGAAAAAAAATGTATTGTATAACTTTAATTTTATCAGCATTCACTGAAGTTTGATAGCTGTGCATCCATATTGGCATTCATTTCAAGGAAAATTATGATGATTTTGTTATGAAAGAATGTTCATTTGAGACTTACTTAGAACCGAATATACACTCATTTATAACACTTTTTGTACCTGATATGATTAATTATCAGCGTTGTACTCGGAATAAAAAAGTCATCAACTCTGTCAAAATGCTTTCCAACTGGCTGAGTATGGATGGTATGATGTGAAACGCTTCCACTTGCTTGTGTAATAACCTGCAAATCATAAAAATTGAATAAATTAATAAGTAAAAATATAGCATTATAAAAGTATGACATGTTCCAGAAAAAAATGAATTGCAGTACATGTTTTCTTTGAGCTTTCTATGAGTGAACAATGCCCTGGTTGTGCATTTTGTTCATCTCAAGATAACTGGTTATTTGGCAGTAATTTAGAGCCTGTAAAACTGTAGGTGCTGCTCACTGCAGCTGGTTAGGGGTGTCATTTCATTGTGAAACCAACAATAAAAACTGTTTTCACTTGTTTGTATTTTAATCGGTTGTCATTGTTTTATTTTGTTTGTTTTTTGTTGTTTCCCTTTTTCCAACAAATCAAATCAATTCTTTTTCATTTTAAATGGTTTGTTAAATTCCTAGTGGGAAAATTTGGCTTTTATGTTTGACATTTGCATAAATTAAATGGAGAAGTAAAATGTTTTTGTTTCAACAGTTCTTTAAATTAAACCTTTGATCGTAAAAAAAAAAACTATAGAACATACTCCTGAGATCCTCAACCACACTCCTGGGTCCCTGCTGCCACTTAAGATGCCAGTCACCCTCTGTCTTGATTCCAGCTCAGGGCCAAAGCTAGACGATGATGGTCTACACGCTAAATTGCCAATGCGTGAATATCTTTTTTAAGAATAAGTGAAACAGCTGACAAACTGGTCACCCCTAAAAGCTTTGATGTAATTTACACATACAGTACAAGAGCCCAATCCTACATCTCTTTGATTATTGTCCAGTCTGAGAGTTATTTGTCTGATTCTTAATAAATAAATTCTGTTGTTTTTCAACTATGTGTAAGAACCATCCTCCACTAAAGTGAGTAAGTGATGTAATGTGATTGTGTAATGTGAGTACACCCCTCACATTTTTGTAAATATTTTATGATATCTTTTCATGTGACAACACTGAAGAAATGACACTTTTCTACAATGTAAAGTAATACGTGTACAGCTTGTATAACAGTCTAAATTTGCTATCCCCTCAAAATAACCTAACACACAGCCATTAATGTCTAAACTGCTGGCAACAAAAGTGAGTACACCCCTAAGTTAAAATGTCCAAATTGGGCCCAATTAGCCATATTCCTTCCCCGGTGTCATGTGACTCATTAGTGTTACAAGGTCTCAGGTGTGAATGGGGAGCAGGTGTGTTAAATGTGGCGTTATCACTCTCAATCTCTCATACTGGTCACTGGAAGTTCAACATGGCACCTCATGGCAAAGAACTCTCTGAGAATCTGAAAAAAAGAATTGTTGCTCTACATAAAGATGTCCTAGGCCCTGAAACTGAGCTACAGCACAGTGGCCAAGACAAGCAGTTTAACAGGACAGGTTCCACTCAGAACAGGCCCCACCATGGTCGACCAAAGAAGTTAAGTTCACGTGCTCAGCATCATATCCCGAGGTTGTCTTTGGGAAATAGACGTATGAGTGCTGCCAGCATTGCTGCAGAGGTTAAAGGGGTGGGGGGTCAGCCTATCAGTGCTCAGACCATATGCCAAACACTGCATAAAATTGGTCTGCATGGCTGTCATCCCAGAAGGAAGCCTCTTCTAAAGATGATGCACAAGAAAGCCCACAAACAGTTTGCTGAAGAGAAGCAGACTAAGGACATGGATTACTGGAACCATGTCCTGTCATCTGATGAGACCAAGATAAACTTATTTGGTTCAGATGGTGTCAAGCATGTGTGGTGGCAACCAGGTGAGGAGTACAAAGACAAGTGTGTCTTGCCTACAGTCAAGCATGGTGGTGGGAGTGTCATGGTTTGGGGCTGCATGAGTGCTGCCGCTACCGGGGAGCTACAGTTCATTGAGGGAACTATGAAGGGCAACATGCACTGTGACATACTGAAGCAGAGCATGATCCCCTCCCTTCGCAGACTGGGCCGCAGGGCAGTATTCCAACATGATAACGACTCCAACCACACCTCTAAGGGGACCATTGCCTTGCTAAAGAAGCTGAGGGTAATGGTGATGGACTGGTTAAGCATGTCTCCAGACCTAAACCCTATTGAGCATTTGTGGGGCATCCTAAATTGGTAGGTGGACTAGTGCAAGGTCTCTAACATTCACCAGTTCTATAATGTTATCATGGAGGAGTGGAAGAGGACTCCAGTGGCAACCTGTGAAGCTCTGGGGAACTCCATGCCCAAGAGGGTTAAGGCAGTGCTGGAAAATAATGGTGGCCACACAAAATATTGAGACTTTGGACATTTTCACTTAGGGGTGCACTCACGTTTGTTGCCAATTGTTATACAAGCTGTACACTCACTACTTTAGATTGTAGCAAAGTGTAATTTCTTCAGTGTTGTCACATGAAAAGATATAATAAAATATTTACAAACATGTGAGGGGTGTACTCACTTTTGTGAGATACTGTAAATCCAACAATTAAAAAAAATACAGTAGATGATTTGAATGCAGTGTTCACATTAAAATGGATATTGCATATTGGAAACAACCAGGTTTTATGTATTTTCAGTAAATGATTTTAAGTAAAAAACATTTCATACAATATTACAAATAGTGCAACAGTACAAATTGAAATATAACATTATATACCAGATACAGTATAGGAATATCTATCAGCTTGACACTGGGAAAGAGCTTTCAGGTTTGGGTTGGCCATGAGTTTGACCCAAATTCAAGCTATGTGAGCTTTGCTGAGCAGGAGGACTAAATGAGCTATTTTGGCCAATGTGTCCACCAGTCTGCTCAAACCTCCAGCCAGTGAGCTGTCATTTAGTGATGGACATGTGGTGGACGAGCTTCACTGCAGTGTGGGTGTCTGCAGGTGTCTTTCACTGTAATTGAAATTGGATTTACATCAAGGAAAATATTGATTTTTGTTTTTTTAATAAATGATTTTGTAATGGTGTGTGTGTGTGTGTGTGTGTATTTACTCATATTCATGAGGGAGTGTATATATGGAGAAGCCTTTTATGCTTAAAGGGATTTACAATTCTGATAATTCTGCCCCACCAAAAGGCCATATTCACCAGGGCAGGGATGTAGGGATGACGTCTTTGTCCATATCAAGGTGTCTTCCCAATGTTGAGAGCATGTGGGCTGGTGTGGTTTGGGGGGGGGCACTAGTTTAATATGCTGTAGTTCAGCAAAAGTGATTATTCAACACCTTCCACCCAGTAGTGGTGGCCCTTTAACTGTGTTTTTACACAGGGGGGCAGGACGGACTTCACAATCATATGATCACTATGAGAAGGATGTCCCTACTGCCCTGATCATAACCAGAGACTGGGAGCTGTCGCACATTTGCAATAGGTGGTTAGCAAGAAATACCCATAAGCATATCTCACTTCTCTGTGTTTTACTGATGATCGGTGCATGCCAGAGGACATTGAGTGCCGGTACCTGCAGATTGGCTTCTTCTGTGAATTATCGCAGCAGAAGCAGCCCACCGGCGGCATGTGTACACCCCCTGCAGGCAGAAGTACAGAATCACATATATATGATCTGGTGCACAGCTGCTGCCCTGTAGCAGTAAAACTGCTACAGGATGGATGGTAACTGGTTAAACAGAGATGTTGATTGGTGTTTATTATTTAACCACTTCAGCTCCGGAAGGATTTCCCACTTTAGGACCAGAGCACTTTTTGCGATTCGGGACTGCGTTGTTTTAATTGGCCATTGCGTGGTCATACGACGTTGTACCTAAATGAAATTGACATCCTTTATTTCCCCACAAATATAGCTTTCTTTTGGTGGTATTTGATCCCCTCTGCGGTTTTTATTTTTTGCACTATTAACAAAGAGCAACAATTTTGCAAAAAAAAACAATATGTCTTATTTTTTGCTAAAATACATATAAAAAATAAATAAATAAAAAAAACAACTTCATTCATCTGGTTTGGCCGATATATATTCTTCCTTATATTTTTGGTATTAAAAAAAATCGCAATTGGCATATATTGATTATTATACAAAAGTTGCGAATTAATGTATGGGGTTTTTATTTTTTTATTTTTTACTAGTAATGATGGTGATCTGCAATTCTTATCAGTACTGTGACATTGCGGCGCAGATGTCGGACACTTTTGACACTTTTTTGGGACCATTGGCATTTATACAGCGATCAGTGCTATGAAAATGCACTGATTACTGTGTAAATGTCACTGGCAGGGAAGGGGTTAACACTAGTGGGCGAAAAGAGGGTTAACTGTGTTCCCTGGGATGTGTTACTAACTGTGTGGGGGCTGGGCTGACTGGGGGAGGAGAGTGATCGCGGCTCCCATATACAGGGAACAGAAGATCACTCTCTTTCTTCCCTGTCAGAATGGAGATCCATGTGTTTACATACACGGATCCCGTTCTGTCACTGTGGGGAAGCGATCACGGGTAGTCGTGGACATTGAGTCCACCCTACCCTCTCCATGGCTCCTCCTCTACACAGTGAGCGTGCGCGCCTCCGGCGGCGCGTGTGCAGCCACAATGCTCGATCTCGCAGCCGCGATTTGCGTTATCGAGTCAGACTGCCTCTGCCTGCAACCTGCCTCTCTTGTTTGCTTCTTCAGAGGAATCCTTGTATTCATTGATAAAAATACAAAGATTCTCCTGAGTTGCGGTGAAGCACTAAGCCCAACTCTCTTTACTTCTGGCAGCTGATGGAAAGATGCCCATACTGCTGTTGGAATACAGTATATTACAGCACACCAAGCAGCTGCATTGCTGAGGAATGGAAATAGTTTGTTTGGGTGAGCTTGGCCCAAATGAACTATTTAAAGTTCATTGAAACACAGAATTCTACTTTATCCTGTGGCTGTGTGCGTGCACTTTAAGGGTTATATAGATTGAACTATACAATTCACAAGTCTTTTGTGCAGATATCTTTACTAAAACTGTTGAAAAAAATATGCATTCTAGCCTGGAAAGCCTGTGCATTGCATGAAAAAAGGAAGCGTGAATCCTTCTGTGTGGTGACAGGTGGGACTCGTAGTCTTCCCAGGAGCCATACACAGCCATGCTACATTCAAATGTCAGCAGATGTCTGCAGGGAGAAGCACCTCATGATTCAGATAAGTGTTGGGGAAGGGGAGGTTAAACATGAAGGGTTGAGGAATGCAATTATGTTTCGTGTTACACAGTGAATATAGCTGTAACATGAAACATGGTCCCAAAGGTGGATTATGCCTTTCAGATGTAACAAAGCATAAAAAAAGATAAAATTCCTTCCCTTCCCCCACTCCCAAGTTTCCCAAGATACCCAAATTGTACTACATTAAGTGGTTGTAAACCCCTTTTTTGGAAGTTGTACCTATAGGTAAGCCTAGAATAAGGCTTACCTATAGGTACTGTAAGTATTTCCTAAACATGTGCTGTTTAGGAGATATTTACCTTGTAGTGCTCAGATGATGTAATCAGTGCATGCGCTGTGAAGAAACGGCCCTTTGTGACGTTTCTTCCCGAGCGAGTGCTGTGAATGGCGGCTCCCATGCACAGAGCTGAAGTTCGCAGCCCCGGAAGGAAGAGGGGTGGACATGGACATGCAGCCTCGAGCAGGGACAATGCGGGCTTCTTTGGCAAGTAAGTAACTAGCCCATTATGCTTTTACTTTGCAGGGTTTGCAGGGAACAAAAGAGGAAGTAAAACCCATCAGGGTTTACTTCCTCTTTAAAGGACATTCAGTAAGAGTTTGCATCTACTTTAGCAGACCTACCAGTGCCTACAATCCATTACAGCTAAAGCACATTGTCATAGGGATACTATGACCTCACTATTTTATAGTGAGGAGGGTGGCTAATCCTTTCAAGTTAGCTGATCTATGTTCAAAGGCCAGGCAGTGCACTATGGTTACAAAAAAATTGGCCTGACAAATTCTCGCATTAGTTCACCAGGTCTGTGAAATTTGAAAATGCAGGATTTGCTATGAAGCCATAGTAACACCATATCTGAACTTCATACCTACCATTGAAAAATAACATATCCAAGTAATCCCTCCCAGCTGCACGATTTGTGCTTGCCATAATAGTTCTAGCATAACCATGATAGGTTGTGTTAATGTGTTATGACATGTACTCTTATGTACTACATTGAATAAATATCTAAGAATTGCATAATGTGGGAATAGTTCAATAGTTTTCTGCCTTGTTATAGTGCACAAACAATACTGCTTACATTTTGTTTAGCTTAATGGTCATAGTAAACACATGCTTCACATGATGATGCATTAAGAATGCCCAGTTAATGTCTCCCATGAGAGCAATAGCCTTTGCCGAATCTGTACAGTATCTATTATATGACTCATAATATGCTGCTTCTTTATGTTACTTTTTATGAGGTTTTATTATTTCAACACAAGTGAAAAAGTAAAAAGCTATTCTAAGCAAATTATTGATCTGCTCATTGTTTGCATAAAAACTGCCTTGACAAATACATTTGAGAAACTTGCAAACTAAGAAGCTGATATACACTAACATTTGTTTAAGCTTTTCTGACATACAGCGTGCGTGTGTATATATTGCAAGAAGCAAGTTGTAATGGCTACTACTGAAGACCATGATTAAATGGCATTATGCAGCTGTGCAGATAAATCCCAGAGATAAATAAAAGGTACTAAAAGAGCCTGCAGAGGTACTGTAGTAAGACCTCATGCACACTGGGCATTTGTTTAGCTATTATGCCTAATATTCTGGCATTTTTATGTGAAGGCACAGGTGCACCATCCAGCCCTACTAGTGGCAGCATGTAAAAATCTATAAGAGACTGAAAGATGAGGCAGATGGACAAGACTGAATTATGCAGCAAGTAGCTCTAACATTTAGGGTTGTATGCGCCCAGGGAAGATTGCCCAGAGCTCAGACTTCTTGCATTGTGGGTATTTGTCTCTGGGTGCAGAGGGAGGTAGACCATTTCTTTGTAAAGGGGTATATTAGTATCATGTTTTTTAAGCAGACAAGCAGATGTAACCAGTAATATGGCAAACCATTTAAAGATGACAACTCATTAATTCTGACTATCCACTTACTATAACTAACCTTTGGTTGTTGTAATTAGTGGCATGTAATTATGGTGATGGAAAGTAAGAATTTTTTTTATTTACTAAGCACTCATATCACCTAAGGGTACCATGTGTGATTTTGAGTTATACTGTTTTTTGTCATGTTTGACTTCTTGGGTCAGGAAAAAACAAAACTGGTGCAAATGTATTTATTACACATGGGTCACCATTAAACAAAGAAGCCTTTGATGTGCAATGTTATCAACTTGATGACCCTCAATGAGAATGCCTAGTTTATACATTATCTCCCATTAGTACTAAAAGCTGCCCCTTCTTAACAACTTTTTTCTTAGCCTTGGATAGCGTGAAAGTAAAAGAAAATCCCAAATTTGGGCTGTCCCCAGAAGAGTAATAGAGGGAAAATCTTCCAATGGGGACACTAGTTCTGGTGACATGGGGGGGCCTAATGGATTCCTTTAATTGTCAAAAAAAAAAAAATTTACAAGAGATTATAACCCTTCCTTACGCTATCCAGAAATGAAAAGCGTTTTGCCTATCGTTATACTTTAATGGGTATGCTTTAACTCCTTGGGATATGTGGAGAATATGCCCACATACCTAAATACAAATTAGAAAAACAGACCCTCTGGTGGGACTTTAAAGGGCATAGACTCCACAAAAACAAATGCAAAAGGTATAAAAAGTTTTAAGTTTATTACTTTTTTTTTTATTATTAAATAACGTTCTGTAGATTGGGGAATGTACCCCTTGCTTCTTCCCCTGTCTCTCTCCCATTTTTCCCTTTTTTAATGACTATTTTGTAAAAGACGTAAAACTTTTTATACTTATTGCATTTGTTTTTGTGGAGTCTATGCCCTTTAAAGTCCCACCAGAGGGTCTGTTTTTCTAACAGTTATACTTTAATCATCCTATGAAACTGGATTACAGCTTAAAGCCTCACCACCAAACGGGTGCCAGGGCTACAGATGACCCACCCTGATCCCATGTACACAAACTGAAAGTGAAAGAAGCTATACCATCACCAGATCCTTGATTTTACTTTTTGTTCTGTTTCAATAGTTTTTATTAATATAAAGAAAACAAGAAGTAAATGATCACTTGACAGAGTGACAGAGCAGCGAACAGTCCTCGCGTGCTCTGTACATGTAACAAATCTGGTACTTAAATGGAGAGGGGGGGAAACAAAAGAAGAACTTGGCAATCAGGTTAGACCTTCCACGAGTGGTTATTTTACTTTTTTTAAATACACTTTATGCCTTAAAGAATAGTGCATTACAAACAACACTGTTCAGCAGATTCTGCTTCTTCTCCTTCACTGAAGTGCATCATACAATGAGAGCTGAGACAGCTAGCATGGATTTGTTTGTAAACAAAGCTGTGTTATCACTATAATTGACTCTCTTAGCAATCACATAATCAAGAACCATACATGGTTCCAAATCAATTCACTGTACCTGAGAGTACTGACTGCTTGTTCTGCCATGGGATCCTCATTAATGTATCCTCAGCATGGGGAAGTGCACTGAGGAACATTAATGAACAAAACAGTACACAGAAAGCAGATAAGCATTATACAATACTGTAGCTCTCTCTATAGGTTACAAGGATACTTCAAGTAAACATGGGTTCTGTGATATGCTTAAAATTACTTCAAGTCATGCATTCAGAACTCCTGGCAAACCGTTATATATATATATATATATATATATATATATATATATATATATATTGTATACATGTATATGTACTTTATTCCTCATATTATTATCAAATTGGCATATTTTTACTAAAGTCACATTGTAAAAGCTTCCAAATGTTATGGAAGCAAGGTAATTTGTCATGGTGTGTGCATATAGCACTCACCATGTAGGGAACTTGCTTTCCTAGTCTGTTCTTTCATTTTTGCTTAATAATAATAAGTTAGTGGAAAACACAGGGGTGTGCAGTAGCACATAAAAACAATCAGATTTCATTCTTCAGGTTACACAGTCAGAACAATGAAATAGGATCTCAGATTGGATATTGCAGATATGTACATTGACCATGACCTTGGTAAAGTCTTTTTGTGTAGCGCACTGTCATTACCCATACATTTTGATATATATTAAATAGTACAGGTTTTCCAGCATCTCTTACAAAAGCATGATACAAAATGGCATGCAAAGGTTTGTAATATGCAGTAGAGTTCACAAAGTATAAGCAGAATGTGAATTTCTAACTTTCCTATATCTGATTAAACATTTGGTCTATAAGAGCATAATAGTCCCCATAGCTCATCATTCAAGGTAAAATGACATACCCTCTGCAAGGATCAGTAGTGAGTTGGCAGTAGATGAGAAACAACAAGTAAAGGCCTAAACCAAGGTTCACTTTTGAAGCAACCCTTTTGTATTACTCCATCATGGCTGTACCATCTGCTAGGTTGCTACTGACATACATTATGTAATAATGAGTCATGGCAAACAAAACTGCATGAGTATGTTTTCATTTTAATCTGTGTCTTGTCCCTTTTTGTCCGCTGGAGGTAATGTTGCTTTTTTTTCAGCCTGCAAATGCACCTCTATGGTAGCCTATGTGCCCATGTACACATACATGTTTACAGGTGTATTAGAAGAGAAGCGTTTACAGGCAGAAAAAAACCCACTGAAGAGCAGAAAAATGCTGAACATGACTAAATGAGTGTAAATGAGTCTAAACATGCCTAACCATTAGATTCATCTAGTGCATGAGCATTAATGCATTCCAATGGTCAGAATAAATTAACCGGTTCCACACCGCCTACCGTATATTCACGGTGGCAGTGTGGACGCTTAGTGTGAATCGCCGTAAAAAAGCGGCGAAAAGCGGGTGGCCGCTAGGCGGCACGCGCCCGCTGTACTCCTGAGGAGTGTGCCTGTGGCTCGGGCGGACCCGATGTCCGCCGGCAAGCCGCAATGAGCGGCCACAGCCAAAGAACAGGGAACCACCGATGTAAACACGGCGGTTCCCCGCTCTGTTAGTGGGGGCATAGGAGATCTACTGATCCCTGTCACTGGGATCAGTGAGATCTCTTATACCGATGGTAGCCCAGTCCCCCCACAGTTAGAACACGCCCAGGGAACACACTTAACCCCTATATCTCCCCCTGCAGGTTAACCCCTTCACTGCCAATGACATTTATACAGTAATCAGTGGACATTTAAATTTCTGAATACATGTCATTGGTCCCAAAAAGTGTCAAAAATGTCCGACATGTGCACCCCAATATCGCAGTACCGCTAAAAATCGCAGATCGCTGCCATTACTAGTAAAAAAAAAAAAAAAAAAAAAAAACCCCAGAAATTAATTCTCATCATCCGTAAACGCGGCCACTTTTGCACAAACCAATCAATAAACGCCCATTGCGATTTTTTTTTTTACCAAAAATATGAGGAAGAATATAAATCGGCCAAAACCGATGAAAAAAATGTTTTTTTTTATATTTTTTTGGATTTGTATTTAAGCAAAAAGTAAGAAATTTGGGGTTTTTTTGCAAAATTGTTGCTCTTTTGTTTATAGCGGTGATCAGAAATGACACAGAGGTGATCAAATACCACCAAAAGAAAGCTCTATTTGTGGGTAAAAAGGACACAAATTTTGTTTGGGTACAACGTTGCACGACTGTGAAATTGTCAGTTAAAGCGACGCAGTGCCGAATCGCGAAAAGTGCTCTGGTCAGGAAGGGGGTGCATATGATTGTATAATCTAAATGACTGCACTGTTACTTTATTTACAGATTTAAGCTAATGTTCACTTTGACAATAGAACATCCTCAAAACCTAAGTGTCTGAATGTGTAGCGATTGTTGGAAATTAGCCATATTTACTGTATGGTGTGCATTGTGCATTCATAAAGAAAAACTCAACTATAGAAGTACATTGAAAAGACCCAAACTGATTAAAATGTCTCTCTATAAATTGCAATTTTCTAATGGTGAAAGATATTTCGCTGCGCAAACTGTCAGCACTGTATAAATCCTGTATAATAATAATAATTTCTTGGTATGTTTTAAAAGTGATTTATTGGTTTGCCAAAAGCAACTGTAATTTTGAATGACTGAAATCTGTAAACATAACTACCAGATCATCAAATAGAAATATTAAGTAGATGCTTGTAGGACAAAATATTCCAATTATACATGAGAATAGCTTTTTTATTTATTTATTTATTTTTTAGGAACCCAATAAAACCTACTGAAAAAAGGTATGATTTCTAGCGGTACTATAATTCTCTACAGCTATTCAAAGTGTTTGATCTAGCCATGCTTTGAAAACTATCTTCAGGCTTATCCAATATTCTTGAACCGCTTTGAAGAAGAACTTTATAAAAGAAACATAAAGAACAATACCTTGTTTTTATAATTTTGCAAATGCTTAGAAGGAAAGAAAGGTGTGGGAGACATGGAAACACAGTCCTTGCAAAAAAACTTAAGATTAATTGTAACTTTGGGTGAATTCTAGAATTAGTTAATAATTTTAGACTAATTTCAGCCATTATCCATAACAGTGTAAATTATTTTCAGTCACATACCCTGCGGACAGAGGATCATTTATAACCAGCATCAGAACCCACATGAATAAAGGTTTTCCAATGTCCTGAATTTTATTACCTATAATGGCAATATTTATTTTGTAACTTATTTATTTTTTACTATTATGTTGTATTGTGGATGATTTGCTAAAGACTTGTATATGCAGTTGTATTTTCTATCTGATCTCCTATTTTACCCATATAAATAAACATAAATTAACCAAACCTGAGTTTAAAACAACTCAAAACAGCAAGAATCACCTCAGAGACATTTGGAAGCAACCCGGTAGCAAGTCAAACAACAAAGCATAGTGTAATTGACTTGCTCCTCACACATATATACATGAAATCTAAAAATTCAACATTCAATGTTTGAAAAATTCACACTTTTTCCTGTTTCTCTTATCTCTATTGTATATATGGGCATACCACAAGATCAATAGTATGAGAAAATATTGATCAATCAGATTATTTATCCTACTGTGCAGGAAAGATAAATATATTCCAGGTACATCAAAACAATAGGTGCTCCAAATTTAACAGCTCATATTTTTTAGCAGAAAATCCTGTCTCTTGTTAGCATGCTGGTTGTCCATGTTTAAGTAGTAGAATGTGTTTAGCTGATTTAAACTGAAAGTTCAGTTGGGTTTTAATGCAGTTTCAATTCACGGAAACTGAAGTCTCGCTCATGTAAATGAAAAGAGAATGTACCTCAGTGAAGTCAACATACAGCACATATGCAGAAACATTCACATACAGTACGTACCTGTAATGTAGAAGATGTTTTCTCCATGTTGCCCCAGCTTAGTACCCAGACTTGGTCATGTGACTTATCATAATGTAGCTTCACTGGAATGGGATCTGTGTTCACTGCCTGAAAAGAAAAAAAAAGCAAATATATAATTTAAGTTATTAGTTATAAAGCAACACTAACTATCATGCAGTGTTTTCTAGTATTCCTAAAAAGCAAAGGTGGAGCAAGTCATAATTTGTCTTTTAAATTAACCTCCCTGGCGGTATGATTATGTCAGGAATTTTGTTCCAAAAGCGGTACCATTTTTTGCATGGAAATTTGGTGTTATGTATTGTAGGCCTGCAATTCTTAAGAATAACTCACTTAAATCTGTCCAAACAACAGTCTAGTAGACATCCCGGGTATGAAAAAGTTTGAAAAATGAAATCATAAATTATAATATAATAAATAACTAAAAATAATTATCAAAAATAATAATATAATAGTAATAAAATGTATTCAATAATGTAATCAAACCAAAAACGCAGAAATTTGCTCAGTTGCAGAATTGTCGCTGTCGTCACTTTCAGTTTCTGATGATAAATTTCCTCAAAAATCAGTATCACTCAATTCTGCAAATGATTCTTATTTACTATCGCTGTTTTCTAGCTGATCAAAAACCACTTTTGACGTAAAGGGACGCTTTTTGGTTGCCATGGACATTGTCATGTTTCCAGGCAGAAAGAATGACATTTATTATATAAAAGTGCATGCAGGGCTCTGGGCAAACCACTAGGGACAAAGGGGATGTGTAATGATTTCATACAGTAATGTAATCTATAAGATTACAGTGTACTGTATGTATAGTGTGTGTTTCACTTTTTGAATTTCCCGCCGGTCTCCGTCCCCGTGCGACGCGACGCTCGCAGGGAACGGAGCCCGGCACACAGAGGCATCGGAGCGGCGGACACAGCCCGCAGATACGGCGGGGGACATCGCTGGATCCAGGGGACAAGGTGAGTAGCGCTGCCTGGATCCAGCGATGCAAGCCCGAGTGTGGCTCGGGGTTACCGCTCTTGGTACTGAAAATCCAACCCGAGCCACACTCGGGAATACCGCTAGGAAGGTTAATGGCTTCAGTAATCTAAAATCTCATGGTTGTTTGGGTTACCACATTTTGTGTGTTAATGCTAATGATGATTTCATATATAAAAAAACTGTATTTGTCTTCTACAAACACGACTTCAGTAACCTAGAAAGTATTTAAGTGCTAATTTTTAAAAAACACCTATACAGAAATAAATATGGAGCCTGTCTCTGCTAACTTGCTATTGGATAACTATAACAGACAACATATCAAGAACAACCAGCCTAATTCTAATTTGTTGCAGTCTTGTCAATAAAAGATAGATTCTGATTAGAGTTGAGCGAACACCTGGACGTTCGGGCTCTGCGGGTCCGAATGAACTTTGGAAAAAAGTCCGGGTTCGGCACCGAACGTTGCCCGAACGTTATCCCGGACCCCGAACCCCATTGAAGTCAATGGGGACCCGAACTTTTAGGCACAAAAATGGCTGTAACAAAGTTCTGGCAAGTGCTAGAGGGCTGCAAAAGGAAGTAAAATGGGGGTAAGAGTAGGGCAAGTGCCCTACAAAAAAATGGGGATAGGAAAAATAAATTAAAATCAAATAAAAAAAAAAAATGGGAAGGGGGGTGGATGTGGAGTAGGAGCCTAGAGGTTGACTAGGCCGTGACCGTGGCAGTATAGGTGGAAGAGGCGGTGGTTGAGGAGGAGGAGGAGGTAGCCAACATTGTTTTTTTTTTGTTTGTTTATAATTGGGGTAGCCCCCAAAATATTGAAGCCTATTCAAAAAAACAAGTATATGAATGGCTGTGTGAGTCCGGTCTAAATGTTTATTCTGCACAAGGTACAGACAAGTCTTTTGGGATCCATGCCTGGTTCATTTTAATAAAGGTTAGCTTGTCCACGTTGGCTGTGGACAGGTGGCAGCGCTTGTCTGTGATAATGCCCCCCGCCATGCTAAACACAAGTTCAGACAATACACTAGCTGCAGGGCAGGCCAGCACCTCCAAGGCATAAAGGGCAAGCTCAGGCCATGTGGCCAATTTGGAGACCCAGAAGTTGAAAGGGGCAGACCCATCAGTCAGTACGTGTAGGCGTGTGCACACATACTCTTGCACCATGTTGCTGAAATGCTGCCTCCTGCTAAGACGTTGTCTATCGGCTGGTGGTGCTGTTTGTTGTGGCGGGCTGCTGACAAAGCTTTGCCACATTTCGGCCATGCTAACCCTGCCTTCTGAGGTGCTGGTGGTGGCACAGCTGCTTTGGTAACCTCTTCCTCCTCCTCCTCCTCCTCTGCCTTCGCCTTGTGCTTCCACTGAGCTCCCCACTGAGCCCCCGGTGTCATTTGGGAATGCCCTCAGCAGCGCCTCTACCAGTGTGCGCTTGTATTCGTGCATCTTCCTCTCATGCTCCAGTGAGGGAATTAAGGACGGCACGTTGTCCTTGTAGCAGGGATCCAACAGGGTGGCCACCCAGTAATCAGAAGAAGTTACAATGTGGGCAACTCGGCTGTCGTTGCGCAGGCACTGCAGCATGTAGTCGGCCATGCATGCCAGGCTGCCCACAGGCAAAGACAAGCTGTCCTCTGTGGGAGGTATATCGTCTGTGTCCTCTGTATCCCCCCAGCCACGCTCCAGTGATGCCCACGAGCTGCGTTGGGTGCCACCCTGCTGTGATCCTCCTCCTCCTCCACATCTTCCTCGTCCTCCTCGTCCTCCAGAACTGAGCCCTGGCTTGAATATTTTTGACCTGGCCTATGCTGGTGCAGGAACCCACCCTCCGAACCACTTGCGAATGACTGGCCTGATAACCGTGGATATGACTCCTCTTCCTCCTCCTCATCCTCCTGTGCCACATCCTCTTCCATCATGGCCTGAAGTGTTTTTTCAAGGAGACATAGAAGTGGGATAGTAACTCTGAGAACAGCGTCATCGGCACTGGCAGCTCCTGCGCAGTGTGGGGTTTATCCCCCAAACATATCAGTTTTAAAACAGCCTGCTGTCGTTTCCCCCTGGATGTGCTGATGTTGGTGGTGAAGGTGTTACGCTGAGCGGATGAGTGGGTGGTCGAGGAGGAGGAAGCGCAGTAGGAGGAGAAGGCAACAAGAGGCAAAGAGAAATGCCCTGCAATCCTCGGTGGTGGAAGCACATGCGCCAAATGGCTAGCCGGCTCAGGCCCACCCACCACTACATTTGCCCAGTGTGCAGTTAGCGAGATATAGCGTCCCTGCCCGTGCTTACTGGTTCATGTATCAGTGGTTATGTGGACCTTGCCACAGATGGCGTTGCGTAGTGCACACTTGATCTTGTCCCTGACTTGTTTGTGCAGGGAAGGGATGGCTCGCCTGGAAAAGTAGTGGCGGCTGGGCACCACATACTGTGGGACAGCCACCGCCATCAGGTTTTTGAAACTGTCCGTATCCACCAGACGGAATGACAGCATTTCAAAGGCCAAGAATTTTGAAATGCTGGCATTCAGGGCCAGGGATCGCGTTACATCACCACCCACCCGGACTCGGCCGATCGGTAAACCGCGTACACGAAGGTGGTGGCTCC
>BLSH010386728.1:300224-316957 GCA_018402905.1 Glandirana rugosa | reverse complement strand
CAAACTGCACACGTCACTCGCATGACCCTCATTCCATGTGGGGTCTAGGACCTCATCATTCTCCACGTCATCTTCCACCCACCCTTCACCACTGCCCTCCTTGTCAGTCTGCACACTGAGGCCAGCTGCAGCAGTTGGCACCTGTGTTTCGTCATCATCAGAGATGTGCTGTGCTGGTGTTTCCATGTCCTCATCCTGCAACAGAAGTGGTTGGGCATCGGTGCACTCAATGTCTTCCACTTCTGGGGCAGCGCTATATGGATGGCCCACGGAAAGCACACCAGGAGAGTCATCAAAAAGCATAAGAGTCTCTTGCAGGACTTGGGGCTCAGACTCTGAGCTTTCATCAAGGGACCGGGAGGGAGACAATGTGAAGGAACTGGAGGCATTGTCAGCCACCCAATCTACTAGCGCCTGTACTTGTTCTGGCCTCACCAATCATTGAGGAGCATTCTGGCCTACCATATACCGGTGAAGGTTCTGTTGGCTACCTGAGGAAGGTGTTTCCCTTGTGCGCGTAGCTGGCACACCTCGACCACGTCCTCTCCGTCCAACAGGAGGTTCACCAACACCACCAACACCAGCAGCACCAGCATCACCAGCAGCACCATGACCACGCCCCTTATTTGCTCTCCTCATTGGGCCCGCAAATGTACTATGTAGCCCTATGTTAGTATTTATTGATACCAATTAATACCTTTTTTTTTTTAAAACACCAACGTAGCCGGACTTTATTTTAGTGCAAGAAATGTACCGCTCACACCAACAGCTGGAAGCTCTCCCTTTAGAACTAGGAGATGATTTTTGAACAATAATTTGTCACTAACAGCAACAGCTAGAACCTCTCCCTTTAGAACTAGGAGATGATTTTTGAACAATACATAATGTGTCACTTACAGCAACAGCTGGAACCTGGCCATATAGGAGTAGGCAATGATTTTTGAACAATAATCTGTCCCTCTAAACAACAGCTTGAACCTGGCCCTATAGGAGTAGGCAATGATTTTTGAACAATAATCTGTCCCTCTAAGCAGAAGCCTCTACCTAGTGCAGTCAGATAGTTGTGTAATGCAGGGTTTGATCTGCAATCTGTCACTCAAAGCAGCAGTATGTGAAATCTTGAATGTTTCCCACAATCTGATCGTTGTGTACAATCCCACAATCTGATCATTGTGAATGATCGTAACGATCGTTGTGTTAGGCAGGGTTTGATCTGCAATCTGTCCCTCAAAGCAGCAGTATGTGAAATCTTGATTCTCAAATTTCTGCAATCTGTCCCTCAGAGCAACAGTAGTAGTAATCTCAGGATGCAGGATCAGATGTTAAAATGTCTGCAATCTGTCCCTCACAAAAACGCTGGCAGCTTCCTCTCCCTACACTATTCAGAGTCTCAGAGAGCTTGTGACTGCAGCATCAAGTGACTCCAGCTTATATAGAGGCTGGGTCACATGATGCACTGGCCAATCACAGCCATGCCATTACTAGGCATGGTTGTGATGGCTTCTAAGGGCAAACCAGTGAAACGCTTGTTGATTGGCTGCCCTGCAGCTATTCAACATGCGTGATCAACTACCAGAACCCATAACCCGAAAGTTTTTTGAAACGTCCGTGTTCGGGTCCGGGTCCCAGACACCCCAAAGTTCGGTACGGGCCCGAACTTTACAGTCCGGGTTCGCTCAACACTAATTCTGATCAGTTGCTATGGGTAACTGCAATTAACCACTTCAGCTCTCACATCTGTAAAACCCCTATAAACTAGAACATGTTTTACATTTATGATATGGGCTTGTTTATTCAGCAAAAAAGTGGTATTACCTAAGATAACTAAAGATAAAACCAAAGATCAAAATATCTTTATAGGACAAACAAGGCTAAATAGTATAAATTATATTCTATGTTATGTCTTTTTTAAAATAAAAGCAAAAATGATGATCCTGGAAGGCTTTTTTTTCAATTTTGGGTTTTTTTAATGCACACTTTCTGGTTACTTTGCATTATTCCCATAGACTTAGCCACCACAATGATAGCCCCATAGCATTTTAAATCATAAAAATTCAAATTATGACATACAAGTAAAGCAAAATACACAAGGAACATAATCAGAGAGCTAACTGTACTGAAGACTCCCATCAGAGTTCTTGGAGCAACAGGAGGATGTAATCCACACAATGTAAGAATATTTAAATATAACACTCAAAATTAGCATGCTATTTCTACAGAAGGCCATTTTTTAATTGTAAATAATAATATATGTTGCAAATAGTGTATAAATACAAGTTCATCCCAAATGAAAGGGCTGATGTAGTGATCTGAGCAAGTGGCAGTGTGGTGCTGCACCGCAATGTTTGAACCGCCTATATTATTATAGATAGTGAAAAGTTACTGAAACAAAGTAGAAACACAGGGATTGATTTATTAAAGGCAAAATAGTCTGCTCAATTTGCAGGGAAATTTGCCCCAGAGTTTAGTAAATGTGGTGAAGAATACCCAATAACATGCAAGGAAAATTTAAAAAAAAAGAGGATTTGTGTTTACAGGAGAGTGTCATCTCATTCACTAAGCTCTGCGGAAAATTCCTTTGCAAAGTTCAGCTTCTTTTGAAAAGTGAACAGTCTATTTGCTTTTAGGAAATTAACCCTCATAATTTCTAAGGCTGGGTTCACACTATCCGACTAAAAAATGGTCCAACTTTGATCCTGCTTTGCTGTGCGATTTACGGTCCTACATAGGGTCAAAGTCGGACCATTTTTCTGTGAACAAGGATCCGACTTTGATCCCGACAATGGCAGGCACCTTGTGCTCTGGGGATCTTGAAGGGGAACTCCACGCCAAATTAAAAAAAATGGCATTAGGTCCCCCTCCAGGAGCATACCAGGCCCTTTGGTCTGGTACGGATTTTAAGGGGAACCCCCATGCCGAAAAAACGGCGTGGGGTCCCTTCAAAATTCATACCAGACCCTTATCCGAGCACGCAGCCCGGCAGGCCAGGAAAGGGGGTGGGGACGAGTGAGCGCCCCCCCTCCTGGACCATACCAGTCCACGTGCCCTCAACATGGGGAGTATTGGTGCTTTGGGGCAGGGGGGGCTCTGCGCCCCCCACCCCAAAGCACCTTGTCCCCATGTTGATGAGGACAAGGGCCTCTTCCCGACAACTCCCAGAGGCCCCACCTCAATGATGTCACAGCTCCGCCCCAGGATGTGCCATCACGGGGGCGGGGCCTCCGGTGATGTCAGCAGGTGGCCCCGCCCCATGCCAATATAAGGCACAGCACACAGTGGAGAGGGCATTCATGAAGGAGATTGCGTCGTGTCAACATGGGAAGAAGAAGAAGAAGAGAGGAAGAACAGGGGGAAGAGGAAAGTGGAGAAGACCGGCAAAAGAGCAGAAGACGCCACAGAGAAGGAGAAGAAAGAAGACCCCCTCAGAAGATAGAAGACCCCGCAAAAGAGCAGAAGAAAATGCCAGAGAGGGGAGAAGATGCCGGAGCTGATTTAATAAAAGATTTTAAAAAGCTGTGTAGTGTGTTTTTTGTACTTTTTTTCCAGGTAAATGGGTAGGGGTACGACGTACCCCATACTCATTTACATAGAATGGGGGCTGGGATCTGGGGGCCCCCTTGTTAAAGGGGGCTTCCAGATTCCGATAAGTCCACACCCGCAGACCCCGACAACCACCGGCAAGGGTTGTCGGGAAGAGACCCTTGTCCTCATCAATATGGGGACAAGATGCTTTGGGGTGGGGGGGCGCAGAGCCCCCCTGCCCCAAAGCACCCATACTCCTCATGTTGAGGGCACGCACCTGGTATGGTCCAGGAGGGGGGCGCTCGCTCGTCCTCACCCCCTTTCCTGGCCTGCCGGGCTGCGTGCTCGGATAAGGGTCTGGTATGGATTTTGGGGGGGTCCCACACCGTTTTTTCGGCGTGGGGGTTCCCCTTAAAATCCATACCAGACCAAAGGGCCTGGTATGCTCCTGGAGGGGGACCCCATGCCATTTTTATTTTTAAATTTGGCATGGAGTTCCCCTTCAAGATCCCCAGAGCATAAGTTGCATGCCAAAGTTGGATCAGTGAAGACACTGATCCGACTTTGATCCGACTTCAATGCCTTTCAAAGGGCTAAAGTAGGATCAAAGTCGGACAAAAGTAGTACAGGAACCTTTTTCAAAGTCGGTCCGACCTTGAAAAACATAAGTCGGACCAGTTAAGACGGCCCTCATAGGGAATCATTGTTTTTGTGACGCAATGTGACTTGTGCTCCTAATGTCGGTCCGAGAATCGGACTAGTGTGAACTCAGCCTAATACCACATCTGAACACTCACCAGGTTTAACAGTTGTCAATCATTAGCACTGTTCCAGCCTACCACTTAAAATAAACATTTGGCAACTCAAACGTGCATTTTCCTAGAAATTATTAACCGCTTGACTTCTGGAAGATCCCAATCCCCCCCTTCATGACCAGGCCACTTTTTGCGATATGCCACTGTTTTACTTTAACTGACAATTGCGCGGTCTTGCAACACTGTACCCAAATAATATTATGTCATTTTTTTCCCCACAAACAGAGCTTTATTTTGGTGGTATTTGATCACCATTGTGTTTTTAATTGTTTGTGCTATAAACAAAAAAAGACTGGCAAATTTGAAAAAAACACAATATTTTTTACTTTCTTATATAAAACTAACCTAAAAAAATTGAAAAAAATCATATTTCTTCATACATTTATGCCAATATGTATTCTGCTACATTTTTTTGGTACCAAAATCCCAGTAAGTGTACAATGATTGGTGTACACAAATGTTACAGTGTCTACAATTTATGGGATATATACTGTATTTTTTTTTATATATGCTAGTAATGGCAGTGATTAGTGACTTATAGCTGGATTGCAATATTGCGGCAGAAAACCGGGCACTAACACTGTTGACACTTTGGGGGAAAGAGTGACTCTAATACAGTGATCAGTGCTAAAAAAATCACTGTATTAGTGACACAGGCTGGGAAGGGGTTAAACATCTCAGGCAACCAAAGAGTTCAATGTGAGCCTAGCCAGTGTTTGTGTTTACTATGTGTGCTGCTTTTACTAGGGGACGAGAGGGATTCTGGTCCTTACTTTGCAGAAACACCCATCCATCCCTTCCCCCGTCAGAACAGCAATTTACACAGGAAGATCCCCGTTCTGTTTCATTTACTGATAATTGGTGGGTGAGGGAGAACATTGAGTGCTCGGCACCTGCAGCACAGCTTCTGCTATGAATACTCAAAGCATAAGTGGAGCGCCAGTGGCGTTCACACGCCCCCTGCAGGTGGAAGTGTGAGATAATGTATATATGCGTGATCCGGCACAGAGCTGCAACCCTGTAGCAGTAAAACTACTATACATCTTGAGAATGTCAGCAGTGGTAAACAAAAGCTCCACTGCAAAGTGTTCTTGAATATGTTCTCAAAATGTTAGCACATATGACTGCATATTTTATATATATATATATATATATATATATATATATAATGTACCTATACAAATAATGCTTACTTCATTCAAACCAAATTGGTACTGAGTTCTTGAGTTTGTCTGAAAACACATTTCCCTCTAATCTCATATTCTATAAATGCTAAAATGCTGATATGATGCTTCACTACATATAGAACCAATTGTTATGAATGGATTAGGCTATTCTATATTTTCTATTTACTGTATAGGGACTGTTTCATTTAGCTGTGCCTTGTGTTCCACTAATTATGTTTTATGTATGTTCTACTAAATGACAGACCATGTAAACCAAATTGTGCTCTACACAATGCAATGTTATGGAAAGGGAGAATTAGATGGGCATCTAACCAATATAACATTTTCCAGTATTCCTGCACTAAATTCTTTTTCTTGTTTGTCAAAGAAGGTACCAGCTGGCTAATTAAGTACAGCTAATTTAAACTAATGATATAGATCCTCAGGATAATGCACTAATGACTAGTTGAGATTGCTGATGACACATAAGAGTACTCTTGGGCTGTATCAACAAGACTTTCCTATATCCCAGCTGAACAAGCCTTGCAGCTCCCCAAGAAAATATAGCAGTTGTTTATCCTAGACAGGCTTTATTAAATGTACTATGACACCTGGAGCCAGTAAATTAGTTCATTAGCTGGACAGTACTTTTTTATCTGTCCATTACTATATGGCTATTGATGCAGAGGAAGTTCAAATAATGAAACATTATATTTTTATGGGTAAGTTTATGTGTATATTAATTTGCAATATACAAGCTTACCATTCTAACAAAACTATACTCAAGGGTGTCCATTGATTTTTTTTTCAATGGAGTGGCATTGGTTCAAAAATGTATGATACCTTCATTCACACAAGCCCAGTTGGTGATGATGCAAATGTTGTCTAATGACTAATGTTCAGTGGTTGCCTACTGCATTTCTGTGTTTATGGTGGCTCCCAAAATCATTAAATAACATATATACATAATACATGTGTAAAATCACGGTGATGAGTAATATATCTTTATACCCAACGAGGCTGATTTACTAATGCATTTGAGGATGTTCACACAAAAAAATTTGTGAGGATTCACTTCAGTTATCCAAAAAATGTGCAGATGAGTCAAGTAAAAGGGATTTCTTTTTTAAATGACTGGATAATTGTAATGAATCTTCACACATTTTAATGTGTAGACATTTTGAAATGTTTTATTAAATCAGTCTCTCTCAGCCTGATTTACAAAAGACTGAAGTAAATCCTGTCCATTTTAAATATCTACAGTACAGGGAATTTAAAAAAACTCCACCTTCTCTACATATGATTGGAATTTTATTTGGTATATAGCTTCATCTTACTCGACCCCATCTTATTGCATACTTTATTGAATTAGGCCCACGGACACCTTCAGCCTGTTTCACATGGACTCTTGTATAAGAGCAGTGTGAACATCAAGCTTAGACAAAGCATTTGTGGAGCTTTAAGCAAAGCTTTGTTGGATCTTTTAAAGCACCATTCAATGCCAGTTTGTAAATGTTGAACACGGATCCTAATGGGAGTGTGCCACTTTAAACAAGCTGCTAGCAGGCTTAAGAACATCTTGAAGCTTGTTGAAAGCCTGCAAACAGCTTGCTTAAAGCTGACAGCCTTAAAGCGGAATTAAACCCTCCTATTGTTTACAGCCAAGGAAGCTGCTTCTGTTTGATCTGCAATGCCATGGTGCTGCACATGTGATCATTTATGACACCAGCCATTTGATGGTTCAACAGTTTGGTTGAGGTCATAAGCAAATGTGACAGTTACCAATACCAGCATTCCAGGAACGTAACTGTTTTCTGAAACTGTTAAATCAATGGGTTTAGTTCTGCTTTATGATTTACTGCTGTTCAGGGCCTCTGGGCTTTAGCAAAATGGCAGCCTCTAACAAATGGAAACAGGAGCAATGATGGAGGCAATTTACAGCACACACTAATTTTGGTACCATGTTTATAAATGTGCAATGCATGTTTCTTGCTACATTATTTTTCTATCAAGTTGTTATGGATAAAGTTCTGCTTTAACCTCCCTGGCGGTGTTCCCGAGTGTGGCTCGGGGTGGATTTTCAGTACCAAGAACGGTAACCCCTAGCCACACTCGGGATTGCATCGCTGGATCCAGGCAATGTTACTTACCTTGTCCCCCTGGATCCAGCGATGTCCCCCGCCGTGTCTGCGGGCTGTGTCCGCCGCCAGATGACTCCTGTGTGCCTGGCTCCGTTCCCTGCGAGCGTCGCACGGGGACGGAGACCGGCGGGAAATTCAAAAAGTGAAACACACACAGTACATACAGTACACTGTAATCTTATAGATTACATTACTGTATGAAATCATTTCACATCCCCTTTATCCCTAGTGGTTTGCCCAGAGCCCTGCATGCACTTTTATATAATATATGTCATTCTTTCTGCCTGGAAATATGAGAATGTCCATAGCAACCAAAAAGTGTCCCTTTACGTCAAAAGTGGTTTTTGATCAGCTAGAAAACAGCGATAGTAAATAATAATTTGCAGAATTGAGTGATACTGATTTTTGGGGAAATTTATCATCAGAAACTGAAAGTGACGACAGCGACAATTCTGCAAATGAGCACATTTCTGTGTTTTTGGTTTGATTACATTATTGAATACATTTTATTACTATTATATTATTATTTTTGATAATTATTTTTAGTTATTTATTATATTATAATTTATGATTTCGTTTTTCAAACTTTTTCATACCCGGGATGTGTACTAGACTCTTGTTTGGACAGATTTAAGTGAGTTATTCCTAAGAATTACAGGCCTACAATATAAAACGCCAAATTTTCATGCAAAATAATTGTACCGCTTTCAGCACCAAAAATCTGAAATAATCATACCGCCAGGGAGGTTAAGCACATATTTAAAAACAAACTGAAATGTCAGTGTTTGGTACAATGATTTTTAAAGCTGAACTCCAGGCAGATTTAAAGGGCAAAACATATTATAGCTCCGTAATCATTAAAACATAATTAAATTAATTTTTAAGCACCTGAATTTAACTTGGTATAAGCCTCTTGTAATCCACTGTATAGCATGTATGACATAGCTCAGAAAAGGGGGAGGAAAGCAGTGCAAGAACCATGCTGATAGAGGGAGAATGCTAAGTGAAAGGGAAATTAGCTTGCTGCTTTTCCTTTCACTAACCAATTAAAGAATGGGGTGGGGATGATATCTTGGAGTGAAAGTGAAAGTACAGCAGAGAAAATCAGTCCCTTCCTTTTGTAGATAGGGCTGTGCAGGGGGCAGAGCTTTGTAAATTTGGAGGAGGACTGCATAGAGAAGAATACAAATCCATTTGGCAGGTAAAACAGCCTTCATATATGTATTTCATCTGTGTATTTAGCTGATTTTTTAGAGTTCAGATTTAAATAATGTAGCACATTATCAATAAATGGATTGCTGATTTGATCATACATGAGAGATTAGTGATGTTTTAGTTGCATTCATAATGTACAAAATTTAACTGACTAGAGCCTTCAACCGTGTTATGATTTGGGTACTACTAACATCAACCAAGTATGTTTCTCAGCAAAAGAATTTCTCTGTGAAATTATCTGAATTCATGGTTGTAACCTGTAATCTTAAGGAGTTTTCTCAATTTCTTTCACATTCTATTACTATGGTGATAAGCAAAAGGCACAATAAATCTCAGAGCATTTATAAGCAGTTCTAGACTTTAGTCAACAAGAAAGCAGTATTTATGGGGATATAAATTTTATGGAACTGAAATGTTCCAGAACTTAGGCAAACATATTGCGAAGAACAATTTAATTAAACAGTTCTTAGACATAAAATAGAAATTCAAAATCTTGTCTTAAAAACATCCAGATGGGTCCTAGTTACATAACATCTTAGCAAATACCAGACAATTCTGAATAGGAAAATATGGGCATGTTCTCAATTTATGATTCAAATAGTTGACATGATCATAATAAATGAAGACTAAATAACAGAACCATAGCAATTATATACTAAACAATACTGTGGGCTGCTACAATTTTTTTTACAGCATGCATTAAACCACAGTCATTAATAAGACAAATTCCTAAGCACTGAGTATCACAGAAACACTTTTGTTGTTCCAAACAGTTAGAATGTGAAGCTTAAAGACTAGGTTTGCCCTTAGTAACATGTTACATCCATATTTAGGGTGTAACATGTTACTATACAGCACCTTCAACACACACTTGATCCCCCCATGACAGCAGGAGGGGGTTCTTCACCCCACATCTACTGTCACAATTTAAAAACAGCACAGATCTGCAGGGCTCCTCCCACACAGCCACATCATTCATTCACAGGAATTTGTGAATTAATGAGCTACAAGTCCTGTCTCCCACTGCAGAAGACAGCTTGTATTCCTCAATGAACTATGAGGATGCTGGTGAGTACTCCTGTAGTTTATTGACATTTCCTTCAGCTTTTAAACAGAATGTCCGTACAGAGGTAAGGTCAGAAAACTGGCAGCATCTTTGCTCTGTGAGCAGCGAGTCAATGTGACTCGGCTGATCATAGATAGGAGTAAGGGGCTGATCCTGACCCCTTACCACGTGATCAGCTGTCAACCAATGACAGCTGATCACATGATGTAAACAGAGCCAGTGATCAGCTGTTTAAAAAAAATGCCTGGCTTCTGACAGAGAGACATCAGTCCCGAACACTGAGAGCCATCGCTGCCTCATCTGTGCCCACCAGTGCCAACTGCCAGTGCCCACCAGTGCCACCTACAAGTGCAAGTATAAGCACCACAAAGTACTATGGTATGTGCATTGCAGTAATGTACATTTTACTGTGTTACCACAATGCGGTAGTCTAATTGGGCCTTAGTACGCCAGTATTACTGTGCAATAAAAGGCCAGAAAAATGTAAAAGTTCAAAGATCTTCTTGTTTGGGCTTGATTTACCACAATAAAAGAAAATAGAAGGATAAACTGTTAGCTTACACTTGGATCCCAGAACTCCATAGATGTTCATATGCACAATAACCATGACCAATGAACATACACTGATGTTCAATGCACATGCAGTATAGTCCTAGTTTGCACTGTACACTAAGGGGTTTATTTACTACACCTCCCCAGTTGGTCGGATCATCCAAACCCGCCTGGTGGGCTATGACCCAGGCACTTAACCCATCTATGGCCCGGGCAGCACTTCACTCCGGGTGATGGGTGGCGGCTTCCGCTGCGCATCTCCTCCCATTGAACTGCACATGTGCCAAGTTAAATGGTACATAGATATACCCTGTATAAAAAAAGTTTGAAAACTTGAAAAAACTTGCAAACGTTTTCAGCAGCGCAATATAATTAAATGATCTCAAATATTGTGACATAAATTGCATGTATTAGCAGTCCGTCTATAAAGAAGAACAACTGTCCATAAGGTGCTGTGAAGGTAATAAAATTGGAACACAAGAGCTCCTCCACCAGTGTCACCATGTGAGAGCATTAAACACACTGAGGCTCACCAGACATCCCGAGATCAGTCAGCATGCTATAAACCAGGCAGCAATCTCCCCAACAGAGTACTCCACATATCCACCTGCTTCTTCCGTCTAATCTTTCCAACATAGTTACTCATATGGGAAAAAGGAGAAATGACCTCTCATGGTGTAGTATTTAGTTTAAAAGAACAGTTTTAATGATAAAAATGTGCTTACATGTCAGAACTTATAAACGGTCATTCGTGTAACATATACAAACGGTCTTGTTACCCGTCCGTGATTGCTGTTCGTTCGTGCTCATACACAGCGTCACTTCGGATCCAATCCGCTCGGTGTGAGTCGTCGCGTGGCAACAGCACTGACGCGTTTCGTCGCTTCCGACTTGGACTTGGTTGTGACCAAGTTGGAAGTGATGAAACGCGTCAGAAGGTGTGGTCACGCAATGACTCACACCGAGCGGATTGGATCTGAAGTGATGCTGCGGATGAGCGGAACAGCGTTTACGGACAGGAAACAAGACTGCTCATATATGTTACACGAATGACCGTTTATAAGTTCTGACATGTAAGCACATTTTTATCATTAAAACTGTTCTTTTAAACGAAATACTACACCATGAGAGGTCATTTCTCCTTTTTCCCCAAACGAGTAACTATGTTGGAAAGATTAGACGGAGGAAGCAGGTGGATCTGTGGAGTACCCCCGTTGGGGAGATTGCCGTCTGGTTTATAGCATGCTGACTGATCTTGGGATGTCTGGTGAGCCTCAGTGTTTTTAATGCCCGCACTTGGTGACACTGGTGGAGGAGCTCTTGTGTTCCAATTTTATTACCTTCATAGCACCTTATGGACAGTTGTTCTTTTTTATAAACAGACTGCTAATACATGCACTTCATGTCACAATATTTGAGATCATTTCATTATATTGCGCTGCTGAAAACGTTTGCAAGTTTTTTTCAAGTTTTCAAAAATATTTTTTTACATATTCTCACTGAAGCAGCGGCATGTTTTAAAGTTTTGAAAGTTTCACTTATTTACTTATAGAGCGCAGTGTTTTGTTGTATATATTGATATACCCTGTATGCTATGATGTAGTGGAAAAAGTAAGGCTGCCCATAGATGGGTCTTTTTTATTTCAGTCAGTCAGCAGACTGTTTGAAAAAGCAAAACAAATGGCTTTCCTCATCCCCACAAGGGTGTTCTGCACGTGCTTAGAGGAAGTTTTCAGTATCAAAGTAGCCTACTGAACTACATATTTACTGGGATGAAATACTGAAGAACCAATGAGTAGGTTGTGTTCCTTATATGAACCTCAAAAACTTCAAAAGTGTTTTTTTATTATTATTAATTGTGATGATAGTGAGCATTTAGGAAACTACTACAATATTTAAAGTAAAATTAATAAATATCAGTACAGTCTAAAATTAGCAACAAAATAAATTACCTGCACAACTTTCTGTGCCTGTATATCAACAAGAAGAACCCTGTTTAGTTTAGGCTGAGCAACATAGATAAATTTGTCTTTTACATTAACAGCTGATGCCCATATGCAACTTTCCATTTCAAGTCCTTCTATCTTTGGACACACTTCATCCTGCAACAAAGAAAACATAGCTGGTCAACAAAAAAAACTCTAATTACATACAATAAAATTACAAATTGCTGTTTTGTAAACAGACAAGCAGATACAAAAATAATAGATAACGGTCCTAAGCTGGGATGTATCTAAAGCAAACACTTTTTAAGTTTTGGAAAAAGAAGGGAAGGGTTGAAACCAGTGTCAAGATTTTATTTTTTGTAGCCTGTGATTTACATTCACTTTCAGCCCAGTAGAAACAGCAGGAAGTAATAGTAAATATCTGCAAAGTGAGGGAAATCTTACCCTAGACTATTGTGACCAGAGGATGTATCCCGTTTGGGATTGTCTCTATTTCTGATGTGGTGCTCAAAATAATCAAAATGGTCACCAGGGCAAATTAAGACTCAAGTAAAGGGGTCATTCCAGCCCCTTACCTACTGGCTTATGGTTGCCACTTTAAGTAAGGAAGGTGGGTTTCTCACCCATCATAACTAAGATCCGATGAGCATCTAGGTTTTATTTACTAGTTAGGTAGTAGTAACAAAAGGTTATGCTGTGTTATTCCCTGCCCCAATACATAATTGTCCTAATGAATTACAATGATTTTTCAGGGACAGATAATGTATTTCTTAGTAAATTAAAGCAGGATTACATTAGTTTACATTTACGAGTTCACTAAAAGAAAAATGTAAATATCCACCCAGTGTAAAAATGATTTGTTTAGTCATTATACACTCCTCACTGCATGGCATAAAGAGTAAATGCACACCACATATTAGAAATAGAAGAAAATATCAACAAGAGTATATTTTTTTCATAATTTTCAGTAGGAAAAGTATATATTGCAGTTTGTAACCACTGCCCTATGCTTTAGAGCTGCATTGTGCTTTAGAAGTTTCATTTTTTAAACCTACATTAAAAAATAGTTCACACAGGACCAACAAAGGCAATGTTTTCTTCAGGTTTTGGTTGTAATTCTACACAGGTAATTTGACAGTAAGTCAATGAAGTCCACAAGGAACCATGCGTTTTGTAAGCACTCCCAAATGAATAAAAATGATGTACTACAATAGCGAGAAAATGGGCAATAAAACTTTAATTTGCTCGGAGAATGGAAAAGTTGACACACATTGGATGTGGCTCATTTTTTGATTCTGTGGTCCTCTATTTTTGTTTCATACTGTCAGTATAGTATTATTGCAAGCATAACCTTTAACAACATATTTTAGCTTATTCTAGCTCTGCCTGTGTCATTTAATTTCAGTTACAATTTATTTCATAGCCTGTGAGCATTTTTGTTTGTGAGCGACAAAATATGTGTATGTATTTCTAGGTGTATATGTGATGCTTTATAAGTTATAATCTGCTTTAGTGTCCAGGGAAACAAATGATATTGACACAGGAATGATTTGACTAACATGAGTGCACAGTATAAGGACATAACTGCAACAATGAATGTATCAATATGAATGAATGAATGAAGACATACACAATATATATTTTTGTTATCTTATTTTTCTGCCATAGAACAAATCAATGCAGCTGCATGGCCACTAATGGCCAACTCTGCTAATAAAGTACTAGTCTATTTAGGCAGACTATCACAACCAAACAAGGAAGCTTGTTCTATATTTGCTTCTGGTATGTATTACTCTTACGAAGCTTATTAGAAACATACAAGCCCCAGATCTGATCTGTGTGCACACACAAGGGAGCTCACTTCACATGCTGCATCTATCCGCCACAGGCTCTGCAGTGCAGCGAGAACCGAGTGATCAAACCTAGTACATTGCTCAGTTCTCCTTCTCCTCTCTGAGCAGAGAGCCATGACTGGCAGTAACCAGTCCTCTGCTCGGCCCCACCAGCGCTCACTGGAGGGTTGGGCTGTGGAATGGGTGGGAGAGGCTGGCTCAGGCTGTCAACCGATTGCTGAGAGGCTGAGCTAGGGGCCGGTCCAGGCCAAGTGACGGCTGAGTGATGTCAGCTGACACTGGACTTTTGCCAGCTGTCTGCTGAAAACAGGGTACAGGAGCGAAGAACAAACTGCACTCCTGGGACCTACAGGAGAAGTATAGCAAAATAGCTTTGGCTATACTCCTCCTTTAATTACTCAATAAAGTTTACATGCATTTTCTGTTTGTTTTTATTTTGTTTGTTTGTTTTTTTTTATAACCTGACTGATAAGTTGAATTAAACACATGCCAGTGTAAAGATTACCCATTTAGTAAAACAACTTGAAATGTAAAGTGATAAGAAAATTAACCACTTCAGCTCCAGAAGGATTACCCCCTTTAGGACCAGAGCACTTTTTGCGATTCGGCACTGCGTCACTTTAACTGACATTTGCGCAGTCGTGCAACGTTGTACCGAAACAAAATTTGCGTACTTTTTTCCCACAAATAGAGCTTTCTTTTGGTGGTATTTGATCACTTTTGATCACCGCTATGAACAAGCAAAGAGGGACAATTTTGAAAAAAAAACAATATTTTTTATTTTTTGCTATAATGCAAATCCAAAAAAAAAAATATAAAAAAAACAAATTTATTCCTCAGTTTTGGCCGATATATATACTTCCTCATATTGTTGGTAAAAAAAATTGCAATCGGCGTACATTGATTGGTTTGCACAAAAGTTGCCGCATTTAGCAACGATGAGAATTCATTTGTGGGGTTTTTATTTTATTTTTTACTATTAATGGCGGTTATTCTGCAATTTTTAGCGGTACTGCGGCATTGCAACGGACATGTCGGACACCTTTTTTGGGACCATTGGCATTTATACAGCGATCAGTGCTATGAAAATGCACTGACTACTTTGTAAATGTCACTGGCAGGGAAGGGGTTAACACTAGGGGGGCGATCAAAGGGTTAAGTTTGTTCCCTGGGATGTGTTTCTAACTGTATGGGGGCTGGGCTGAGTGGGGGAGGAGAGTGATTTCTGCTCCCATATACAGGGAACAGAGGATCACACTCCTCTCCCCTGTCAGAATGGAAATCCTTGTGTTTACATACACGGACCCCCATTCTGTCACTGCGGGAGAGTGATCGAGGGTGGTCAACGGACATTGAATCTGCCTCCACTACTGATTGGCTCCCCCGCTACACAGTAAGCATGTGCGCATGCCTCTGGCAGCGTGCGCCCATGACACTCACTCCCGCACCCGCTGTCAGGTGACAGCGATTCTCGATATCGAGCCACTTTGTCGCCGTCATTTGATGGCGGGCACTTGGGAAGTGGTTAAACATACTTATACTAATAACTCTCCAGTCCCTTAGACATACTAAACGTAGAAAAGCTTATATTTTCTACATGTATTTACTGTACATAATAAAATTACCTGGGTGCCAAAAATTTTTTCTGTCATCTTAATATGTCTTTGATATTCACATTCGACAGGTTGAATGACTTTGATGCCATCATTATTGAACACATAAAACAAGTTTCCAATTCCAAGACCTTCAAAAGAAAATATATTATATGTTAATATATGTTGTCATACAATGGCATAACCATTCTGAAAAGCTGTGTAAATGTTTTTTTTTTATTTAAGGTATAATCAAACTAATGATAATTTTTCAAATTTCACACTTTAAAATGACTACATTTCCCATTTCAAATCACAAGTTAAATAATGTAGACTAAATACGTTCAGAATGAGATGTGAAATAAACATTCCAGTTTATAATCTATGGTAAAAGGAAGTATACAGGGAGTGCAGAATTATTAGGCAAGTTGTATTTTTGAGGAATAATTTTATTATTGAACAACAACCATGTTCTCAATGATTCCAAAAACTCATTAATATCAAAGCTGAATATTTTTGGAAGTAGTTTTTAGTTTGTTTTTAGTTGTAGCTATTTTAGGAGGATATCTGTGTGTGCAGGTGACTATTACTGTGCATAATTATTAGGCAACTTAACAAAAAACAAATATATACCCATTTCAATTATTTATTTTCAGCAGTGAAACCAATATAACATCTCAAAATTCACAAATATACATTTCTGACATTCAAAAACAAAACAAAAACAAATCAGTGACCAATATAGCCACCTTTATTTGCAAGGACACTCAAAAGCCTGCCATCCATGGATTCTGTCAGTTTTTTGATCTGTTCACCATCAACATTGCGTGCAGCAGCAACCACAGCCTCCCAGACACTGTTCAGA
>BLSH010386728.1:276192-289699 GCA_018402905.1 Glandirana rugosa | reverse complement strand
ACTTTTGTTGCCAGCGGTTTAGACATTAATGGCTGTGTCAATATAGTACCTCTAAGGACCAACTAATCATTAAGGTAGGTAAGGGGTGTCTCGTCCTGACTTCTTATCTCATTAATGACTGTGTTGAGTTATTTTGAGGGGACAGTAAATTTACACTGTTATACAAGCTGTATAATCACTACTTTACATTGTAGCAAAGTGTCATTCCTTCAGTGTTGTCACATGAAAGGATATAATGAAATGGTTACAAAAATGTGAGGGGTGTACTCGCTTTTGTGAGATACTGTATACAGTACAGACCAAAAGTTTGGACACACCTTCTCATTCAAAGAGTTTTCTTTATTTTCATGACTATGAAAATTGTAGATTCACACTGAAGGCATCAAAACTATGAATTAACACATGTGGAATTATCTACATAACAAAAAAGTGTGAGACAACTGAAAATACTGTATGTCATATTCTAGGTTCTTCAAAGTAGCCACCTTTTGCTTTGATTACTGCTTTGCACACTCTTGGCATTCTCTTGATGAGCTTCAAGAGGTAGTAACCTGAAATGGTCTTCCAACAATCTTGAAGGAGTTCCCAGAGATGCTTAGCACTTGTTGGCCCTTTTGCCTTCACTCTGCGGTCCAGCTCACCCCAAACCATCTCTATTGGGTTCAGGTCCGGTGACTGTGGAGGCCAGGTCATCTGGCGCAGCACCCCATCACTCTCCTTCTAGGTCAAATAGCCCTTACACAGCCTGGAGGTGTGTTTGGGGTCATTGTCCTGTTGAAAAATAAATGATGGTCCAACTAAACGCAAACCGGATGGAATAGCATGCCGCTGCAAGATGCTGTGGTAGCCATGCTGGTTCAGTATGCCTTCAATTTTGAATACATCCCCAACATTTATAAGGCAAGAAATCACACTTATTAAACCTGACAGGGCACACCTGTGAAGTGAAAACCATTTCAGGTGACTATCTCTTGAAGCTCATCAAGAGAATGCCAAGAGTGTGCATAGCAGTAATCAAAGAAAAATGTGGCTACTTTGAAGAACCTAGAATATGACATATTTTCAGTTGTTTCACACTTTTTTGTTATGTAGATAATTCCACATGTGTTAATTCATAGTTTTGATGCCTTCAGTGTGGATCTACAATTTTCATAGTCATGAAAATAAAGAAAACTCTTTGAATGAGAAACTTTTGGTCTGTACAAACTTTTGGTCTGTACTGTATATACTGTGCAAAAGTTTGAGGCAGGTGTGAAGAAATGCTGCAAAATAAGATTGTATTAGATATATAAATATACATTTTAATTGTTTTTTTATGAATAAAAAAACAATGAAAAGTGAGCAGAAGAAAAATCTAAAATAAATCAATATATGGTGTGACTACTCTTTGGCTTCAAATCAGCATCACTTCTTACACTTACTTTCTAGACTTGTATACAAAGTCAGGTATTTAAGCCTCGTACACACGGTTCAACGGCCGTACGACTGAATGGACCAAATCGTATGTTGGCTGTTGTATCTAGCATACTGACATGCACTACATGATCGTACAACCAAGCTGAACGTAGTGTCGTGTTATGAACGTATAAAGAGAAAGTTCAGGTGCATGTAATTAGTGTCTGGCCATTCCTGTCTTCTGAGCATGCGTGTTTTGCACAATACAACTTGTTGGACCTACTTCTCTGTACACACGATACAACAGTTGTAAGACCGCTTGTAGGTACTTCCAAGTTTTCTAGTCTGCTCATACAACTTCAGTTGTACGACCGGCGTACGTCGGCTGTTCTAATCGCGTGTACTAACGATTGATTTTGCATACAACGGTCGTTCGTACGACCTGTTGTATACAATCGTTGACCCGTGTGTACGAGGAATTAGAATCAGGTGTATGATTAACCACTTATACCAAGCAGGTGCTAATGATAGTCAATTTTATATGTAGGTTGAAACACAGTCATTAACCACTTGCTTACTGAGCACTTAAACCCCCCTCCTGCCAGACCAATTTTCAGCTTTTAGCACTGTTGCACTTTGAATGACAATTGTGCAGTCATGGTACACTGTACCAAAATGAAATTTGTATAATTTTTTTCCCACAAATAGAGCTTTCTTTTGGTGGTATTTAATCACTGCTAAAAAAAATGAAAAAAGACCGAAAATGTTGAAAAAAAAACAGTTTCATAGTTTGTTATACATTTTTCAAAACAGGTGATTTTTCTCATTCATTGATGTGCAATGATGAAGCTGCACTGATGGGCACTGATAGGCTGCACTGATGGGCACTGATAAGATGTACTGATGGGCACTGATAGTCTGCACTGATGGGCACTGATATGCAGCACTGATGGGTACTGAAAAGGTGACACTGATGGGCACTGATAGGTGGCACTGATGAGACAGCACTGATGGGCATTGAGCACTGATGTTTGGCACTGATGGGTGGCATTGATGGGCACTGATAAGCAACACTGAAGGACAATGATAGGCGGCACTGATAAGCGACACTGATAGGTGGCACTGATGGGCACTGGTAGGTGACACTGATAGGCATCACTGATTGGTAGCACTGATGAGGAGTCACTAATGAGCATTGATTGGAAGCAATGGTGGGCATTGATAGGTGGCACTGCTGGGCAAAGGTAGGTAGCACTGCTGGACACTGGTAGGTGGCACTGTGGGCACTGGTAGGTGGCACTGGTGGGAACCAATAGGTGACACTGGCAAGGGGCACTGGTGGTCACAGACAGCAATATGCTGCTCTCTGTGTGAGGGACCGATGTCCCTCTGACAGAAGCCGGCGGTGTTCGGCTTTTTTTCGCTCACACTGTCAGTGCGAGGGGAAAAAAACTATCACTGATTTTTTTGTTTACATCACGTGATCAACCACCATTGGCTGACAGCTGATCATGTGGTAAGGGGCCAGGACTGGCCCCTTACTTCAATCTGTGATCTGTGAGCAGCGCACATCTATTGACGGCCTCCCAGCAAAGTAGATCCACGCTGTAGCCATCATTCGGCAATATCGTGGATATGAAGAAGTTAACTGAAATAGAAACAGCTGTGTAAGAGGCTTAAAACTTGGTGAAGAACAGCCAAACTCTGCTACCAAGGTGAGGTTGTGGAAGCCAGTTTTGTGTCACAGGTCATACGCAATGCCAAGACTGAGCACAGCAGCAAGACAAGGTAGATATACTGCTTTAGAAAGTTCCCTCCCAGGCAAAGTTTTCAAAGCAGATTAGGGTTTCAAGATGTGCTGTTCAAGCTCTTTTGAAGAAAGAAATGGGCAACATTAAGGACCATAGATGCAGTGGCCGGCCAAGGAAACTTAATGCAGCTGATGAAAGACACATCTTGCTTACTTTCCTTCAACATCAAAAGATATCCAGCAGTACCATCAGCAAAAAACTGTCAGAAATCAGTGGGACCGAGATACACCCATTTACTGGCTGGAGAAATCTGGTCAGAAGTGGTCTACATGGAAGAATTGTGGCCAAAAAGCTATACCTCTGACATGGAAATAAGGCTCAGCAACTCAACTATGCACAAAAACATAGCAGCTGGGTTGCAGAAAAATGGCACCAGGTGCTCTGGAATAATGAGTCAAAATGTTAAATATTTGACTGCAGAAGAAGGCAATTTGTTCACAGAAGGGCTGGAGAGCGATACAATAATGAGTGTCTGCAGGCAACATAGAAGATTTGTGGAGGATCCGTGCAAGTTTGTGGCTGCATTCCTGCAAAATGGAGTTTAATATTTGATCAGGATCAATGGTGTCCTCAATGCTGAGAAATGCTTGCCATACCATGAGGGAAGTGTGTTATTGGCCTCAAATTTATTCTGTAGCAGGACAATGACCCCAAACATAAAACCAATAGTTAAGAGAAACAAGGAATCCTGGAACTATACCATCTACCTAAACATTTTTCTGACCAAGTACACCCCTTCACTAAAACAATATTCCCTTATCACAGTGCCCTCTTTAGGCAGGATAATGCACCCTTTCACAGAGCCAAAATGGTTCATGAATGGTTTAAGATGCACAACACTAAGTTTAAGGTATTGAATTGGTCTCCAAATTCCCCAGATCTCAATCCACCAATCATCTGTGGGATGTGCTGGAAAAAGTCCAATTCATGGAGGTCCCACCTTGCATCTTACAGGATCTGACTCACAGCTTGGTGAAAAATATCACAGCATACCTTCAGAGGTCTTGTGGTATCCATGCTGTTATGGGTCAGGGATGTCTTGGTGCCAAAAGGGGACCTACTCAATATTGGGTGGGTCATCATAATGTTATGGCTAATTGTATATACACTATATTACCAAAAGTATTGGGACCCTGTCTTTACAAGCACATGAACTTTAATGGCATCCCAGTCTTAGTCCGTAGAGTTCAATATTGAGTTAGCCCACCCTTTGCAGCTATAACGGCTTCAACTCTTCTGGGAAGGCTTTCTCCAAGGTTAAGGAGTGTGTCTCTGGGAATGTTTGGAGATACAAACAAGAAGGGCGCACCGACCTTGTGCAATACCATTAAAAAGTTTATTACAATCGTAAAGATAAAATCCATATACTCACATATTATATTATACCCCAGTCGCTTAGACAACCTCTCCCCTTAGTAGAGCGCTGCCACCAGCTATACACTAGCCCTGTCTGGTGTTCTACAGTGACAGGCGCGAGAGAGATGTGGAATGTCCGCCCTCTCCAATTGTGTCTCCCTCCTCTGTGACTGTGATCACCACACGACCCGCCCCTGTGGGTCGGCTCTCGCTGCGATGACCCGGAAGTGACGTCAGTGGAACGCACTGGCACTTCACTTCCGGTCCGGCGGCTCTGATGCGTCCCAGCCATCATGGACGCTCAGAGGAGAAAACATCCTCAGAGGGATCTCTGGCATAGCATCAGTGGGCACCATTAAGGTAAAACAGCCCCCCCCCCCCACCTGGACTTACTGTTCTCACTGCCCCCTATCCCTGATTGGTAGTCACTACCCCTCCTTATGGGACTGCGGACATCAGCCTAGGTTGGTCTTGACTACTAGTGGGTGGTTGATTCAATGGTAACTATGTCTATATCTGCGAGTTATGCTTGTATGCATTGGGATAATGGGTTGATCAATGCACATGGATCATCGTGGCTTCTTATTGTTGTTTCTATTATGGTTGAACATTTTTATATCATTGTATCATTCATGTATATCTTCATGTATATCATCATGCTCTACTATATATCCTATGTGAGTTGTCATTAACAATGTTGGTATCTGCAGTGATGTTTTAGGGTCTGGTTGCTAGGTAGTGTTGTAGATGACATATGGAGGCACACACCACCTCCAGGAAGGGGAGGGCCATGCACATCGTGGTAAGCCCGTCCACAGACAAGTAGGTAATCAGTATGTATGTATTTATTGAGGGGCTAGCTGTATGGTCAACTGGAAACGCGTCAGCCTTGCCTCACGGACACCATCCAGTCCCTCTGCTGAGGCTCTGTTTGTATTATCCATTGGATGTGGTCCTTTCTTTTAAGCTGTATAATCAGCTCTGTTTGTGAGTATATGGATTTTATCTTTGCGATTGCAATACACTTTTTAATGGTATTGCACAACGTCGGTGCGCCCTTCTTTTTTGTATCTCCTCTCTAGTTATCTGGATTCCCATGATCCTGAAGAGGGCAGCAAGACCTTTGTGTGCAGGCTAGTACCATCTGTGCAGTGGTTTGTACTGATTTAAGTGCCCCTGAAATACTGTGTACCACCAGATAGAGGTTCTCTGAGTGCAGGAGATCATTAGATGTGTCTGGGAATGTTTGACCATTCTTTCAGAAGTGCATTTGTGAGGTCAGACACTGATGTTGGATGAGAAGGCCTGGCTTGCAGTCTTCATTCTAATTCATGCCAAAGGTGTTAAATTAGTTTGAGGTCAGGCCAGACAAGTTCCTCCACCCAAACTCGCTCATCCATGTCTTTATGGACCTTGCTTTGTGCACTGGTCCAAATCATTTGGTGGAGGGGAATTATGGTGTGGGGTTGTTTTTCAGGGGTTGGGCTTGGCCTCTTAGGTCCAGTGAGGGGAACACTTAAGGCATCAGCATACCAAGACATTTTGGACAATTTCATGCTCCCAACATTGTGGGAACAATTTGGGGATGGCCCCTTCCTGTTCCAACATGGCTGCACACCAGTTCACAAAGCAAGGTCCATAAAGACATGGATGAGCGAGTTTGGGATGAAGAGAAACTTGACTGGCCTGCACAGAGTCCTGACCTAAACCCGACAGAACACATTTGGGATGAATTAGAGCAGAGACTGTGAGCCAGGCCATATCAGTGTCTGACCTCACAAATGTGCTTCTGGAAGAATGACCAACATTCACATAGACACACTCTTAAACCTTGTGGACAGTCTTCCCAGAAGAGATGAAGTTGTTATAGCTGTAAAGAGTGGGCCAACTCAATATTGAACCCTACGGACTAAGCTGGGATGCCATTAAAGTTCATGTGCATGTAAAGGCAGGAGCTACGTATGACGTCACCTGCGGCCATTTTGTTGGCTCCTATGTTTGGTAATACGAACGTTCTTTCTTTGCACTAGGGAAGAGTGCTGGCTTTGTAAGTGCAATTGTTTTTATTCATTACATTTTATAAGTCATACAGAGAGCACTAGATGTTTTTTCATTGCATCTCTTATATGGACTGAATTCCACCGCAGACACCAGGCCTCCATTGATTTTCATAGGAGGAATTGTGTCCCCAATAAGTGTAATGTGTGTATTAGACCACATGGTTTGAATAAGGAGGTGTGCTGCTGTGTATGTCTTTGGTGGATGGACTGAGCACAGCACACCTACATGTCCTTACCTAGAAGCACTCTGTAACAGTGATCACTATTGACTGTATTTTAAAGAAGTTTATGGACTTATTATATGAACCGTTTAAGCATAGTGCTGCACTTTTGTTCTTTGAGGAATATATTACATATATCCTATTACTAGAGATGAAGATTCCAGACTTCAGCATATATGAACAAGTGAACATGAATAACGCACCATAGAACTATTCTGACTAATGCTTTGTTTTAGGTGCAGCAATATTACTATTTGGTATGTCATAATAACAGACGTCCACGTATGCACAAAATTACAACTGAAAGCACTGATAAATCCTTATGAAAAATCTACTAAAAAGTATAAAATTCCACTTAAGGTCCAGTTTAAAATAGTTTACTACAAACTTAATGTAGCTCAAATAACTAGTATCCAGATTTTATTCACTGTACATTTTGTATGACATACTGATTGCTTCATATCTATTGAACTCTTGTGTCTTCATACTTTTATTAAAAATATAATTAGATAAATGTTTATAGCAACTTTAAGAGGGTATAGTTTATTATTTTTTCTCTTTGGTTGTATACCTCATGCAGTCTATGACATTTTTATGGAAAGCTGTTTTACTAAGCCTAGGTTCACATTGATGCGATTTGGCATGTGATTTGACTTGTCAAATCGCATGCCAAATTGGTAGCTATTCCCCGCAATGGCACCGTCCGAATAGGTGTGACACCGACTTTGCGGCGCCGCACTGATTCCCAAAAGTAGTTTCTGTACTACTTTTGGCAATTTCAGGTGTGATTTCCATAGACATCTGTGCAGGAAGCCGCACAGATGTCTCTGAAATCGTAAGACTGACATGTGAGAATGAAATTGTGTGAGTTCAGCTAAACACGCACAATTTCATTCCCGCAGAAGTGTGAACCCAGGCTAAAAAAGCTAGAAGTTTTATATAGAACTATTATAATATTGTATTTTAATTTTTATTTTCTTTATATTAAATTGCATTTGTTAGCTGTCTTAGCCATGCTTTACAAGATTTAACATTCATAGAAACACCTCTGATTTTGTTATATTTGTGTTGTAAAATTGTGGTTTGCTCATAAAAGGTATTTATGTATAGAGTATTTAGTGATAACTATTTATCCATTAGCTAGAATCATTATATTCAGCAATGCTTTTGTAAAGCCAGATGCCATGTTTATGTAAGTGCAATAGAAAAACTATGAAAAATGTACATTGCCTTGGGACCACAGCAGTGTGCTGGGTTGTCTCTAGCCTTCTTCTGGCTCAGCCTTTCTCAACCTTTTCAACACCGAGGAACCCTTGAAATAGTTCTCCGGTCTCGTGGAACCCCTGCTAAAAATTAAAAATCTACAACTCATGATACATTAGTGTGATGGTCAATGGGAAGAATGCTCCTTACACTTGTGAAATTGGGAAGAATTACCCCTTACAGATTGCAAAAAAGATCAATGATGTCATTGGGAATTTATCTGAGAGGTAAAAATTGACCATTGCTCAAGGAACCCCTACCAACCTCTGGAGGAACCCTAGGGTTCCACAGAACCCTGGTTGAGAAACCCTGTTCTGGCTAATACCAGGTGCAAGGCCTTCAGGGTCACTAGGGGGCTGGTTTCCTACAACTAATCCAAATGTGCCAGCAATTCACTGACATGCACCAAAAATTGTTTTTTTGCTATGTTTTGGCTTATTATGGGAGGGGGCAGAGGACTGAAGATTTCCACCAGAAATACAAGACACTTTACATTAAATGTGAGTAATGTCCGTTTTGCTGATTTAAAAGAGAAATACTTAAACTTAGACTGCAAAGTTGAACTCAGTAGAGTTTAGGAAACATTTATCATATTTCACAAACTGAAAGTATGGTTAGGAGAGAGAAGGGCCGAGGGGGAGGGGGTCTGTTCATGGTGGATAGACAGTTACATAATTTTTGCACATACAGTTTGGACTAACTCGCTCAATGTTACTCGCACAATGTAGAAGTGGCCCATTAAATGTGCCACACTGCAAATGCATTTTTAGAACTACCTGAATTTGGTGCACAAGTCACCATCCCACAGGAATATGAACAGCTCCAAGAGCCAGACTCAGACAACAGAATGGCACATGCCCCATGTTTCATCAAAGAGTGACATCGTCAGAGGTGGCCCACCTTTGACAATGCCGCTCTTTGATGAAACATGACAGGCCGCTCTGGATGATGCAGGCACACTCTACTACCACAGTTTTCAAATTGATTCATGCACATTTACTCCTTGGATACGTGAGCGTAACTTTTTATTCAATAAACCTTTTATGTGTGAACGTATTACACTATTGCGGCACGTTCTCTCATTTCTCTGTGGTCACACTGTGTCATTCTGCTGTCTGAGTCTGACTCCTGGAGCTGATCATATTCCTGTGGGAGAAGGAGATCGTTTGTTCGTTGACTGGGACAGATAGTATATCTTTTGGCTGCTTGCTGGCGTTTTTTGGCTCTTTATATTCTTAGAGCCCATACTCTCTGGTAAGCAGGATTGCTCCTTTTTGTGCACCAATGTGATGAGTTGTTCCTTCATCCTCTCCACTCTAGATGGTGTCAGCTTTTTCACTCCTCTCTCTGCTGCCATGAACATGTACTTTGGACTATGATTGGTGAACTTTTTCATATGAACTAGTGCTGCATTACTTTATTATTATTGTGGGTTCCGTCAAGCTCATTTCTGCTGGCAGCTGTTTTTTTGTCTTTTTATGACTTTGTTTATGCACCAAGCACAAATTTTATTTTGTTTTTACATATTTTTAGCATTGATCATTGTATTAGTGTCGCTAGTTCCCACAAAGTGTTAGTTAGTGCCTGTTTGTTCACCGCAATATCGCAGTCCTGCTATAAGTCGCTGATCACTGCCATTACTAGTATAAAATAAGAAATTCCATACATATATACCATAGTTTGTAGACGCTATAATGTTTTTGTAAACCAATCAATATACGCTTATTGGGATTTTTTTTTTTACCAAATACATGTGGCAGAATACATATTGGCCTAAATTTAAGAAGAGATTCGATTTTTTACATTTTTTGATTGAATATGTTTTATAGCAGAAAGTAAAAAAATATTAAAAAATGTATGGAACAAAAAAAAAACATTGCTTTTGTTTCAAAATTTACAGTCTTTTTTGTTTATAGTGCAAAAAATAAAAAAATAAAACACAGTGGGATCAAATACCACAAAAAAAAATCTCTATGGGGGATAAAATTACATACATTTTATTTGGGTACAGCGTCACATGACCGCGCAATTGGCAGTTAAATTAATGCAGTGTCATATTGCAAAAAGTGGCCTAGTCATGAAGGGGGGTAAATCTTCTGGAGGTCAAGTGGTTAAATAGTAAGTTAATTTCTGGAATCCCTATTTCAAATATTAACTTTAAATTATAAAGCAAATAATTGCCAAACAATTAAAAACACTATTTACAGCCTCACTCAAATACACATATTTGGAAAGCATATTAGACTTGTGTTTTTGGCATGATATGATTCCCAAAACAGTTGCTTTCATTAGTTACAGAGTTTGGCCAATCTGAATCCCAATTTGAACCAGCTGTGTTGATTATTTGTCTTTATTGCATCAATGTGTATTATCTGCCTCCTAAAATAAAAGCTTTTTTGAGGAACCTTTTTGGCTTTTGCCTGTTTGCTATGAAAACTAGTCAGCTTGTAATGAGTTCAAAAATATAAGTTCTGAAAACTGCTGCATGCCTTCTGAAAAGAGAAGATCGTTGCATATCATAACTTCCAACACAAATTTAAAACCAACAAGCCTTATATTCCTCATATTAAGATAGTGGACTGGCAGTAGTTAGCAGTTTTACTTCTGTTTTGTTGCACTATTTTTTGTACATTATACAATGATCGCTTTCCATATGTCAAAGAAAAGTACACAATGCAAAGGATGGCAGCAAATTTTGACTTTCTAGAAAGAAATCGGCCCCAGATACAAAACAATGAACTGCTTGTAATGCAAAAACAGGACACTCTCTGTATATTACGGTGGAGGAAATACAGCAAATCATATTAACAACCCGCTTTTCGGTTCTCAGTGCATTCTGCAAAGTCTATAAACTACCAAATAAATTCTACCTGTCTGGCTCTAACTAAACATAAACCAAGAGATGGAGTAAGATGTCCCTATTTTCAACTGCAATTTGCTTTTTAGAGATATTCCCAATTCAATAACAACTTGCCTGTATTATTACCACTCAATAGGAATAAAGCTCTCTGTAAAAATAAAAGTCAGCTGTTGTGAAATAGCATATTCACAATACATAGCAGGGGGGATTGGTGTGGTCGGGCAGAGGGGCAATTACAAAAGCATGCCCTGTGTGGGGCTGCAAGCTGGTTTCTCTACCTCCAGCTGACTTTCAGCTGCTGCAGGGAGAGACACAGGGCATTGTTCCTGCAATTGCTTCCCCTGCACTGACCCCCTCCCTGTTCTGCCTGCTTCTGAACCCCCCCGTCACTCTGATGCCCCCCCCACGTGGAGCTGCCGCCTTCCCTGTCCTGTAAAAAAAAATAACAAATTGTAAAGAAAATACTTTTTAACATTGTAATAAATAATTTTTAAAAATTGTAAAATAAATACATTTTAATGTGCCCGCTAACAATGTTTTTAGTGTATTTTAAGGGAAAATATTGTTTTAATATTTTTTTGGGGGTGGGCCCTGCCAAGTAGGCTGTACGGGGCCCCGTGATTTCTAACAGCAGCCCTGATCACAAAGGCAGCTAAAGATAGCAACATTCTCTTACACTGAGACACTGGCATGCAAACGGCTGACTGTACCATTAGGCAAAGTAAGCACATTATTATAGGTTCCAGAGGCTAAGAAGCAGCTTTTACCCTTAAAATTATTGGCCCTGCATTATTTTTTGTCATCCTCATTAGGAATACTAATCTGATACAAGATTATTTACACATTACCACAATATTCTATGTCGGTTTATGACCAGGAAAACAAGGAAATGTGCTGTGTAAAAGAGGTGATCTGTGAGTGGTGGGGGGTGGGGTAGGGGTTGATTCTTGATTCTGCACCAATGAAGGAAATCCAGCCCTGTTCAGGCTGCATTAATGCTTTCTATTATTTAGTTCTTCTGTAGACCATTTTTTTTTTAGACTTATATTGAAATCTGCATTTTGATTATAAAATTAATTAAAACCCCCAAAACATTATGTATTTTTTCCTTGTGGGAAAAAAATGGCTGTTGCAATATTTATATGTTCCATGATATTTGCGTTTTGAACAAAGATTTAACCTAATCAAATCCACTACAAAATAACAGAATAGATAGTGTAGAGTTAATAGATAACAAATGTATCAAGCTTCAAAACTGTGTGAGCCTGAAAAATTGCAAAACAAAAGTATAGTGTCCAAAATTATCAGTAGGTGATGTTTTAAATGCTTTAACAGCCAATTAGAAAACTATAAATAAGGAACCTAGAATTACTGCTGTCGCTCCTACATGTGCCACACATGTGCATTTGTGGGTGTGGACAGGGCAATGGAGTTACTTTAATTTTTTTTATAATTTTAGTTTTTAACTTTTGTTTATTTTACCTTTATTACTATCACAAGGGGGATAGCAAGCCCCCTATATAATAGCATTAGATAGGTGACATGTTCTCTTTATGTGGACATGTATTAGACCCCAATGCCTCCCCTGAACTCCACTGCAGCTAATCAAGCACAGATCATGCCTGATTAGCTGCTTCTCTGGCTACCACAGTCAGGAAATGACAACTCTGACAGGGATTAATTTAGAGCTGAGCACTTCTGGCTTCGTAAATAGCAGAGGAGGTTGGTGGATGGTACTGTCATCCTGTGACAGTACCCTGTAAACCAAGAGACATCAATAAAAATATCGAACAAGAAAAAAAAATAAAGCTTTATATTGTTTTATGCTAATGGTAGTGGTGGGGATGGTTACTAAAATTATCTTAAGGTGCACACTGTTATTGTGGCGCTTTACCCAAGCAGCATAATCATCAAAATACATCTGAAATGTTCCCTGATCAAAGTCACTCTCTGAATGGCTAAAAGTATGTAGAATCTCCATAAGTAGCAAAACAACAGTGTTGGAACCAAACCTTATTGGTCTGGAGAATGAGGAAGCGACTAGAGTTGAGCAAACACTTGGATTTTCGGGTTCGGCGGGTCCAAAAAAAAGTTTGGGTTCGATACCGAACTTGACCCCGGACCCCGAACCCCATTGAAGTTAATGGGGACCCAAACTTTTTGGCACAAAAATGGCTGTAAAAAAGTCCTGGCAAGTGCTAGAGGGCTGCAAAAGGAATTCAATAAAAGGGATAGGGGGAAAAAGACATCCCGTGACCAGGATGAGAATGGGGGTAAAATGAAGGAAAACGTCGGGAGATCGTGAACGGTCCTGAAAAAATGTCGGTAAAAACACGGTTTTTCAAACCCAGGGGTAATTGAAGTTACCCCAAGCCCCAGGCCCCAGTTCAAGCCATAGCTTGGGTTTGAAAAAAAACCTGGGCGGCTTGGGCTTTTAGGTTCACAAACGAGTTGAGATCAGCGAAGGAGTAAGAGGTCTGGTTATTCCAAACCAAGGTTGTGACAACAAAACGATGAATACCTCTAAGATGTATGAAAATC
>BLSH010386728.1:223033-234716 GCA_018402905.1 Glandirana rugosa | reverse complement strand
CCGAAGTGCACCATCAAAGCCTGACTCCCTGGTATAACCCACCGATAGATGGGAACACTGGTACCCCCCCCCCCCCCATACCCTCTCCTCCTTCCCGTCTGGTACTATTCTAAAGTTTTGCATTAATGGCTATACCCGCCAAGTTGTTTGATATATCTATTCATACACCCAGGATGGTTCATTGGGTAATAGCATTGCTTCATTCTATTGTTATCAGACGGAATATCTGTGTGTTATTTGTATTGAGCATGTTGTTTATTCTGTAACACTGAAACTATTAATAAAAATATTGAAATTAAAATTATAATAATCCTAAAGTATTCATCCTTAGGAATGCAAATTATAAATACAGTAGTGTCAGCAAATAGCATTGCTTTAAATACAGAGGATAAAGACAATGTGATGGATCTGGGAGGATTAAATGTTAATGATAAAGTTTGGAAAAGAAACATTTTCAGTTTTTCCCATTTTACAGTTCACTTGAGTTAATACAAAAAAAGAAAAAAATAGCGATCTGAAGAAATTTTGAATGACAGAGGTGAGGGATTGAAAAATTAGCAGAGCTGAAATAATGTAATAGGAAAGATGGCGTTCATCTTGAAAGCAGCTTTGCACGTTCCAAGAGTCAATAATGGGGAAAAAAAGAAAATGAAGAGGTATAGGTGAAATGAGTTGGCACAAGAGCCACAGACCATAAAAATATGGAAGATTTGAAGAAGGATTGTATTTATAGCATATGTGAAGGTTTCAGTTTTTATACCGTGATTCTAAAGTTTACAAAGATGCCCTTCAAAAGACCTAGATGTACTTGCTGAACTACTACAAACTTTTAAATGTACTTAGGACATTTGTACATTTTTAAACGTCAACATTTTTTGCTGATGAAATGAACATCAGACTGAACACTTAAAGTTGCATACTCAAATTCTGTTAAAAATAAGCATTTTATAAAACATAACAATGTACTTTCTGTAAGCTGGCTAGAGGAAATTTTACTAATAATGTAGAAGTAAGCAGGCTCCTTTAAATCAACCCAAATTTGCAACCCTCCTTCTCTCAACACCCACCATGTCCACTAAACCTGCACCCCCTCTTGTTTTAACATGCAGTGTGCTCACACACCTCCCTTCTCTCACTTCAACATTCCTGCATTAGCACCCTAGCTGCAGACCCCCTTTTCTTAACACCAACCACACCAGCATATTTCCTTTTATCAGTACACATTCACACTGTAGCCCCTTTTTTTAAGCAGCCACCACCCCCTGCACCCCCACTTCCCTCATTACCACAAATCCTGTGCTCCTCCCCCGGCATTGAATCTGACTGCATCTCCTTTTCTCAACCTTCCTACTTTACTCGTAACTAAATTTCATTCTGCAGTCATCCTTCATCATGAACCCAGCACACCTGAATCTCTCTTGCTGTCATGATCAGGCGTCAGGCTTGAAGACCCGTTGCTATAGCAGTTTCTGGACTGACCAGCAGGATAGATACACAGGTAGTCACCCTGGCAGATGACACAGGCTTCCCTGAGGTGCGGAATCTAAGTACCAACCGGTGTTCACCAGAGCTCCTGATGGTGGAGATGGATTTGGCTGCCTGTTGGTACCAGGTCGCGGTCCTCAGGGTTTCCCCACCAGGGTGTTAGCAAACCGGGGTCCAGTAGCGGATGAGCCGATAAGGATCTGACAGGAGCGTAGTCAACAGGCAAGCCAAAAGGTCAGTAACGAGTAGTCGCAGGTTGGGATCAGACAGAAGAGAAGTCGTGGAACGAGCCAAGGGTCGATAACGAATGGTAGCAATCCGGACAGCAGCAGGGAAGGCAAAGCAAGGCACTGGCTAAGAAAGCACAATAACCTGGCAAAGAGGAAGTGCAGAGACAAGGCTTATAAAGGAAGTTCATGGGAGGAGCAAGAAGTTCAAGGTTCACCAGCAATCAAGACATAAGACAGGGTGGTCTAATGGACCAGGCAGAATATCCAACAGATCAGGCAGGGAGCTGTTCAGCATCTCAGATAGCTCAGTGAGAAGGATCAATGCCAGACACAGAAGAAGTCCCAGGTTCAATCACAGGTCCTGACAGTACTCCCCTCCTCTCTGGACGTCTTAGGACTGGGTTTGTGAGGAAACCTCTGGTGGAATTCTCTTGTCAATCTAGGGGCATGAACATTCTCCTCAGGTTCCCAAGAATTTTCTTCTGGCCCATATCCTTCCATTGGACCAGACATTGTAGCTTGTTTCTAAAGATCCTAGAATCAAGAATTTTCTCCACCACAAATTCTACTTCACCCTGTACCTCAACTGGTGGAGGAGGTGGAAGAATTCTTCCAGAAAAAGGATTTTCCTGAAATGGTTTAAGAAGCGATATGTGAAACATAGGGTGAATTTTCATACTGTCAGGAAGTTTTAACCAAAAGGTAACTGGATTGATTTCAGCAGAAATCTTGAATGGTCCTACAAACTTTTGGCCCAGCTTTGCAGACGGAACATGAACCTTCAAATTTTTGGTTGATAACCAAACTTTGTCACCCACATGAACAGTAAGAAGTGCTCTGCGATGTCTATCAGCAGCCTTCTTGTAACATTCCTGAGCCTCCCTCAAAGTCTCAATCAATTTCTCTTGAATCTCCCGCAAAGTAGTTAATCTGTTGGTAACAGAAGGAATTGGAGTTGAGATAGGGAGATCAGGAATAAAGACTGGATGATACCCGTTGTTTAAATAAAAAGGACTTTGAGGAGTGGAGCTATGTTTACAATTGTTGTAAGCAAACTCTGCTGTACAAAGATAATCCACCCAGTCATCCTGGAGATAACGGACAAAACATCGAAGGTACTGCTCCAATGTTTGATTGGTCCTCTCGGTCTGGGCATTAGACTGGGGATGAAAAGCAGAAGATAGATTTACTGTTACACCTAAGGCTGAGCAAAAATTTTTCCAAAATTTTGAAGTAAACTGTACTCCTCTATCAGACACCACATCGTCAGGAATTCCATGTAGCTTAAATACTTCTCGAATCATTAACCCAGCAGTCTGTTCAGCAGAAGGCACCCCCTTAACAGGTATAAAATGAGCCATTATGGTGAGACGGTCAACAACGACCAAAATAGTGGTCATTTCTTTTGAGGGAGGTAAATCTACCACAAAGTCCATGGAGATTGATCCCCATGGTCTTGATGGAACAGGAAGTGGCTGGAGCAACCCCAAAGGAGAGGCTCGGGGAGTCTTACTGCGTGCACAGGTCAGACATGAGGACACATAGTGTTTGACATCTTTCTTATAGCTGGGCCACCAAAAGGAACGAGACAAGAGTTCTTCTGTTTTGGAGATCCCAAAATGCCCAGCAAGTTTTGAGTCATGTACCAACCTGAGGGCTTCAATCCGAGCAGATTCGGGTACATAGAGACTATGTGCATGAGTCCAAAAGCCGTTCTTGTACACAAGGTTAATATCCGTAGGCAGATGATTGAGAAGGGGGTCATTTTCATACGCCTCCTTTAGGAGACTTACAAATGTCTTGAAACCCGTGGCCCCTATGAAGTTCTTTTGAGGCAGGATAGTACATTCAGGTTTCCCTTCCTGGTATGGTTCAGCAATTGTTTTTGCAGAGCACGGATCTCTTCATGTTGCCCTTTCACCACATTTTCCAGTCCGGCAAATTTTTCTTGGTAAGTAACACCAAACTTCTGCAACTCTGCGATTTGCTGCCTGAAAGGAGCCACGGTATTTGCTATAGCGGCCTCCATGTTTTGGCCAGGTTATTCTGTCACGATCAGGGGTCAGACCCGTTGCTATAGCAGTTTCCGGACTGACCAGCAGGATAGATACACAGGTAGTCACCCTGGCAGATGACACAGGCTCACCTGAGGTGCGGAATCTAAGTACCAACCGGTGTTCACCAGAGCTCCTGATGGTGGAGATGGATTTGGCTGCGTGTTGGTACCAGGTCGCGGCCCTCAGGGTTGCCCCACCAGGGTGTTAGCAAACCGGGGTCCAGTAGCGGATGAGCCGATAAGGATCTGACAGGAGCGTGGTCAATAGGCAAGCCAAAAGGTCGGTAACGAGTAGTCGCAGGTTGGGATAAGACGGAAGAGAAGTCGTGGAACTAGCCAAGGGTCGATAACGAATGGTAGCAATCCGGACAGCAGCAGGGAAGGCAAAGCAAGGCACTGGCTAAGAAAGCACAATAACCTGGCAAAGAGGAAGTGCAGAGACAAGGCTTATAAAGGAAGTTCATGGGAGGAGCAAGAAGTTCAAGGTTCACCAGCAATCAAGACATAAGACAGGGTTGTCTAATGGACCAGGCAGAATATCCAACAGATCAGGCAGGGAGCTGTCCAGCATCTCAGATAGCTCAGTGAGACGGATCAATGCCAGACACAGAAGAAGTCCCAGGTTCAATCCCAGGTCCTGACACTTGCTCTCAGAAACCTTCACACTTCCAACCTCAACTTTATCACCATCTATTGTGCCCCCAGACTCCTATAAGCCCCCCGCCTGCAGACCCTGACAACCACAGCCCAGGGTTGTGGGGAAGAGGCTCTTGTCCCCATCAACATCAACAAGTTGCTTTGGAGTGGGGGGAGCAGAGCCCTCCTGCCCCAAAGCACCCACCCCCCCATGTCGAAGGCATGTAGCCTAGTATGGGTCAGGAGGGGGGTGCTCGCCCACCCCCCCATCCTGCCCGACCAGGTTGCATGCTTGGTTACGGGTCTGGTATAGATTTTGGGGGGGATCCCACGTCAATTTTTTTTTAAATTTTGGCATGGAGTTCCCCTTAAAATCCATACCAGACCGGAGGGCCTGGTAGGGGGGGGGGGGGGGGGGGCACACAAATGTTTTCAGTGATTTTTATCTATATTGCCGGGAGCTGGCCATACATTACAGCTGCGGGCAATTTTAAATGACAATTTTTCCTTTAGAAATGTCATTTTGCGGCGGCACTGTTTTAAACATCACACAGATGCACCACTTTACAGGCAGACCAAGGGGACCCCCAGGCGAGATATTTAAAGGAATAAGTCTTTTTTTTTCACTTTAATCATTATTAGAATTGCTGCTCCTGAAAAAACGATTGATTTAAAAACTTTTTTTGCATTGATACATGTTCCCTAGGGCAGTACCCGGCCCCATACAATTTTTATGGCAATAACTTGCATATAAGCCTCTAAAATAAGCACTTTTGGTTTTTCATGTTCGTGTCCAATAGACTTTAATGGGGTTCGCATGTTCACACTAATTTTTTGCCTGTTAACAAGTTCTGGTGCGAACCGAACAGAGGGATGTTTCGCCCATCACTACTCACAACCAGCTCCACTTGCACCCCTTTTCTCTACAATCATCATTCCTGGTGCTTCCTTTCTCTCATTACCCACTGCACCAACTGCACTCCACTTGTCTTACCACCTATTGTGCCTGCACCCACCTTTCTTTCATCACCTATCATGCAACTCACTATTCCTTAATGGCCTTCTCTCAGCACTCACCATGGATGCAGACACCTTTTCCTAACACCGACCATGCCAGCAAACCTCCTTATGTCTGACATATTTTTCTGCACCCCCTTCTCTTTTATGCACCCACCCTCCTGCACCTATCTTCTCTCACCACCTGATCTTGCACCTCCCCTTCTCTCAGCACCCACTGCATCATACCCACACTCCTTTAAGAATCCATCATGCCTTTAACCTTCCTTCTTTCAGCATACATAACCCCAGCAGCCTTCCTTCTATCAGTTCCCACTGCACCTGCAAATCCTTTCTCTCACCATGTCATGCCAGCTTTCTTTCACAGCACCCACCATGCCCATACCTGCAGATATATTTCTCTCACCAACTACTGTGCCTGCTTTCCTCCTTTCCCTTAGCATTCACTGTGTCTGTAGTCTCATTTCTCTCAGCACCCACTGCAACTGCACCCCCTTCCTTCACCACCCTCCATGCCTGTATCTCCCTTTACTCACCACACTCCATGCCTGCAGTCCCATTTCTCTTATGACCTACTGTGTCTGCATAACCCCTTCTCTCAGTACCCTCAAAGCCTGCATCTCAAGTAAATGTAGAATGAAAAGCTTAGTACTGTATATCAGGGAGATAAAACAGATAACACACTTTCCTAGCAAATGGAAGATCCAACTCAACAGTCTTCCTATACTTTATTGAAAAGGAGGACTTTTTCAAGGACATTGAGGTACACATTTTAGACAGAGAAGACAACTGACTTTCATAACATATCTTGTTCTGCTTTCTGCCAAACAATATAGTTATACAGTTCATGATTTATAATTATATATTCCTATGGATGATAAAGGGTGTGTATATCTTAGATGACCACGTTGTTTGGCATGAAGGGAAGAAAGTTAATTTACCAGGCACAATGAAGTGTGTACAATGTCCCTATTAGGATCATTGTGAGTTTTAGGAATATGTAAGGTGATTAAAACCACCAAGTATACACCAAAAATTAAGACATTGCTTTCTATACTGTTTAAATTTAATCTGGATTCTATAATAGTTTATGTACTACCTCTAATGTTATGCAAGATATGACTTTTTGAAGAATGGGCATGCTGTAAAGTGTATGTCCTGGGAAAGATTATTAAAGATATGATTAGTGGTAAAAGAATCATAAGCAAACTTTTATTTGCACCCATAGTATTTCTTTTGTGATGGGTATTCATTTTTAAAGGAACAAAACAAGGTTTATTGTTACACACAGTTGTTCAAATTCTTTATTACAGTAAATTTCAACCTGGTAGAGATAACAGTGTTTATTTTTACCAGGATAAAACAAACTGTGTATTGTATCTCCTTTTTTTCTTTTTCAGCTTTATTCTGTGTATTGATGGCAGGGAGACAGGCACATAAGTGGATTTCCACTCCATTCAAACAAGAAAAAGCAGATAATGCAAAGAACATGAAAGAATACAAGTACCATCTTTGTTATATTTAGTGCTCATAGTTAATATTTGCCTATCTGATAGAATGCTGAAAATACAGCATGCATTCAGCATATAGAAGACATACTAAACGGACAACAACAATTAAAAAAAAAAAACTAAAATATGCAGTACCAATACCACTGCAGCAAAAACTAATACATCATCCTATATACATAAACAGTTATATGGTATATATAAAAACAGTTATTTACCACTCACATAAGCAAACTTCTCTAATGTGTCCTAATAATATTTTGCAGCTCTCGTGTTATACTCTTCTTTCATCCAGTTGGCTGATTCCCTGACTTCTGCCTAAGTTGTCTCCAGTGTTTTTTTTTTCTTAACAGAACACACGTTTGCTAGGTTTTCATAAGAAAGCATAGTACAGAAACAGCAACTAGATCCAATGGGAGTGCAGTCCTTATCCATAGCATAAGACAAATCCAGCAAGTCATAATAAAATTCCCATATAACCTAAACCTGGAAACAAGGCCATATAGTAAAATCAGAAAGGCTGATCCCCTGTCACAGTGGGATAGTGCAGGGAGTAATAATATCTACAAAAATTAAAAGGTTGGTGGTTTAACAAACCCTCCAGGCCAATAGGCTGTAAAAAGGGTAAACTACACAAGAAGTACACAAGGATGGAAAAGAATTCTAAAGGGGGAGAAAAGTGAGGGTAAGCATAAAAAAACATGGAGAAAGAAGGAAAAAAAAGGGAAGTGTAAGAACACTAGGTGCCCTGGGCAAATAGGGCAAATAGAAAAAGAAGAACTGAGCCCTGGAATCAAGATTAGGTTGTGGCAGAGATAGCAAGGCATTTTTGAATGCCAAGAAATCCTTGTAAATGATCCAGGTGTTCCTGGGACTTATATACGTGGTATATTGATCATGGAGCTGGGAAGTCAATCCCTCCATATGCTGGAGTAGGGATAGTAATGTCACCTATTGCTACATTGTAGGAATATGTTTGGACTTCCAGTGTCAGGACACAGCTGCCCTAGTGGCCAACATGAAGAAGCAGAAAACGTGTAGAGATGGAGCCTAAGTACACAGAGAGAATGTCTATTTCCAGATAAATAGGGATATGCAAGCCCATTACTGCCTTGGATGTGATGAAGACATTGGACTAAAAAGTTTGACCAGGAGCAAGACCACCAAATATGTAGCATAGACCTGATCTCACAACGCCAACAGTGAATGAAATTTCCATTTTCATCCTTGTGTGCAAGGAATTTTTTTTTTAAAAATGTGTTTTTGATTGCACATATTGTATAATGGAAGTCATCAGAGCTTCACCTCAATCAATAAGCTCTTAGGGAAATTCAGTTGCAAAGTGCAACTTCCTTTGCAAAGTGACCTGTCTGTTTACCTTTAGTAAATCAATCCCAGACCCTCCTTATCAAGACATAGATCTTTATCGGAAATAAGGTCACTATAAACAACACCTCTTTTTTGTTTTAATTGATACAGAAATGCCTGAAGCAATACATATTGTAGCTTTAGACAGAGTAGGGGTCTAAGACCTTGGAAAGTGAGGACTTGGGAGGCACCCAGTATCAAGGCCTGGGAGATGTGGTTAGGGGGCCATGTCCATCAAAGAAAAAAAGTACTATGAAGCCCTGCCAAAAAGTCAGGCTCCCTAAAATGGGGGTCATAAGACCAATATAGGATTACATTTCCCAAATTTGAAAGCAACATCCTGAACCTGTAGTATAGGAAGGCTACTGATAGGAACAAGGAATAATAGTGGTCACTCTCAAAGATAAATCCAAAAAAGAGAAGTAAAATTAATGGGTGAAAGTGCATCTACCATGTCAACCCACAGTTTGTTTCTGGTGTGAAAAATCCCATCTAAAATATGCATCAGGGGTGAATATTTGCAAGATGTGAGATACCTAGGCCACCTGACTGTTTTTGTTTGATTAAAAACAATATAGTGCAAGCATACCAGAGCATGCACTCACATTTAGTGTAAGAGATTTAATTTCAAAGTGGTAAAAAAAACTGTAAAGTTTGCATCTATGTGTGTCTTATAGACAAACCAATGGTGTTTCTTAGTCAACCCTTCAACCATTCTTTCAACATAGCTAGTGGCCAACATGAAGAAGCAGCAAACGTGTAGAGATGGAGCCTAAGTACACAGAGAGAATGTCTATTTCCAGATAAATAGGGATATTCAAGCCCATTACTGCCTTGGATGTGATGAAGACATTGGACTAAAAAGTTTGACCAGGAGCAAGACCACCAAATATGTAGCATAGACCTGATCTCACAACATCCACGGTGAATGACATTTCCATTTTCATCCTTGTGTGCAAGGAATTTTTTTTTAAAAAAATGTGTTTTTGATTGCACATATTGTATAATGGAAGTCATCAGAGCTTCCCCTCAATCAATAAGCTCTTAGGGAAATTCAGTTGCATATTGCAACTTCCTTTGCAAAGTGACCTGTCTGTTTACCTTTAGTAAATCAATCCCAGACCCTCCTTATCAAGACATAGATCTTTATCGGAAATAAGGTCACTATAAACAACACCTGTTTTTTGTTTTAATTGATACAGAAATGCCTGAAGCAATACATATTGTAGCTCTAGACAGAGTAGGGATCTAAGACCTTGGAAAGTGAGGACTTGGGAGGCACCCAGTATCAAGGCCTGGGAGATGTGGTTAGGGGGCCATGTCCATCAAAGAAAAAAAGTACTATGAAGCCCTGCCAAAAAGTCAGGCTCCCTAAAATGGGGGTCATAAGACCAATATAGGATTACATTTCCCAAATTTGAAAGCAACATCCTGAACCTGTAGTATAGGAACGCTACTGATAGGAACAAGGTATAATAGTGGTCACTCTCAAAGATAAATCCAAAAAAGAGAAGTAAAATGAATGGGTGAAAGTGCATCTACCAGGTCAACCCACAGTTTGTTTCTGGTGTGAAAAATCCCATCTAAAATATGCATCAGGGGTGGATATTTGCAAGATGTGAGATACCTAGGCCACCTGACTGTTTTTGTTTGATTAAAAACAATATAGTGCAAGCATGCCAGAGCATGCACCCACATTTAGTGTAAGAGAGTTAATTTCAAAGTGGTAAAAAAAAACTGTAAAGTTTGTATCTATTTGTGTCTTATAGACAAACCAATGGTGTTTCTTAGTCAACCCTTCAACCATTCTTTCAACATAGCAAGTGTCCACTGGAGGAGAGGTGGGTAAATAAGGCTATATAGGTGAATGAGATCAGCCTGGATCTGTACCCATAGATATTTAACCATTGTGTGAAGCAAAGTGAAAGGAGAGGTATTCCATGGGATGCCATTAGACTCCTTGGAAAAAGCTAATGTCAAGTGCAACACATTTATTGGTATTAACGCTGAAGTTGCCAAAGGATCCAAATATAGTAAATTCTCAAAAGAAAGCAGGAAAGGTGGTAGTTCAGTTGGACACATAAATGAGAAAGTCATTGGTAGAGTCCCATCCTGTGGCAATGGTTACCAATCTGCACATATTGTATAGAAAAGCTATTGCAGTGGGCTCTGGCTAAATGTTCCATTGTCAAGACATACCAAAAAGTTAAGAGAGGGTCACCCTGACAGGTATCATAGCAAACCTCAACCAGGTCAGAGATTGAGCCATTAATGTGGCTGCTCGCCATGGGGGCCATAAAGATCAATACGTTTTTGAGCATGGATGGAGGCAGGCCAATTTGTTGGAGCACCGCCTGGAGAATTAACCAGTTGAGCCAGTCAGCCAATGAAAATGATAGTCCTAAGAGTGCCATCTCACTTCTCACTTCCTTTTATGGAACAAAGTCCATTTGTTCCAAATAAATCAAGAATGATATATAAGAAGTTATGTTACTGGCTATAATTTTCACATAAATCTTTAAATTGACAGTAAGGAAAAGATGTTTGTGGAGATACCGATTTAAAGGAATCCTTTAGGATAGGTGAGAGGTCTGTAAAGTTTTTGTAGCAGGCTGTGTAAACCCACTTGGGCCAGGGCTTTACCGGATAGGATGGAAGAGATAGTATGTTACATTCCTCCAGTAGAAAAAGGCAGTTTCAAGCACAGAGTTATGCAGTGTAGAGAATTTTGTGGACTCAATATATACAGGATATTAAAACTATGGCAAGGTGGTAGTTCAGTGTCCTGGTACGATCAAATATTGTTCAAATCTATGTAATAACTATAGAAGGCTTGAGCTTTGGCATGAGGGCTATAGGTCAAACAGTGGTTAAAAATATGGGTATCAATATTAGAGATTGTTTTGCCCAAACAGAGCATGTCAGAGATGTGCTGCACTTGACCACTTAACCACTTGAATACAGGACGTTTATACCCTCTTCCTGCCCAGACCAATTTTCAGCTTTCAGCGCTCTCACACTTTGAATCTCAATTACTCTCTCATGCTACACTGCACCCAAACAAAATTGTGTTTAAACACAATAAAAATGGTTTCTATCCATCGTCATATCCAAAACCGGTTTTAAATACCTGTTTTTAATGAATAAACGTTTTAAAATAGTGTCTTTGATTTTTTTTAACAAAAAAAAAGTTTTAAAAGCGTGAAAAAAGTTAATATAGCGTTTTTTATTTTTTGGGTCTCGAAGAATTTATGGTGGTTTTCTTTCGAGATAAACACACTTTTTTTACTGTGTTTAAAACAAACCCACGTCACATCGTACTCTCTCATTAACTCTAAGTTTCACACTCTCGCGACTTTCGACTTTTAACCAGACCCGTCCTT
>BLSH010386728.1:108397-132818 GCA_018402905.1 Glandirana rugosa | reverse complement strand
GCTTTTTATTTTATTTTTACACTGTCCCTTTCATTTTTTGATCATTTTTATTGTTATCACAGGGAATTTAAATATCCCCTATGATAGCAATATGTAGTGACAGGTACTCTCTTTTGAAAAATTTGGGGTCTATTAGACTCTAGATCTCTCCTCAGCCCTTAAAGCATCTGACCACACCAAGATTGGTGTGATAAGATGCTTTCCCAATTTCCCAATGACGCTGTTTATATCTGGCAAAATTGATGTCATGAAATGCTCATAGCTTGCGGTTTCTTAGACCACAGAGATGTCTGGAGCATTATTGTCTTCAATAAGCTCTATGGTCAGCTGGCAGAACCACCGGCTGTATTCCCGGGTTCCCCAGTGGGACAGGAGAGCTCCAGAAAACCATGGAAGATGGCGGGGGGGGGGGGGAATTCCCTCCCACTGCTTGTAAATGCAGTCTAGTGCCTAATTAGCCGCAAGGATTGCTTTTACATGAAAGCTGACCGCCAGCTGAAAAGAACTATACCAAGATGATACCTAAACATGCAGCCATCATTCCGGAATAACCACTCAAAGTCCAGCAATATACCAATATGTCGCTGGTCCTTGTTGGGCATATATTGTAATGTTCTTTTTTTTCATGCAGCGTGTGAATGATAAAAGAGAATCAATCAGTGGTATGCCCACCATTAGAAAACCACCCTGCATCCACCCACTTCTAATGATGGGCATACAGTCACCGTTCTAAAAATATATGCCAAAGCATAAGGGCAATCCCACCCTATGTCTACTCCTGCCCCTATGCTTCAGCATATATGCTCTTTTTTTAACTGTGGTGGTGAAATCATCTCCTACAGCACTGGAGTCGCTGATTTACATATCGTAGGAGAAAACGCTGTTGCTGTCAAGATGAATAAATCAGTGCTGCAGCTGAATGGTATACCTGCAAAGCAAATAATGGTTAACAATAAAACACAGTAAACAGTAAACAAGAATTACATTACCTGCAAAGCAAACATGATAAAACACAGTAACAATAAAACATTACAGTTAAGCATAAAAACAGAGCAGAACAATAGAGAGAGAAGAACAAGAAATTGACAACTATAACAATAGAGAGAGTAGAACAATAAAACCACAATTATGTTTGGTTTTTTTATTTATTTATTTTTTTTTGCACTTTTATTTTAACTGTAAACTTTCTAGCTTAGGGTCTCTCAAAATGCGATGGTGGCCATCTCATCTTTCAAGACTCTGTATTAGTGTGCCCTAGAACTGCGCAGTGCTGTACCCTATGCTAATACACCAATAGTGTGTGGTAAAGAAGGAAACATTCACCGATGCAGAGACCAGGTTGGCCAGGACAGGAGGGACAATAAAAGCGGGTGTTACGCCTATATCCGGGTCTTCTGCAGGCACGACATTGTTTTTGGGGTGTTCTGTGGTCTGAGGTACTTCTGGGAAGTGCCCCTCATGCAGCCAGCTCACTGCATTTGGATTGAGATGTTGGGCCACAGCACCATCTGGAAACAGAAGGTCTGTGACGATCTCTTCCTGGAATTTAAGGAAGTATCCAGTTCAACCTGACGTTTTGTATAGCACATAAGCGTTCAGCATGACCAATTGAAAAAGGTATACAGACACTTTTTTGTACCAGCGTCTGGCCTTAAAGCGGACTTCCACCCAAAAATGGAACTTCCGCTTGAAGCACTCCTCATCCCCTTACATGCCACATTTGGCATGCAATTTTTTTGGGGGGGGAGTGTGTCCCCAGGTTTCAGAGTGACTTCCTGTCCCTCTTCCACCTTCCGCTTCCTGGCAATCTTCTGAGACACATCACAGGTCCCAGAAGATTGCCTGGCCACTAGGGATGCGGGGCTGTCGGGAGGAGCGGGGAGACGAGCAAGGCTTCGGGAGCAGCCATCGCTGGACCGGGAGACAGGTATGTTACTGTTTATTAAAAGTCAGCAGCTACACTTTTTGTAGCTGCTGACTTTTAATAAACAAAAAACAGTGTGGAACTCCGCTTTAAGGGCAATTAAGTATGGCGCCAACAACTGGTCCTTGAAGTCCACCCCTCCCATATTAAGGCTGTATTCATGGAATTGGAGGGCCTTCTCAACAACACCAATCGCTGCTGGAATTTGCACTGCCGTGTCTGCGTGCATGGAGGACAGAACTAAAACATTCCGGTTGTCCCTCCACTTCACTGCAAGTGAATTATTACTTCTCAAGCAGGCTCTCTCCCCCGTCTAAGTTGAGACTCTACAAGCTGTTGGGGGAAGCCCAGGCGATTAGATCGCACGGTGCCACATGCGCCAATTTCATGATCAAACAAGTGACTAAAAAGTGCCACGCTCGTGTAATAAATGTCCACGTACAAGTGGTACCCCTTTCTGAATAAGGGTGACACCAAGTCCCAAACAATCTTGCTAGCGCTCACTATGTAGTCTGGGCACTTGCAGGGGCTCCACGTGACTGTCTTTTCCCTTGTTAACCATAAAACTATATGTATAGCCTGTGGCCCTGTTACAGAGCTTATATATCTTGGCCCCATATCTGGCACGCTTGCTGGAGAGAAACTGTTTGAAAGCAAGACGGCCAGAAAATGTAAACAGAGACTCATCTAGGCAGACAACTTGATTGGAATAAACAAGTCTGCAAATTGCTGGTTGAAGTGGTTTATGAGGGGTCGAATTTTGTGTAGCTGATCGTATTCAGGGTCACACCAAGGACAACAGAGTTAATTTTCGTTGAAGTGCATAAACCACAAGAACTGCTTGTATGCAGAGAACATGGACATATGGTGAATTGGGTCAGTGGATCGATATAACCGCAATTCACTTTTTTTAGTTATGACCATGAGTAGGGAAAGGCCCAGAAAGGTCTTAAATTCGGAAACCGTAATAGGTTTCCATTCTCTGGCAAGGGTCAAATAGGGATTAGCAGTGATAAATTGACCAGCATACAAATTGCTTTGGTCCACAATAGATCTATAGAGATCTTCCGTGAAAAACAGTGAATAAAAGTCAAAGGACGTGAAATCAACTGTTTCCACCTGAATTCCTGGTTGGCCAGTGAATTGGGGAAGTACGGAAGCTGCAGAAGTGCTGGGCTGTCAATCAGGGTTGACAAATGCAGCAGGAAGGGAACTATGTGCTCTACGAGCCTGTCTTTGTCTTCTTGGTGGCTGAAGGACACTACTTGTGCTAGCCACCGCACCAGCTTGAACTGCACTTATGGGACTAACCGCATCACCAAGTGTTACTGCAGTGCTGGTTTGTCTACAACCAGAATGTACTAGGCCGCTGGTGCTTGCCAGTTCACCAGAAGGATGAGCGGCACTAGTACTGGCTCTCTGCTCCATACGAGAGCCGTGCAGTTGTTGCACCTCAGCAACAGAAAAACAGGGTTGAGTATGCCTGACCTTAGCAGGGACCACTACTCAGTCATTAGAGCTATCTGTCAGGGTGCCACTGCTCTCTACTGGTTTGTATACTGAGTCTGAATCAGACACTGGCGCTCCCCCATCGCTCTCATCTGTCATGCTCAGCAACATGTAGGCCTCTTCACTAGTGTACCTCTGTTTGGACATTTTAGCCTCTAAATTTATAGGTACAACTAGCGTGACTCACAGATAAAAGAGCACCTGGTTGTCAGAGCCTGCTTCAATTGCTACCAAAAAATTAACAGTTAGCATTCGCAGGGATCGGGCGTGCCTCTGCTAACGATGCAGTTATGTGTGCTGTGTTTTGTAAGTGACAGTAATTTATTAATACTGCACTTGGGTGGGCTGGGCTGGGCTGGGCGGAGGGGCTAAATGCAGGTGCTAGCAGGTATCTGGGTTGATCCTGCTAATGCCACATTTTTGGGAACACTAAACTACTGGGGACGCTAATATAGTTCTGATCAGATCAAAGATATTGATCCATTCAGACACTATACTAGTAATGTAGCTATCTAGTGTGTGTGTGCGTGTTAGATTACCTGCACTAATCTGAATCTGACCCTGCCTGGGCTTAACGCTGACCCTAACTGATGCTAAAGCCTAACTGATGTCATCCACCAGGTGATCAAGGGGTTAAACCTTTATTAGTGTCACCTGTGACACTAATACGGTGATCAGAAAAAAAAATCTGTGCACCATACTAGTGACACTGTAAAAGGGGGTAAAAGGGTTAACTGGGGGCAATCAGGGGGTTAAACTTGTATTAGGAGGTTAATGTGGGGTACCCTAAACCTACCTGAGCCTACTACTAACTACCACTAACTGCCCAAACGCTATTTAGTGTCACAAGTGACACCAATACAGTGATCAGTGTAAAATCTGTTTAAAATATTTTATTGTTTTTTTTTTTGCAGAGAAATATGTAAAGTATACATCGCAATGCTTAACATGTAAATGAAGATAGTAATGCATTTGGGGGTACAGTGGGGTACAGTATTGAGGAATATGAATTACATTGGTCTGTGGGTTCAGAAACAATTGAGAAGAGATGATAAACATGTATGAAGAATAGAAACCCATCAAATTTAGGGGGGATGTAGGTAGCAAGTACAGGTTGGGAAGTTTTATGGAACAGGAACTATCTATCGACTTGCTAGTGAGTTATTCAATTGAGGGTTAAGTTACACAAATCCACCCTCTGGGCCAAGTTACGGCTAAGTGGCTTGACTCACTCCAGAGGGTAGCATTACTCGACAGTCAGGACCTGGTGCAGGGGCGTAACAACAGGGGTTGCAATTGCAGCCAGGCCCCATGCTCCAGGGGGCCTGTGTGCCTCCCTTGTACACCTGGATAGTAGGGATGGTGGGGGCAGCATTTAGAGTAACCAATCTCCCCCATTTTCCTCCTAATGCAGGCGATTGGTTCCTCTATATGCCGCCCCCGCCGCCCCTCCTATCCAGTTTACTTGTCTTTTGCAGTTCCCAGGGTCCCTGTGTGTTTCCCTGGTCCCCCCCACAGAGCTGTTGTCTTCCCCCCCTCCTCTCTCCTCCCAGCTGCTGTAGAAGATGTGTCACGATGGAGGGATGGGAACGGGTCAGTAAATTTGTAATTTTCCTGCTCCTTCCTTTTCTGAATGAACAGAGCCAGTGATTGGTACCAATTGGTTCATTCATAACTGAAGCATAGTAAACTGTTTTTACTATACTTCCATTTCTGAATGAATGGGAGGCTCGGTACACAACTATTCCTGTCCATTCTTTCTGTGCAGCTGATCGAGAGGAGAAGACAAAGTTGGGGATTGAGGGCTGAGGTTTGTTTATACACCTGATATCTCATCAAAGCTCCCCAATAGGGCTCCTAAACAAATTGTAAAAAATAATAAAAATAAAATTGTAAAAGAAATAAAATTAAATCGTAAAAAAATAATAAAATTAAAATAAAAATTAAATACTACTGACACCAGTGAGGGAACTATCAGGATTGCAAAGGTTGCAATTGCGACCGGGCCCTGGCATTTCACCATCATGGGGAGGTCCGAAGATGACAGAAAGAGGGCCTGCTGCAGAACTTGTGAAAGGGCCCCACTGCGGGACTGTAATAAAGAGACCCACAATGGGAATAAAGGGATCAGTGGGAAGAGGGAGGGCCCTGGCCAGGGGTCAGGGGGGCCCTTCATAATTTCTTGGACTGGGGCCCTGAAGGTTCTAGTTACACCTCTGACCTTGCGTCTTATGTCATGGGAAAGAACCAAGGGGAAGGTCGGTACCCGGATTAAGATATATGGGCAGACTGGGTTTCTGTTAAGCCGTAGATGATAGATAGAGTATGAAATCAGGAGGGGGGGGAGAAGGTGAGGGAAGGGAAGAGAGTATAGGGGGTAGGGGGTGTGTTCTCCGGAGGGGGACAAGAGAGTAGGAAGCCAGCAGATTTGGGAGATAAATGGGGGAGGATTTCAGGATCTCTCATCCTGTGAGGAATGACTGATCAAAACCTGGGTGGAGACCATGTTTAATCCAGAAGCCCCCACATTTTTCAAATTTGGTTAGTTTGTCAAGGTAGATTGCTTCAGTTTTAACATGGATTAAGGCTTGTGTAACTCTTTGTTTAATTGGTATGATAGACAAGGAGGAAGACGTCCAAGCTTTCTCAGTGAAAAATCTCAAATCTGCAATTGGTGACACAGCGACAGGGAGTGAAACTGGGGGGGCGATCAGGGGGTGATCAAGTAGTTAATTGTGTGCCTCTGTTTCCTGTTGTTAGTGTAGTGCTTAATGTACTCACTGTGGACGTCTTCTCCTCTCAACCTGGAACTGAAAAGGACTCCACGTGGGGAGATGACGTCACTTCCCCAGCCTGTGTTTACATTTCACAGGCAGAGGAGGCATTTCATTCACCAGAACCGATCAGCAGGTCCAGAACAGAAATCATTTGCCTGGACCTGTAGATTAATCGGTTCTTTAATGAATATGATCGCCACGCGAGCGCCATACAGCTATTCGCACAGGAGAGACGATCTGCCGGCAGCTGGTTGGCAAGTGGTTAAATGCACCAGCTTTTTTAAAAATTATTTAAAATTAATAGTCGAATAACAGAGCTTAGACAAGCTGTTGGATACTGAACCTAACCTGTACAGCCTCCATTTTTTTACATGAATCTTAGGAGATAAATGCCAACTTAATATTGTATTAGCACATTGAGAATAAGCACAAATAGATTTTAAATTAATTAAATGAATACTGAACTTATTTAGCAGCAAAATATTGATGTCTTTAATGGCATAACCATTTTGGTATACATTGAGTAAAACTATGGACTATGAAGCAAAAGGAAATATTGAAATAACCTTATATTAATAACTTGAACTTTTATTGTTATTATTATCAAGTAAAACAGTTTAGCACATTTAAGTTAACATTTACAAAAAATCTATGTACTTGTATATATAAATATGCAATATGTTTTTTAGGCTTTCAAACATCTGTCCAAACAAAGCTTGCTATATTGTTTTCCTTATTTACCTACAAAATCATGTATACATCGCATATACGGTATACACCTTTAGGGCTCATATACAATTTATTGCATCTTAGCTGCTTTGGGGTGTTTTTATGTCCACAGAAGCGGCTCAGAAGTAGCCTAAAGCCCTGAAAAATGAAAGTAACTCAAATATAAGTCAAAGTAGTTCAGAAACAAATGAAAGTAAACAGCATTTGATTTTTTTTATCTTCTGAGTCTGATGCTTTTAAGCCTTTAGTACAGTGATTCTCAACTCCTGTCCTCAGGGTCCACTAACAGGCCAGATTTTAAGTATTACCTTTGGGAGATGCAGACTAGAATACTGCAATCACTGAGCAGCAAATTATATCACCTGTGATGTATTTCAGTTATCTTGCAAACCTGGCCTGTTGGTGAGTCCTGAGGACAGGAGTTGAGAACCACTGATTTAGTAGGATAACACTTTTAGCACCATAACTTAAAGCATTTGTAAACCCTAAAATGAAAAACCCGTACAATCAGGTCCATAAATATTGGGACATTGACACAATTCTAATCTTTTTGGCTCTATACACCATCACAATGGATTTAAAATGAAACAAACAAGATGTGCTTTAACTGAAGACTTTCAGCTTTAATTTGAGGTTATTTACATCCAAATCAGATGAACGGTGTAGGAATTACAACGGTTTGTATATGTGCCTCCCACTTTTTAAGGGACCAAAAGTAATGGGACAGTTGAGTGCTCAGCTGTTCCATGGCCAGGTGTGTGTTATTCCCATTTACAAGGAGCAGATAAAAGGTCCAGAGTTCATTTCAAGTGAGCTATTTGCATTAGGAATCTGTTGCTGTCAACTCTCAATATGAGATCCAAAGAGCTGTCACTATCAGTGAAGCAAGCCATCATTAGGCTCAAAAAACAAAACAAACCCATCAGAGTGATAGCAAAAATATTAGGTGGGGCCAAATCAACTGTTTGGAACATCCTTAAAAAGAAAGAACGCACTGGTGAGCTCAGCAACACCAAAAGACCCGGAAGACCATGGAAAACAACTGTGGTGGATGACCAAAGAATTCTTTCCCTGTTGAAGAAAACACCCTTCACAACAGTTGGCCCGATCAAGAACACTCTCCAGGAGGTAGGTGTATGTGTGTCAAAGTCAACAATCAAGAGAAGATTTCACCAGAGTGAATACAGAGGGTTCACCACAAGATGTAAACCATTGGTGAGCCTCAAAAATAGGAAGGCCAGATTAGAGTTTGCCAAACAACATCTAAAAAAGCCTTCACAGTTCTGGAACAACATCCTATGGACAGATGAGACCAAGATCAACTTGTACCAGAGCGATGGGAAGAGAAGAGCATGGAGAAGGAAAGGAACTGCTCATGATCCAAAGCCTACCACCTCATCAGTGAAGCATGGTGGTGGTAGTGTCATGGCGTGGGCATGTATGGCTGCTACTGGAACTGGTTCTCTTGTATTTATTGATGATGTGACTGCTGACAAAGGCAGCAATATGAATTCTGAAGTGTTTCGGGTAATATTATCTCCTCATATTCAGCCAAATGCTTCAGAACTCATTGGATGGCACTTCACAGTGCAGATGGACAATGACCCGAAGCATACTGCGAAAGCAAGCAAAGAGTTTTTTAAGGGAAAGAAGTGGAATGTTATGCAATGACCAAGTCAATCACCTGACCTGAATCCGATTGAGCATGCATTTCACTTGCTGAAGACAAAACTGAAGGGAAAATGCCCCAAGAACAAGCAGGAACTGAAGGCAGTTGCAATAGAGGCCTGGCAGAGCATCACCAGGGATGAAACCCAGCGTCTGGTAATGTCTATGCGTCCCAGACTTCATTCTGTAATTGACTGCAAAGGATTTGCAACCAAGTATTAAAAAGTTAAAGTTTGATTTATGATTGTTAATCTGTCCCATTACTTTTGGTCCCTTAAAAAGTGGGAGGCACATATACAAACTGTTGTAATTCCTACACCATTCACCTGATTTGGATGTAAATACACTCAAATTAAAGCTGAAAGTCTGCAGTTAAAGCACACCTTGTTCATTTAATTTCATATCCATTGTGGTGGTGTATAGAGCCAAAAAGATTAGAATTGTGTTGATGTCCCAATATTTATGGACCTGACTGTATATGCTTTCAATTATACTTACTGCTTTGTTAGTGTTGCCTGTAATGTTTTTTTTGTTGAGCAGGTTGCTGCAAAATACCTGGTCATTCTGCCAGTTCCCTGAGTTCCTATTTCAAACTGACCAAGCTAGCCATGGAGGCAGATCAATCATAACGTGGTCAGTTTGCGTCCCTTGCCATAATTGGGCCTAATCTACGCACAGCCTCCTCTATCTACTGTAGTCAGTTTAATGCCATGCCCCCTCCCAGCCCTGCTCTGCTCACATACAGTGGCGTCTCACTGCCTAAACTATAATGTACACAGACGGGGGTGTTCTTCTCCTCTCCGTCTGACATGTCAGCTATTAATCACATATTCCCCCAGATGGATTAGGATTAGTAAAAAAACAGTTGTAAACTGTAGAAGTGTGGTTTTAATGTGTGTGAGAATGGCTGCAGAAAGAGGGATTGAAGCCATTGTTACAGGTTAGGGAGGACTGCAAACTGGCCAGACTCTCAGCTGGAGTTAGCACATTTAGGGCACTGTGCGAGGTGGAGATTGGCTGCAGAAGAAAGATGGATTGCAGGATATAGTAGATGGGGGAGTGCTACAGACTGTTATCAGAATCCAGTATATGTTGGGGCACTGTGTGAGGTGGAAATCAGCTGCAGGACAAGAGAGGGGAGCTGGCCAGCAAGTGATTGCAGATGGGGAAGGGCTGCATGCTGTGTAAATTTATTATTACACAAGATTTATATAGCGCTGATAGTTTGCACAGCACTTTACAATATTAGGGCAGACAGTACAATTGCAATACAATTCAATACAGGAGGAATCAGAGGGCCCTGCTTGTTAGAGCTTACAATCTAGGAGGGAGGGTTAAATGATACGAAAGGGCAATAACTGCGGGGGATGAGCTAACTGAGAAAATAAGGAGTGTAGTTGTTAGGTGGTGGCAGGATAGGCTTCCCTGAAAAGAAAAGTTTTCAGGGATCGCCTGAAGGTGGATAGATTTGGGGACAGTTTGACAGATTGGGGTAGGGAGTTCCAGAGGATGGGAGAGGCTCAGGAGAAGTCTTGGAGGCAAGTATGAGAGGAGGTGATGAGGGAGCTGGAGAGCAGGAGGTTTTGGGAGAAGCGAAGAGGACGGTTAGGTTGGTATTTTGAGACTAGGCTGGTGATGTAGCTGGGAGCAGAGTTGTGGATGGCTTTGTAGCTGATTGTTAGTATTTTGGGAGAGAGGGGTGGCAGAGGCTGAACGGTTTGAAAGGTGGATGAGCCTGGCAGCAGCATTCATGATGGACTGGAGGGGGATAGTCTATTTAAAGGTAGGCCAGTGAGGAGGGAGTTGCAGTAGTCGAGGCGAGAGATAATCCAGGAGTGAATTAGGAGCTTTGTGGTTTCATTGGTTAGGAAGGGACGTATTTTAGAGATGTTGCGGAGATTGAGGCAACAAGCATTAGAAAGTGATTGGATGTGGGGCCAAAAGGAGAGTTCAGAATCCAGGATAACACCAAGCACCCTAACATGTGGGGATGGGTGGATGGTTGTGCCATTGCTCTTGACAAAGAAGTTGGGTGAAACGGTACGTGGGGGAGGAAATATTATGAGTTCAGTTTTAGACGAGTTGAGTTTGAGGAAGTGGTGTGCCATCCAGGCAGATATGTCTGTTAATAAGTTAGTGATACTTGAGGAGACTGATGGAGTGAGTTGGGGGGTGGAGAGGTAGATTTGGGTATCGTCAGCGTAGAAATGATATTGAAAGCTGTGGGAGGCTATCAGCCGGCCCAGGGAAGAGGTGTATATTGAAAATAAGAGAGGTCCAAGAACAGAACCTTGGGGGACTCCAACAGAGAAAGGAATAGGAGAGGAGGTAGAATTGTACGTTACACTGAAGGTGCGATGGGATAGGTAGGACGAGAGCCACTGAAGAGCACAGTCACGGACACCAAGGGAGTAGAGTTTTTTGAGGAGGAGGGGGTGGTCAACAGTATTAAAGGCAGCCGAAAGGTCCAGGACTAGGAGTACAGAGTAGTGCCCATTGGTTTTTGTGGTTAGTAGGTCATTTGTGAGTTTAAGAAGGGCAGTTTCTGTACAGTGTTGGGGACAAAATCCAGATTGAAGGGGGTCCAGAAGGTTGTTCTTAACAGTTGGTTGTAGACTAGGCATTCGAGGAGTTTGGAGGAAAAGGGGAGCAAGGAGATAGGGCACAGATTGTTAAGATCAGTAGGGTCCTGGGATGGCTTTTTGAGTATGGTGGTGACCAATGCATGTTTTAGAGCATTGGGGAAGATGCCAGAAGAGAGAGAGAGATTGAAGATGTGAGTTAGAGAGTGTAGGACAGAGTCAGAAGGTGAGTGTAGTATTTGAGAGGGAATAGCGTCCAGTGGACAAGTGGTTAGGTGGGCATTAGAAAGGAGTTTAGCAACCTTGTTTATAGTAGCAGGTTTGAATAAGGATAGTGTCGATCGTGCTTGTTGACATGGGGTGTTAACTGGGGAAGATGCCTGCAGAGTGGAGATTTCATCACAAATTATGTCAATCTTGCTTTTGAAGTGATTAGCAATCTCCTGGGCAGTGAGTGTGTTAGTGGGTGGAAGTGGAGGACAAAGTAGGGAGTTGAAGGTAGAGAAGAGTTGACGGGGACTAGATGAGAAGGTGTTAATAAGAGTGGTAAAATAGGTCTGTTTGGCAGTGTGGAGGCGAGAATTGTATTTATGATGGCAGATTTGTATAGGTTGTAGTCTTTCAGAGACTTGGTCTTGTGCCACAGACGCTCAAGGGCGCGACTACGCTTTTTGAGGTTTCTGGTGTCGTCTGTTTGCCAGGGTTGTAGGAGTCAAGGCCTGATTTTGTGTGTGGTGAGGGGAGCTAGCTCGTCCAGGGATTTATTGTAGATGGCAGTGGCTTGGTTGGGGCAGGACAAGGGTGAGATGTTTTCATAGAGGTGGTCAGTAGCAGAATACAGGAGAGAAGTGTTGGGTTGGCGTAGGTTTCTACGGGTGACGGTTAGGCGATTGGACGGGAGGGTAGAACAAGACAGGAAGAGAGAGAAACTAATAAGGTGGTGGTCAGAGAGGGGAAAAGGATTGTTGGTGAAGTTGCATGGAGTGCATAAATAGGAGAAGACAAGGTTGAGGGTGTTTCCATCAGTGTGAGTAGGAGACTGTACGCATCGCTAAGAAATTTAGAAGTAGCAGTAGTGTTGGTGTTAACTGGGATGTTGAAGTCACCAAGAAGGATTGTGGGAATTTCAGAAGATAGAAAATAGGGTAGCCAGGCAGAAAATTCATCAAGGAAAGCTGACAGTGGTCCAGGAGGCCGGTAGATTACAGCAATTCTTAGGGAGGTTGGAGAGAATAGACGTATACAGTGGGCTTCAAATGATGAGAGGGAAAGAGAGGGAGGAGAGTGAAGAACCTGAAAGGTGCTCAGTGGGGATAGGAGGAATCCCACTCCACCTCCCTTGCGTCCATTAGGCCTAGGGGAGTGAGTCCCGAGAAGGCCACCGTGGGAGAGGGAAGCAGGAGAAGGAGAATCGCATTAGTGGAGCCAGGTTTCGATGATAGCAAGTAGATGAAAGGAATTAGTGACAAATAGGTCATGAAGAGCAGTGAGCTTGTTGCAGACAGAGCAGGCATTCCAGAGGGCATAGGAGAAGAGGAGGCTGGTTTTGTGAAGAAGGGGGATGGAGATTAAATTGTGTAGATTGCGACTACTGTTAAAGGGTGGAGGGTGGTGGTGTAAATCAGGAATACAGATACAGGATCGCTATGCAGACAGACAGGGAATGTACGTCCCTGCTGTGTGTGACATCAGACTGCCTGCCCACTTACTACTGGGACACGCCCCCTCTAGAGTGATAGAGAACCAAAGGAAGACTATGCAGTCATGTGATCATAGGATAAAACCTCATAAAAAGGACAAAATTGCTCCCAGTGGGGCGCCTGGGTTAGGTTCTGGGACGATCCCGTTTTGGGGTTCTCGACTCAAGGGGAATTACTAACTAATATGGTCGCACGCCTTCAAGCCAGTCGTCTCACACAGTGTGTCTCTGCTTTACAGAAGCTCACCGCACCTCAGTCTCTCCTTTAAGCAAACGTTGTATGTTCTTAGCTTAGGCTCTTCTTAAGGAACTTATTGTATACATTTCTTCTTCCCTTAAAACTCGGTTACTTATGTACATGATTGTAACCCACAGTTTCAATCTCATGTTTATGATGCACTAAATTTGTGTTTTTGCTTCTAAAAACTAATAAACAATTAAACTTAAAAAAAAAAAAAACCTCATAAAAAGGTACAAAAAGTGAATCTTTCACACATCTACATTTGATTATTGAACTAGATATGAGAGATAATCTCATATATGAAAAATCCCCTTGGACTTTTAAGGCAGATATAGTAAATTGAGTACTCAAAAAAGGGAAAATAGAGGGGGTAGATATGTGGTAAAAAAGTCGAACACTTTATTAGTACATAGGATATAAAACCAAGATAGATAGAAATATTCACATGTATCAGTCACATACAGGAACAAATCATGTGTAATACAATTGGGGTATACAAACAATATACAAAATACAAGGTGCCAAGTAGATTGCAACATAGGTATGGTTGGATTACTGCATGGAAATTGCACACCTAGGTGACCACTGGTAACAGGGAATCCAGGGGCAATTTCACAATCACCCCATATATGGGATTATCTCTCATATCTAGTTCAATTTTGTTATTCGGACGTGGCAGCTTTTCTATGTCTTTGCAGTCATCACTCCATTTATATATATCTACATTTGATTATAGTTAGCAAATGTTATTTCCTACATTAAAATGTAGTGTGGTTGTACTGTGTTGTTTACATATTCTTTAACAACAATTTGTAAAAATCAGTGATCAGTAAATCAGTTTGTAAAAATCAGTGATTAGCATTGTGTGATAAAAAAACAATACTTATTTTGGGATTTCCTGTGTGACTACAGTGTGCATGCCCATTGGACATCTCTGTTGCCATGCCATAGTTGGTCATGCTATACAGATTAGCTTTAATGCATCATCTTCATCGTGAAGAATTATTTGGCCAAGCTGAGATGTGCTCAGTTCAATGATGTTTCAGACATTTACGATTAACTAGTTTGTTGTTTAGCAAGCAATTTGCATGTATGGCTGCTATATGTTGGTTAGCCTCTGATGGAGGATTTCTCCTTTAAAAAATAGCAATCCCTGTCTGTATACTTTACAGTTTTTCAGTGAAAGTCAGGATTCTGTCCTGATGGATCATTCCAGTGCTTCTCAATTTTTGTTTGATTAATGGGTGAAGCAGCTCACTGAAAGAGGCAGTAGGAGGCAGGAGGCAGAGGCAGAGGCAGTAGTCCAAGAAAACTGTACATAAACCCCTGCCACACATATCTGCATTTTCTCCTAGGCACTCGTTTTTTTTAATAACACAGGGCCGTCAAATCTATTCTGCTATTTTAGCAGTATTTCTGGTAAAGTTAAGTTTAGTATGACTAAATCACTGGAGAGTCACAGTTACAGAACACTGTTTTAGGCCTCCTTTCTAGAAGCTGCCACCCAATGTGTACACATAGGGGTTGAAAGGATGATAAATGCTGCAGCTGTAGGAAAGATCAGGAGTAGAGTTGAGCGAACCCAAACTGTAAAGTTTTAAAAAAAAAAAGTTTTCAAAAAAAGTCCGGGTTCAGGTCCGGGGTTCTGGTAATTTAATAAAAGTTTTGAAAATTGCTGTAAAAAAGTCCTGGAAAGTCCTAGAGGTCTGGAAAAGGAAGGAAAATGGGGGTAAGGGTCGGACAAGTGCCCTACAAAGAAATGGGGATAGGGAAATAAGTTAAAATAATTAAAAAAAAATTACATAAAAAAATCAAAAATGGAGGTGGATGTGGACTATCTTCAAACTGTGCGAGAAAAGTATAAATTAGCGGGGAGAAGCCATATCACTGTTCTATGGACTGTGATATGGCTTCTCCCGTCTAATTTATACTTTTCTCACACAGTTTGAAGATGATTGTACATTCTACAATCATCTTAAAACTGTGTGTGAAAAGTATACATTAGCCGGGAGAAGCCATATCACTGTTCTTAGAACATCTGCAAACTGTGTGTGAAAACTAAAAATTAGCAGAGAGAAGCCATACCACTGTTCTAAGAATTTTTAGTTTTCAAACACAGTTTGAAGATAATTGTAGAACAGTGATATCATATCACTGTTCTACATTGTAGAACAGTGATATGATATTACTGTTCTACAATTATCTTCAAACTGTGTGTGAAAACTATAAATTAGTGGAGAGAAGCCATACCACTGTTCTAAGAACAGTGATATGATATATCACTGTTCTTAGAACAGTGGTATGGCTTCTCCCCGCTAATTTATAGTTTTCACACACAGTTTGCAGATGTGCTAAGAACAGTGATATGGCTTCTCCCCGCTAATTTATACTTTTCTCACACAGTTTGAAGATAGTCCACATCCACCTCCATTTTTGATTTTTTTATGTGATTTTTTTTTAAATTATCTTAAGTTATTTCCCTATCCCTATTTCTTTGTAGGGCACTTGTCTGACCCTTACCCCCATTTTCCTTCCTTTTGCAGACCTTTAGGACTTTCCAGGACTTTCTTACAGCCATTTTTGTGCCTAAAAGTTCAGGTCCCCATTGATTTCAATGGGGTTCAGGGTGTGTGTCAAAGTTCGGGTCCTGTTCGGCCGAACCAGCAGAACCGGAACTTCCAGAGGTTCGATCAACTCTAATCAGGAGGAACTTAAATATATGGTGTAATAATATCATCAAAAAGGAACAAAAGATATTCCAAGTGCAACAGATGTTAAAAGCGATGGCAATGACACAGCAATTGAAAATTCAAGTTCCTGTGAATTGACAAAGGAGGCTGGACTCTGAAATGCATTGTATTAGCAACCAGTGATGTCCTCCTACCCTTGTATGGAGAAGCTTATTCCATGCTTCTCCATACAATGACTCACTGCCATCCAAGACTTTATACAAGCCGTGGCTTGAGCCATTGATATTTCCTGGATCCTGTGCTTTGTCCAAAATCATAGATGAATCTGTAAGTCCTACCTTCACATTTCATAATGGCTTTACCCTGTGGATGCAGTTTAACTCTTTACTGTTGATCTTAACAACATTCCATTGAGCTGCACGAACTATACTCATATACATAATGATTTGCCATCCCTATGCTAGAACGCAATTGCAAAGCTGCTTAATTCTAGCAACTGGCATATAACTTTAACCCTTTCCCTTTCACTTTTATCAGTATTTCAACTTTTAGGCTGAAGTTCTTGAACTTTCCACAGATGTGTCATTGCCAATACTTTTAGGCCTCATGCACACAGGATGTTAAAAAAAGTCCTAAAAATGTCAGTAGCTTTTAGTGACTTTTTTCAGCTTTTTTGAGTGTTTTTGCATTAGCGTTTTTGCAAGTTTTTCAGCGCTAGCTGTAAGCCGCATTTCCCATGCCTCTATTCAACTCAATGGTTTCCTATGGCCCATTGATTTGAGTAGTAGAAGTCGCACCAGAAGTCGGATCATGATGATCCGACTTGCAGCGTGACTTGTGTGTAGAAGATCTTGAAGGGGAACCCCGCAAAAAAAATTGCGTGGGGTTCCCCCCAAGAGCATACCAGGCCCTTCGGTCTGATATGGATTTTAAGGGGAACCCCAACACCACAAAAAAATGTTGAGGGGTCCCTCCAAAGATCCATATCAGACCCTTATCTGAGCACGCAGCCTGGCAGGCCAGGAAAGGGGGTGGGGACGAGCGAGCACCCCCCTCCTGGACTATACCAGGCCGCATGCCCTCAACATGGGGAGTATGGGTGCTTTGGGACAGGGGGGGCACTGCACCCCCCACCCCAAAGCACCTTGTCCCCATGTTGATGAGGACAAGGGCCTCTTCCCAACAACCCTTGCCGGTGGTTGTCGGGGTCTGCGGGCAGGGAGCTTATCGGAATCTGGAAGCCCCCTTTAACAAGGGGGCCCCCAGATCCTGGCACCCCACCCTATGTGAATGAGTATGGGGTACATTGTACCCCTACCCGTTCACCTGAAAAAAAGTGTCAACAAAAAACACTACACAGCTTTTTAAATTTTTTTATTAAATCAGCTCTGGCATCTTCTCCCCTTTCCACCTCTTCTCCCCTCTCCGGCGTCTTCTGCTCTTTTTCAGGGTCTTCTGAGGGGTCTTCTATCTTCTGAGGGGTCTTCTATCCTCTTCTGTCTTCTGCTCTTTTGCCCCTGTCCTTGCCGCTGTCATCTTCCTCTGTCCTTCTTCCCGTGTTGACACAACGTGATACTATAATGAACATTTTATAGTCTGGCTCCAAGTCACTAGGCTGATGGATGCTTCTCCTTTCCTGATCTGGTAGTTTGTTGTTATTATCATAGAGTATTCTGTATACCTAATTGGAGATGGCCATCCCCTTGTCTTTCCCCTTCTCACTTTTCCTTACTTCACAACCAATGAGTGCTCTCTGTTGTCCCAGGAATGTTCTTCCGCCTATCTGATTCCATGTTGATTGCCTGATATTAGTTGGGGCATTTTACCCACCAAACCTTTCTTTTTTGTTCTTGTTTTTATACTGTTAAACCATATTCCAACCCACCTCCTATTACTGAGCCAGATAGGCTGATGGCAAAACAATTGGGGTGTGAGACTCTTTATACCAGCTAGGAATACTTAACTGTTGATGGTGATTCTGAGAAATAGATCCCCAAAGACTCACAGTTGGACCCCAGATTGGATATTGAAAAGGTAGTAGGAGAGACCAGAGGACAACACTTCAAAGGAGACTGAGCCTGAACAAAGAAGAGTTCTCATAGTTTTCCACAGATCAGCTTAGTTAGATGCAGCAATGGACTCAACTGGATATGATATACATGGTATAGATTATTAAACATAAGGAGGATATTATAAAGGGGTGAGAGCTAAGACAGGCAATAGCTAGCTGCAGATAATAATGGGGTAAAACATTTCAGGGAAGACATGAACTGGGAAGAGAAAAAGGGGAAGGGGAGAGAGGAAGTTCAGAAGGGTAATGAAAAAGAGTAGGAAGAAAAAGTGAAAGAGGGGAAGGGTAGGGGTGGTCTTTTTCATGCATTTCTTTAAATTGGTCAAAACACACCAAGTGGGCATTCTTGTCCGGGGATTCCAGTATCACAACTCAACCAACTCAGGACAAATTCACCACCCAATTATGCCTTCCTGATCACTCTGGCCCCTTTCAAACTATTTTATTCCAATATATATTTTGAATTACTTTTCATTCAACTTCATTGTATGGCTGAGTGTCTTCTTTAGAGACATTAGATTTAATAGTTTTTTTCCCAATGATGCAGTCACCATTTAATGATTTTTTGTATTGTGATCACATCCTCTCTTCAGTGAGAGACCGAGTGCTGAGTGATCAGCAGTCAAGAGATCGCTCAGTTCTCAGTCCAAGACCTGACAGGGGACAGCTGTAGCATCGCAGTGTTCTTGCAGCATAGAGGTGAGTATGTAGGTGTCACAACACCTGGAGTCAGGTGATAGGTGCATGCCACTGGAGTGCGAATCACACCAAGGGTTGTGAAGCACACCACTAAGGTTGTGGGCCTATGGCTGATTGCTGGTAATGAGTTCCGGCTGATACGGGAGAGGGCCCCCTGGAGCACGGACACTGAAACACAGGGAGCTAGTGCATTGGTTTCCCCAGGGTGCGGAGTCTAAGAGCCAGTGGGTATTCACCAGTGCCTCTAGTGGTGAGGATGGATTTGGCTGCAACTGGATCCAGGTCACGCCCCCCAGGGTCCCCTAGCTCAAGCTCGGCTGGCTACAGGTGGAAGAGAGGAAGTAGCAGTGCAGGAACAGCAAAGAACAGTCAGAGGTAATAGCAAAAGGTCAGGGCTACAAGCAGAGAGGAGAAACAGAGAACAAGCCGAAGATCGAGGTATCAGGCAGGCAGGGATAGACAGACAAGCCAAAGATCGGTACACGGAATAAGACAGAGCAAACGATAGGAACAACCACACACAAAGCCAAACACGGACAAACGTTGATCAGCAATGTAGGCTTGCACTACTAGGTGTTATATCCTGTTCCAAATTAGGGCCTGGGGTGGAGCCCAGCTGAGGAGGGCCTACAAAAGCGCACAGGCCTTAAACTGGACACATGCAGCAAGGTAGGCAGTAGATAAGACATGAATGTTTGCTGTGGTTTCAAGACTCAATGTTTACTGAGGTTTCATGACAGTACCCCCCCTTACAAGGCCTCCCCCTCCCCCACTTGGGTCCAGGCTTGGAAGGAAACCTAAAATGAAACCTTTTCACAAGATGAGGCGCAAATACCTCAGATGCATGACCTCTCCTCAGGACCAAACCCTCTCCAAATCACAAGGTACTGAAGGATGCCTTTACAGAGGCGAAAGGGTAAGCTTCATGGAAGAAGCCGTTCCCCAGTCCATAAAGTTGCCAGCGGTTCCACAATCAAAGTATGCCAGGACCGAATGAAAAGAAGTGCCGGTGTGAAGGAACACCGACAGCAGGAAACATGAAGGTGAGGTTTCTGGGTCCAATACTCCACCTTCCAGATGTATTAGACCCCAGTGTTTCCTGGACGCAGTGAGCAAGTGTCACGAAAATGACCTTTGCCCCCACAGTAGAGACACAGGCCCAAGGCTCTGCACCTAGCACGCTTCTTGGGGAGTAGCCTGGTCCGGCCCAGCTGCATGGATTCTTCAGCTGGCAGGGGATACTCCATGGATCACAGAGAGGGGAGCTCAGGCTGATTTGGGACCAAGGGGTGCTAGCGTCTTTTTTCTAAGGTCCTCTCCTGGAAGCGAATGTCAATCTGGTTACACAGGGAGATCACGTCATCCAGATCAGCGGGTTTGGTTCTACCCGCTAATTCATCCTTCACTCTGTCGGAGAGGCCCTGTAAGAAAGCTGCAACTAAGGCCTCATTGTTCCAGTTCAACTCAACAGACAGAATCCAAAAATGGAGGGCATACTGGCCCACAGAAAAATACTCCTGGCGGAGGCGTAAAAGGCCGCTGGCTGCTGAAGAGACACGACCTGGTTCCTTGAAGAAGTTTCTAAAGAGTTTCAGGAAACTAGACAGACTAGAAACCATGGGGTCACTCTTCTCCCACAGAGGGGCAGCCCAGGCTAAAGCCTCGCCGAACAGGAGAGAAATAATGTAGGCCACCTTTGCCCAGTCGTACAGAAAATTTTGAGGCTGAAGCTCAAAATGAATGATGCACTAGCTGAGGAACCCCCTGCAGTCCTTAGAGTCCCCAGAGTAACGAGATGGAGTCGGTAATTGAAATGGGTTAGCTGCTGTGAGTGTGACTGGAACCTATATGGCCACAGGCTGTGGTGGAGGTTGTTGTACTGGAGGTCCTAGGGAGGCCTGCAATTGGTCAAATCTTGCATGTATTGCATCACCTGCGTCTGATTAGACTCTTGGGTCTCCAGTCTGCGGGCTATGCCCTGCAGCGGATCATCTGCAGGTAGCAGCACATCAGCCAGGTCCATGGCTTATCAAACTATCACAACACCTGGGGTCAGGTGACAGGTGCACTCCACTGGAGTGTGAATCGCACCAAGGGTCATGAAGTGCACCACTAAAGTTGTGGACCTATGGCTGACTGCTGCTAATGAGTTCCGGCTGATACGGGAAGAGGACCCCCTGGAGCATGGACACTGAAACACAGGGAGCTAGTGCATCGGTTTCCCCAGGGTGTGGAGTCTAAGAGCCAGTGGGTGTTCACCAGTGCCTCTAGTGGTGAGAATGGATTTGGCTGCAACTAGATCCAGGTCATGGTCCCCGGGATCCCCTAGCTCACGCTCGGCTGGCTACAGGTGGAAGAGAGGAAGCAGCAACGCAGAAATAGCAAAGAATAGTCAGAGGTAATAGCAAATGGTCAGGGCTACAAGCAGACAGGAGAAATATGCAGCAAGGTAGGCAATAGATAAGACATGAATGTTTGCTGTGGTTTCAAGGCAGAATTTTTACTGTGGTTTCATGACAGTAGGTTTGTTTTTTAGTAACTCCAAACATTAACAGCTTGACATTGTATGCTATTGCTCAGTTTGGGATCTACTAGGATCCCCAGATTCTTTTCCATCATTGATGTCCTCAGAGGTTCTCCCCCTCAGTTTGCAACTTACATTCATTTTAGCTCCCAAGTGCATTACTTTACATTTTTCAATAGTAAGCTTCATCTGCCATATCAATTTCCATCCATCTATTTTAACAAGGTATTCATGTATAGTTGCTAGGTCCTTTTCTAAAGTTTTGCACTGCTTAGCTTTGTATCAAATTTACCTACAGTTAGGTCCATAAATATTGGGACATCAACAAATTCTAATCTTTTTGGCTCTATACACCACCACAATGGATTTGAAAGGACACAGATAAGATGTGCTTTAACTGCAGACTTTCAGTTTTAATTTGAGGGTATTTACATCCAACTCAGGTGAACGGTGTAGGAATTACAACAGTTTGTATATGTGCCTACCACTTTTTAAGGGACCAAAAGTAATGGGACAATTGGCTGCTCAGCTGTTCCATGGCCAGGTGTGTGTTATTCACTCATTATCCCATTTACAAGGAGCAGATAAAAGGTCCAGAGTTAATTTCAAGTGTGCTATTTGCATTTGGAATCTGTTGCTGTCAACTCTCAATATGAGATCCAAAGAGCTGTCACTATCAGTAAAGCAAGCCATCATTAGGCTTAAAAAAAAAACACAAACCCATCAGAGAGATAGCAAAAACATTAGGTGTGGCCAAATCAAATGTTTGGAACATCCTTAAAAAGAAACACACCGGTGAGCTCAGCAACACCAAAAGACCTGGAAGACCATGGAAAACAACTGCGGTGGATGACCAAAGAATTCTTTCCCTGGTGAAGAAAACACCCTTTACAACAGCTGGCCAGATCAAGAACACTCTCCAGGAGGTAGGTGTATGTGTGTCAAAGTAATCAATCAAGAGAAGACTTCACCAGCGTGAATACAGAGGGTTCACCACAAGATGTAAACCATTGGTGAGCCTCAAAAATAGGAAGGCCAGATTAGAGTTTTCCAAACAACATCTAAAAAAGCCTTCACAGTTCTGGAACAACATCCTATGGACAGATGAGACCAGTATCAACTTGTACCAGAGTGATGTAAAGAGAAGAGTATGGAGAAGGAAAGGAACTGCTCATGATCCAAAGCCTACCACCTCATCAGTGAAGCATGGTGGTGGTAGTGTCATGACGTGGGCATGTATGACTGCCAATGGAACTGGTTCTCTTGTATTTATTGATAATCTGACTGCTGACAAAAGCAGCAGGATGAATTCTGAAGTGGGAAAATGCCCCAAGAACAAGCAGGAACTGAAGACAGTTGCTGTAGAGGCCTGGCAGAGCATCACCAGGAATGAAACCCAGCGCCTGGTTATGTCTATGCATTCCAGACTTCAGGCTGTAATTGACTGCAAAGGATTTGCAACCAAGTATTAAAAAGTGAAAAAGTTTGATTCATGATTGTTAATCTGTCCCATTACTTTTGGTCCCTTAAAAAGTGGGAGGCACATATACAAATTGTTGTAATTCCTACACCGTTCACCTAATTTGGATGTAAATACCCTCAAATTAAAGCTGAAAGTCTGCAGTTAAAGCACATCTTGTTTGTTTCATTTCAAATCCATTGTGGTGGTGTATAGAGCCAAAAAGATTAGAATTGTGTAGATGTCCCAATATTTATGGACCTGACTATATTTATTCCAACCTCTATATCATTTATGAACAAGTTAAACAGAATTGTTCCCAGGACAGAGCCTTGAGGTACACCGTCACAACATAATGTGTTGTCAGGAATAGATATCTTAATATCTCATACCCTCTTGCCCTCAGCTTTAGTTTCTGACACAGTTGCTGTCCACTGGACAGACCATAATGCTGTTATTCTTCCTCCTTCTTCCTTTTGGTCTGGAGATCGTACATGAACTATTAATGACTCCCTTTTGACAGATGAGAGCTCACATTCAATTTTCAATTGAAAAGTATATTGCGAACAATCACAATCTTGATCGTCTTACTCACATTATGGGAAGCCCACAAGGATGGATTTAGAGGGGATTATAATAAGCTGGCCTAAAGCCTGAAATGTAGCCCATCTTCACCAAATGGAAAATAACTTCCAGGATAAGGCTAGCACTTTCAGAACATCTCTGTCTGCCTATAAGAAATTGGAACTAAAGTGTGTAAATGCAAACATAACCTGGCACTATTTGAGCAGCCAAATAAGCAATTTTGGCAAACCAAACATGCTACTTAAAAGGTAACAAACAAGACAACTCTGCAAGCTGGATCCAACACAAAAACTGTTCTAATGGTACTGTAATCAGTAACCTATAAAAGGTAGTCTCAGAATTTTCATGGCACCTCTATGTTCTCTACATTCCTGCCAATTCTATTTCATCTGCTTTAGTTAACAGTATACGCTCCCACATTGCATTCCATCAAATGCAGAACTTGTTCTGGGAAGTTATGGAAAAACCTATTGGGTTCACACAAGTCCTATCTGGTGTTAAATCCCTTAAGTCCAATAAACATTCTGTCCCTCATGCGTTCACAGTAACCTAAAATATGAAATATTAGGAACTCCTTTCCCATATGCTGACAGATGCTTTCAATGACCCATGGCAGGAAGACCACTTTCACTCACAATCCCTGTTGGTGATAGTATGTATGATCCCAACACCTAAAACCAACTCTAATGGGCCACGTTTCACCCCATATCATTACTTAATGTTTATATCAATTTAATGGGCCAATGAATGAGCTTTATTACCAAAAATACTATACCTTTTTTGATGTTTATTTGGATTTCTTTGTATGTTCTCCAAACTCTGCATTGACACATTCATCACTTCATATGTAAATATCATAGACCTAGACTTACCAGGGACACCCTATTCTAGTCTAGGCTCCATGGTGAGGGTTCCCCACCACAACTACAGAAATACTTTCAGTGTAATTCATTACTATACCCCACTTTGCACCGGGTAATCTCAACCAAAATCCACAACCCTAGTATGTATGATAGTGGTTGTCCCTAACACTCACTTTCACCAGAAGGACGGTACCCAGTAACTTTCGTAGACAGTCGTATACCCTTTCCTCAAGGATTATAAAGTATAAAATCCAATGACACTTGCGTACTCCCTGTCTTACAAATAACCTGAATTCCCTAAATTGTGGTCTATCCTGAACACACTTGGGTTATCCAAAAAGGTATTGAAGGGTCTTGTTCAAGACGTAAACTACCTTACGTTACACCCTCGCATATGACAA
>BLSH010386728.1:56762-73572 GCA_018402905.1 Glandirana rugosa | reverse complement strand
TTTGGGTACAACGTCGCACGACCGCGCAATTGTCCGTTAAAGCGACGCAGCGCCGAATCGCAAAAAGTGCTCTGGTCCTAAAGCTGCAAAACCTTCCGGGGCTGAAGTGGTTAAAGGACAGGTGACAGGTACTCGGGTACTTTGATGGACAGGTGATAGGTACTTGGGTACATTGATGGACAGGTGACAGGTACTCAGGTACTTTGATGGACAGGTGACAGGTACTCAAGTACTCTGATGGCCAGATGACAGGTACTCGGGTACTTTGATGGACAGGTGACAGGCACTCAGGTACTCTGATGGGCAGGTGACAGGTACTCGGGTACTTTAAAGGACAGGTGACTGGTACTCGGGTACTTTGATGGACAGGTGACAGGTACTTGGGTACTTTGATGGACAGGTGACAGGTACTCGTGTACTTTGATGGACAGGTGACAGGTACTCGGGTACTTTGCTGTGCAGGTGACAGGTACTCGTATACTTTGATGGACAAGTGACAGGTACTCGGGTACTTTCATGGGCAGGTGACAGGTACTCGGGTACTTTGATGGGCAGGTGACAGGTACTCGGGTACTTTCATGGGCAGGTGACAGGTACTCGGGTACTTTCATGGGCAGGTGACAGGTACTCGGGTACTTTGATGGACAGGTGACAGGTACTCGGGTACTTTGATGGACATGTGACAGGTACTTAGGTACTTTGATGGACAGGTGACAGGTACTCTGATGGGCTGTGACAGGCACTTTGATGGACAGGTGACAGGTCCTCTTTATTAGGGGGGTGATCAGTGTCCTTGGTGTACACAGTGGGCGGTAACGAGCTGTTACCGCAATCTCCCTGTCACACACGATCGGTTTGTTTACATCACATGACCTGCTGATAATGACACAGCCGGTCACGTGGAAAAGAGCCAATTCTATTGGCTATTTATACTGATCAGAGCTGGGCTTTGTCCGAGGGACAAGCCTCAGCCCCGATCGCTGCGGATGCGGTATAAGCGGATGCCTTTTGACTTGCTCCTACCCCATTCCAGAGAATGATGGATAATGATGGATAAAACCTTCGCCAATATGCAGCCACCTATTTGGATGATGTAGTCATCCACAGCCCAGATTGAGAATCTCATTTGTCCTGGGTGCAAGCAGCAATAGATTCTCTTAGGAAAGCAGGACTCACTGCCAACCCCAGAAAGTGTGCTATGGCTTGGAAGAGGCAAAATACCTTGACTACATTATTGGTCGGGGGCTGATCAAGCCTCAGATCAAGATTGAGACAGTTCAAAAGTGGCCCCAACCTATAAATAAAAAGCAAGTTTGTGCATTTCCTGGGATCACAGGGTACTACAGGCATTCTATACCCAATTGTGCCACCATTACAGCCCCACTGACGGATTTGACAAAGGGTAGAGGGTCTGTCATGATAAAGTGGAATCCTGAGGCAGAGAAGGCATTTCAAATGTTGAAGCCAGCCCTTTGTGCACAACCTGTGCTTGTGACCCCAGATTTCACAAAGGAGTTTGTGGTGCAGACAGATGCCTCTGGTGAGGGACTGGGTGCTGTACTGTCCCAAGTCAGAGATGGGGAGGAGCACCCAGTGGTTTACCTTAGCAGAAAGCTCAGACATGAGAAAAACGATGCCGTTGTTGAGAAGGAATGTTTAGCTATCAAATGGGCCTTAGATGCCCTGAAATATTACCTGTTGGGGAGACCATTCAAAATAGTTACTGATCATGCCCATCTTGTATCTTGGATGTGTGATAACAAGGAGAAAAACAGTCGGGTGACAAGGTGTTTGCTCTTCAAGTATTTAGGTATACAGTAGAACACAGAGCTGGGAAACTCCAAAATAATGCAGATGCCCTTTCCCGTAGCAATTGTCTGGTTGGGACAGTTGCTCAGCCACAGGGGCTTGAGCAGAGGAGGGATATGTGGCATTATGGAAGGCGAGGTGATTGATGGATGTTATGTTTCACCTCGCATGCGTTCACTTGCTGGAATCTGGTCCGGGTTTTACCAGCCTCCTTGGCAGGGTGGGTTCCGGACCAGATTTTGTGGTCCACTTGTGTCCATCAACAGGTGATTTAAAGGAAGCATGTCTGGATCAGATGAGTGTTTTGGCCTGGGACTCAGGATCCATCAAACATGAGAGAACTTGAATGGGAGTTTTCTTTATGGCTGAAACAAAAGGTTTGCTTTGTCTTTGTTTTGTGGGTGACTAGGAGAAGCCCTTCACCGTTCAGTTAGGGAAACTGAAGATGTTTAGCATGAGCTGGATGGCAAGTATTTATTTTCTGTTTTGTTAGTTTTATTTTCATGCAACCTTTTAAAATAAAACTGGGTACAAGTCAGCTTTTAAGAAAACCTGCCGTTTGGACTGCCTTTTTCCCAGGGAAGGTGATCCCACTTGAGTTATTCCCCCATGCTACCTAATAAATAGCTTAACCGCCTCCAGTCCAGGCCAATTCTGACATGTCTGTCATACATGTAAAAATCAGAGTTTTGTGCGAGAAAATTACTTAGAAGCCGCAAACATTATATATATATATATATCCCCCAAAGGTAAATACACCCCTCACATTTTTGTAAATATTTTATTATATCTTTTCATGTGACAACACTGAAGAAATGACACTTTTGCTATAATGTAAAGTACAGCTTGTATAACAGTGTAAATTTGCTGTCCCCTCAAAATAACTCAACACACAACCATTAGCCTCCCTGGCTTTATGATTATTTCAGATTTTTGGTGCTGAAAGCGGTACCATTATTTTGCATGGAAATTTGGCATTTTACATTGTAGGCCTGTAATTCTTAGGAATAACTCACTTAAATCTGTCCAAACCAGAGTCTAGTAGACATCCCGGGTATGATAAAGTTTGAAACATGAAATCATAAATTATAATATAATAAATAACTATAAATAATTATCAAAAATAATAACATAATAGTAACAACATTTATTCAATAATGTAGTCAAACCAAAAATACTAAAATTTGCTCATTTGCAGAATTGTCGCTGTCATCACTTTCAGTGTCTGATGATAAATTTCCCCAAAAATCAGTATCACTCAATCCTGCAAATGATTCTTATTTACTATCGCTGTTTTCTAGCGGATCAAAAAACATTTTTGAGGTAAAGGGACACTTTTTGGTTGCCATGGACATTCTCAAGTTTCCAAGCAGAAAGAATGGCATATATAATATAAAACTGCATGCAGGGCACTGGACAAAACAATAGGGACAAAGGGGATGTGAAATTATTTGATACAGTAATGTAATTTTACGGATTACATGTCTAGTATACATGATTAGTAAACATTATTAGTAAACATACATAATTAATATGTTTGCTGTGTGTTTCACTTTTTGAAATTCCTGCCCGGCTCTGCCCCCGTGCAATGCGATGCTTGCAGGGAATGGATCTCGGCACACAGAGGCATCGGGTAGAGGACACAGCCCGCAGACACAGAGGCGGGGCATCGCTGGATCCAGGGGACAAGTTAAGTAACCCAGCCTTGGATCCAGCGATGCAAGTGTGGCTCGGGGTTACCACTATTTGCAGTGAAAACATACCCGAGCCACATTCGGGAATACCATCAAGCAGGTTAATGTCTAAACTGGTGGCAACAAAAGTGAGTACACCCAAGTGAAAATGTCAGAATTTGGCCCAAAGTATCAATTATTTGAGACACTGCCATTATTTTCCATCACTGCCTTAACCCTCTTGGGCAGGGAGTTCACCAGAGCTTCACAGGTTGCCACTGGAGTCCTCTTCCACTCCTCCATGATGATATCACAGAGCTGGTGGATATTAGAGGTCTCCACTTTTTGAGGATGCCCCACATATGCTCAATAGGGTTTATGTCTGGAGACATGCTTGGCCAGTCCATCACCTTTACCCTTTAGCTTCTTTAGCAAGGCAGTGGTCATCTTGGAGGTGTGTTTGGGGTAGTTAACATGTTGAAATACTGCCCTATGGCCCAGTTTCCGAAGGGAGGGGATCATGCTCTGCTTCAGTATGTGACAGTACATTTTGGCATTCATGTTTTCCTCAATGAACTGTAGCTCCCCAATGTTAGCAGCACTCATGCAGCCGCAGACCATGACACTCCCACCAACATGCTTGACTGTAGGCAAGACACACTATTCTTTGTACTCCTCACCTGGATGCCGCTACACACCCGTGACACCACCTGAACCAAATACGTTTATCTTGGTCTCATCAGACCACAGGACATGGTTCCAGTAATCCATGTCCTTAGTTCGCTTGTCTTTAGCAAACTGTTTATGGGCTTTCTACATCATCTTGAGAAGAGACTTCCTTCTGAGATGACAGCCATGCAGACCAATTTGATACTTTGTGCGGCGTATGGTCTGAGCACTGACAGGCTGACCCCCCACCCCTTCGACCTCTGCAGCAATGCTGGCAGCACTCATATGTCTATTTCCCAAAGACAACCTCTGGATATGACGCTGAGCACATGCACTCAACCTCTTTGGTCGACCATGGCGATGTCTGTTCTGAGTGGAACCTGTCCTGTTAAATCGCTGTATGGTCTTGACCAACATGCTGCAGCTCAGTTTTCAGGGTCTTGGCAATCTTTTGTTGCCAGTGGTTTAGACATTAATGGCTGTGTGTTGAGTTATTTTGAGGGGGCAGCAAATTTACACTGTTAACAAGTTGTACACTCACTACTTTACATTGTAGCAAAGTGTAATTTCTTCAGGGTGAACGATATAATAAAATTATTTATTTACAAAAAATGTGAGGGGTGTACTCACTTTTGTGAGGTACTGTATATATATATATATATATATATATATATATATATATATATATATATATATATAGTGTATATATATATATATATATATATTTTTTTTTTTTTTTTCTAAGCAGAGACCCTGGGGAATAAAATGGTAGTTGTAGTCATTTTTTTATGTCACACAATATTTGTGCAGTGATTTATCAAACCCAAATTTTCAGAAAAAAATACACTTTAATAAGTTTTAGTGAAAACAAACACAATATAATACCTAACTGTTGGTAAAACATAAAAGATGATGTTATGCCAGTTAAATAGATACCTAACATGTCACGCTTTAAAATTGCATTCGCCCGTGCAATGACGCCAAACTACAATACCTAAAAATCTCAATAAGCAATGCTTTAAAATCCTTTACAGGTTACCATTTTAAAGTTGCAAACAAGGTATGGTGCTAGAATTATTGCTCTTGCTCTGACATTTATGTCAATATCTCACATGTGTGGTGTGATTACTATTTACATATGTGTGCGGGACCTATGTGCACATTTGAATTTGTGCATGAGCACAGGGCACTTCCATTTTTTTTATTGTTTATTTTTTATTTATTTTTTTACATTGTGCATTTTTATAAACTTTATTGATATCACAAAGAATGAACAACATCCCTTGTAATAGCATGGGCTGTGACAGGTTGTCTTTTTGGAGAGATATGGGGGCTATTAGATCCCAGATCTCATCTCTGCAATCTAAAGAATCTCATGAAACTGACATTGGTTTGATCAGATTCTTTCACAAGCCGAGATCGGCATACATCAGACAGGAACCAGAAGTGGCAAATCCATGTCCCTTCTGGTTTCTGACATCACACATTGGAGGAACAACATCAGTTCCTCTCCCTGTGTCCAGGAAAGTGGATTTCACCAGTTAGCATCCTTACCCGATTGGGAGAGCCCAAAAAAGGTGATGACGGGGGGGATCCGCCTTCCACCACCTGTAAAAGTGATCTAGTGGCTCTATAGTTGCTTGGATCACTTTTATGGTTTTAGGGAATTGTCCGCTGAGAAAAGTGATACTGGAATCATGGTTGGAGCCTCAACTATGATCCCAGTATAACTATTTCAACCTTAGGCCATTTATAAATGGCCTAAGGACAGGGAGTGGTTGAATCCATAATTTGTTACTACTGCCCAGGTGGTGGGCAAAAAAAGAATGTGCTAGTTGAAGTGAAGAGCTGCACATATAGGGGGGAATTCAGTAAAGAAATAAGGACTGCTTTTTGGCGCTATGGCCATTTAAAATGGCCCACACCAAATTCAAAAATCTCTACTGCCTGCTTCAATAACTTTATCAACACATGTGGCAGATTCAAGTAGATCTTAATAGGCCACTTTTGCAAAGTGGCGCTATTAGTGCACCAAATTCAGAAATAATTGCCTCCAGTTCATAGATAATGAAACTGCAGGTAATTAAGACCTACTTTTAACTGGCACACAGAGCAACATATTCGCAGCTGCTATTCCCTCCCTGCCACTAGTTTTTAAGGACCTTGTCAGCCTCACAGTCAACAGCCTCCTAACAACAAATGTTTCTGCAGTGGCTGGAGCCTGATGGGGAAGCTGAGGCCCCAATTCCCCATCAGGTTTGCTATCAGACTGTCTATTGGCTAAGGATCTGCCCACTGACTGCTGTCAATCACAAGAGGAGTGGATCTAATGGGGAACTAGTGTCTGTAAATCTCCATCAGGCTCCATCCCCAGGTGCAGAACTCCCCCACTGCTGCACTCTCTGGGTGCTGCTGTACTGAGGTCAGAGTGTCCATATGGACACTCCACGTTCAGTGTGCCTCCACACTTGGTACATAGCCCAGATTAATGTTCCTCTGTACAACAGGTACCTGAATCTGTGGCCCACACTGACACATGTTATGGGGAGGTGCATTGGAATTCTAAAGAGTGTCCTAGATACTCTATATGTCCTAGATGGTCTATGAATTCCAGACATACTGTTTAGGCAAGCCAATTACTAACAAATGCACATATGTGTACTAAACAATACTTTTAGAGAAATAAAGAGGTACTGACTCAATACCACTGACAATACCTAAGGTCCTTCCATTGAGATCACATGACCTTACTATCATTTGGGATGGAATTTAATACAAGACCTTGGGAGCCAAGATACCCAGCATCAATCACAATTGTTATACTACTTTATTAATTTTTGTGTTTCAGAAAGTCAGATGGCCATGATAGATATGGAAGATTCTCTATATTAATAATGTTTCTGTAATCACCATCTCTATTAACCCATATACCTACGCAACAACCTTTTCTTTATTAAAAAAAAGAAAATGAATTATTTGAAATATACAACATTTAAACTAATAAACTAGAGGAAGGCGTGGCCTAGCAGCAGTCCGGAATGGCAGCGCAGCTGCACAGCTCCGCTACCATAAGGGACAAACCGGTTCAGTGACACAGCACATCAGAGAACCAAGCCTATAAAAGACCCCAAGACCTCCCTGGCAGCTTCGGTCACAGAAATGAAGGAGCAAGCCTCCATACCGGGGCGCCTAACAGAGTTCTTTCCTCCGGCCTCCGCAGCTCAGAATTTTCAAGATGGCGCAGACGGGGACATAGCTCTCCGCCCACGTGGCTCCTCTCCCTCTAGTACCGCTGAGGACATTGATGGCATGGATGCGGGCAGCATCGCATGGGACCTCTCCTCTTCACACCTCGCTGACAGAGGTAAGAGACCCCCTCCGTCTCCATCCCCTGAGAAGGCTCCTTCTCTCAAAAAGCAGCTCTGCACCCCTTCCCCACAGCTACAATATGAGGAAGAACTGCAGGCCTCCCTCTCGGCTCTCCCCACTTCCGATCAGCCTGCTTCAGAGCACAATGCTGCTGAGCTTGCACAATGATATATTCTTATAATTTATTTACCCAATACTCCTTTGCCAGCAGCCCAAAAAAAAAGGCAGGAGTGATGGTTGCCATTAAAAGCTCCATCACATTCCAAATTGACCAAATTGAAATGGACCCTAATGGCCATTACCTGGTCCTCACTGCAAGTGTTAACGGTGACCCCACGACCATAGTCAATGTCTATGCCCCAAACACCGCGCAAAAGCGATTTTTTAAAACGATAGCACAGAAACTACGACCCTTCAGACGATCTCATGTGATTATCTGTGGGGACCTCAATGAAATTATAGATCATTCTTTAGATATCACCAACCCCTCCAGAAAGACCTCATCTGCATTGTCATCCTTTGTAGCCAGCGAAAATCTCTATGACCCGTGGAGATGCCTCCATGATACGGAAAAGATACACCTTCTACTCCAATGCCCAGAAATCCTATTACAGAATAGATCTGCTCCTTACAGACCCAGACACTCTGCAAACAGTGTCAGAAACCAAAATTGGACTAATAACCTGGTCCGATCATGCCCCTGTTAGCATGAAATTATTCAGAGCTTCTTCCACAACATCTCCAAAGATTTGGAGACTAAACACATCTCTTATAGCATGTTCTCCCTTCTGAAATTTTTTTCACTTCTGAAATTTCAAACTTTTTCAAGGACAAGGTGGGCACTGTGGACAACCTGCAGACCCTGTGGAATGCCCTCAAGGCCTACTTACAAGGTTTACAAATCAAGTTGGGGACCAACGAGAAGCGTTCCTGAAATGCCAAGATCAGTAAACTCATTTCCCAGATCAAAATTCTAGAACAATACAATAAAAACAACCCCTCTCCCCACAAAGCCACTGAATTAAAGACACTACGAGTACAATTGGGAACCCTCCTAAGCCACAACTTTGATTTTCTTATAAAACGGCTTAAAATGACTTGGTATACCCAATCTAACAAACCTGGCTTCTTACTGGCCAAACATTATAAACATAAACAAGCTAACTAAAAAATCCCATATGTACTTAATGATGTAGGGAAAAAACTTACTAACCCTAAAGACATTGCTAACCAATTTACAAAATTCTACTCTAAATTATATAATCTTAATGCCTCAGACTCCAAACACATACCTGACCAACCTGAAATTCAACTATTTCTTTTTTTTTACAAAATTTTATTGAAGGTAAATGAACAGACAATGAAGAACAATACAATAGTGCGATGTATAGGGAGGAATTTAAAAACAAATCTTTAGTAGGCAAGTTTGATATAGAACATGAGATAAGTTCCCATACATAGAGAGCAGTATAAAAAGTTGAACAGGTATAGTGTATACATTTAAGCTTGGTGATATGTAGGGGTATGCTACTTTGTAGAACTGAATTATCGTAGAAAGAGAAGTGTTAAGAAGAGGAGAAGGAGATTACAGTAGGAGAATGATATACAGTCAGGTCCATAAATATTGGGACATCGACACAATTCTAATCTTTTTGGCTCAATACACCACCACAATGGTGTGGAAATGAAACGAACAAGATGTGCTTTAACTGCAGACTTTCAGCTTTAAATTTAGAGTATTTACATCCAAATCAGGTGAGCTGATATATATATATATATTCATATACAGTATACAGTCAGGTCCATAAATATTGAGAAAGTCTGCAGTTAAAGCACAACTTGTTTGTTTCATTTCAAATTCATTGTGGTGGTGTATAGAGCCAAAAAGATTAGAATTGTGTCGATGTCCCAATATTTATGGACCTGACTGTATGAATAGAGAGGAGAAGGGGAGATGGGAGGGAGAAAAAAAAAAGAATAGGTCGGTGGACACTCCCAGTCTCCCATTAAGGAGAGCGTGTCTGTTGCTAGGGGTGATCCGGATGGGGCTGGTTTGGTTAGAGGGTGTGATCCCATGGTTCCAAAAGGGCTCCTTAGATATAGATTGTCTAGTAATAGTGTCTTATGATTCAGAAAAAAGGTTTTTTTTTTTTACCAACAACAAACCGGGAATAAGATGTAGTCAACACTAATCTGCATAATAGGGTGTTGATTTGAACGATTGCCAACCATACCACGTGAATGTGTTGGAAGAGAGTTTCTTTTGTGATATACTGATGAGTTCAAAATTCAACAATTTCTACACGGACTCCACTTGTCAACTGTCACACAAGATCAACTTGACAGTCTCTCCCTCCCCTTTACGATAGAAGAGGTGGATTCAGCCATTGACTCTCTACCGCTACACAAGTCCCCTGGCCCAGATGGATGCTGTAATGAATTTTACAAAAGCTACTCCTCTCTCCTCTCCCCCCACCTACAGTATGTACTGTATACAATTATTCAGCACAGACCGGCACTAACTCCAGGGAATCGTTGGAGGCCCTAATAACAACTATTCGAAAACCCGGTAAACCCTTTGATTCTCCAGCCAACTACCGAACCATTACTACTTAATACAGACATAAAGCTCTATGCCAAGATAATAGCAACTAGGTTAGCCCCTATCATCCCAACGCTAGTTCATAAAGACCAGGTTGGCTTTGTGACTGGTCAACAAGCCTCCAATGGCACTAGACGCTTCATTGATCTAATCCAATGGTCGGAGCACCATAGAACGCCTTCTCTGCCCCATCATTGGATGCAGAGAAGGCATTTGACTGAGTCCATTGGCAGTACCTCACTGAGGTCCTCTATACATTTGGATTTAAAGGACAAATTCTCCACTCCATCCTAAGCCTTTACACATCACCCAGTACCAAAATTTGGACAAATGGAGTAATATCAGACCCCCTATCAATTTTGAATGGCACCAGGCAGGGTTGTCCTTTATCTCCCCTCATTTTGCTCTAGTCATGGAGCCATTAGCCCAAGCCATCTGCACGTCTCCACAAACCAAAGGCATACGTTTAGGAACCATGTCACATAAAAATGGATTGTATGCGGATGATGTCATAATTTCCCTCACAGAACCACTCAACTTGCTCTTACCACGTCTGCAGCTCCTGGACACATTTACCCAGGTTTCCCTTCATAAAATAAACTATACTAAATCATCCATGCTAGGTACATCTCTATCATATTCACTTAAACAACAGATCTCGGCATGTGTTCCCTTCACTTGGGCCCCCCGACTCAATCCTTATTTATTTAGGCATACAGCTAGTTGTACCCTCTTCAAAGCTGCTCCCCATCAATCTACAGACTCTGCTCACTGAAGTCAGACAAATCGCTCAGGATTTACAAAGAAAAGCAACCTCTTGGGCAGGGCGAATGGCCCTGGCAAAAACGTTGATTCTGCCTCATATTCTATATCTGTTCCAGGCAATGCCAATACCTATCCTGACTTTAGACATTAAGGAACTACAAGCCACCATAAATTCATGCATATGGAAAAATAACCGCCCACGCATACATCATGAGCTTCTCTGTACACCTACCAAATTTTGCTGGCATGGGCATTCCGAATCTTGGATTATACTACAAAGCCATCCTTCTAGAGCAAGCCAAGATGTGGTGGAACCGGGTGACACAACCTAAGTGGCTTTAAATAGAACAGACTTCCATATAAACCTCTCCAAAGTCTCTGCTATGTGCCATAATGCTTCAAATGCAACCCCATAAATCATTTTTGGATACTGTAACAGCAACAACAAAGGTCTGGAAAGCATTACTCCAAACAACTATGGGTCTTAGCACCTCTCTTCTTTCCCAAATTCCATTTAATACTTTGGAATTTCTCATACCAAACACCTCCTTTACTCCATGGGTAAAAGCAGGTATAAGAAACTTGGGACTCCTTTTTTCCAACAACACCTTGAAATCTTACCAACTGCTGAGTAGACAGTTTCAACTCAACCACACGCATTTTTACATGTACCTCCAAACAAGATCGGCTCTCCACAAATTAAACCTCTCCAATGATACCTTAATGACAAACTTAACTCTGTTCTACTCCAACACCCAAGCAACCACGAAAGGTATCTCTGGTATTTATAAACTCCTGCTCAGCTCACTGTCAACAGTTGAGTCCACCTCCATGCTTCCTTGGGAAAACTGGATAAAACAGTCCTACACCACCAAACATGTAGTCCTAAACTCCACCCGAAAAACCTCCCACTGCATCTCCCATTGGGAAACAACTAACAAAATCTTTCACAATTGGTATCTCACCCCATCCAAATTGGCTCATATTTACCCTTCAATGTCTCCCTTATGCTGGAGACAATGTGGCCACAAAGACTCCCTCTTTCACATCTGGTGGACATGCCCCAAACTTAACAGCTTCTTGTCACACCTGTCAAACTTTATAACCTTGCTTACAACCTGCCCACTCAAGCTGACCCCACAAATGGTACTGCTGGGCTTGGACTCCCACCTCTGGCCCCCAAAGCTGAACACTCTCCTAACTCATGTTTTTATTGCAGCATGCCTGGCCCTCACCAGGAAATGGAAAAGCCTAGCACCACCATCTCTTGAAGACACTATTAACATTCTCAATGAAAACTGTCGTCTAGAATACTCATTCGCCAAAGCCAACCTCAGATCACCAATTTTTCCTGGAACAATGGAAACCACTGCTCTACCACCATACAGGTCCCCTTCAATAAACATCCCACCCCTGAAAACACCTTGTTTATTTTTCCCAGGTTTGAACTAAAAAATTAGTTACGGCCCATTTTTAACACCATAATTCCCTTTTCAGTACACTTGCCCTCCTCACTCACATTAAGCCTTTAAAACTGTCAAACATTCATATGTCAATATGTTAATGGATGAATATTCTAACTAGCGATGATATTTCCATTAATGCCTGTATGTGTTTTAGGCTCAGCACATCTGTTACTGCAACTTCACTGTAAAAATATCACTACCTTTCTTGGCTAATCTGTAACCATACTTTGTTCAACTGTCATTTATAATCTGTATTATTAACCCAATAAAAACTTAAAGTTTAAAAAAAACGAATAAACTAGCATTTAAGTGTGTGAGCTGTGGCGTTTTAGCAAGAGTTCTAAAGTATGCTTCAAGAAAGGAAAAAAAATATTTTATTGAAATATTATCATGGAAGTTGATGTTATATAAGTCTATATTTTCTAAAAAAAAATTAAGAGCAGCTGCACTTCCTCCATAAGCATCTGTGATACTCAGAAATGAATTCATGTAGTACAGAGTATTAACACAGAAACAGTGTCAGAGAAAGCAGCTGCATCTGATGAGATAATCATAAAGCATTACAGCCCAATCATTCACTAGCAAGCTGGCACCAAGTTTCTCATTTCTGGATGTATACTTATCTTTAGATCTACAACACCTGTGATTGTGTATTAAATTACACGCAGGCAAAAAATCTTGATTAGATAGCTAGAAAAATAAAATTAACCTGTTTTACTTGATTTGTCGATTTAAAAGAATCAGTTTGGAAGATTGAATAATAATGTTTGGAAACTATTATTGTTACTATATCCCTGCGGGATAACTGGTACACAGTGATCCAATAAAGACAAAGCTGTGCTTCGGTGATCAAAAATAGGGAGGATAGAATTAAAATCAGGAAAATCACTGGTAATAAGATTAAAGTGTATGTCCGGGCAAAAAAATACATTAAAAAAAAAAAAAAATTAGTGCATATCTTATTGTCTCATTTGTTTTGTCCCTTTGAAACTCTGTTGATCCTTACAGATATCCAGTAAGTTTCTATGTTCCTGTAGTGAGCTGACAAAGCTTCTTCACTTAAATAAAAAAACTGTGTTTTCATCCTTGACCTGTTCCTTTTCACTTGATTGCAGAAAACCTTCCTCTCTCTTCATTTTCATAATATAAAGGGATACTGGGCGGCACAGTGGTGTAGTGGTTAGCACTTTCACCTAGCAGCAAATGGGTCGCCGGTTCACATCCCAACCACTACCTGTCTGGAGTTTGCATGTCCTTCCCTGTGCCTGCATGGGTTTCCCCCGGGTACTCCTCCCACACTCCAAAGACATGTTGGTAGGTTATTTGGCTCCTGTCTAAATTGGCCCTAGTATTTGTATGTATGAATGTGAGTAAGGGCTAGTTTACACTTGCTTCGGCTTCAACACTCATTAAAGCTCTTACAGCTTCAACAAGCTTTTATGATGTGTTTTTGAGGCTTCGGCTGTGCTTCTAAGAGGCTTCAGTGAGGCTTCAACAAGGCTTCGACGAGGCTTCAGTGATGCACTTTTGTAGCCTTGTTGAAGCTTGGTAATCGCCCTGTGTGTTTGTTGATATCTCACACCTGCAATTTCTCCAAAACAAAGCGAATCTAAAGCTAAATTACAGCCTCTGAAAAGCCACAGGTGCTTCAAGCGAGCTTCAAACAAGCTTTGTCATAGACTGGAGTGGAGACTAGAGTTGAGCGAACCCGAACTGTAAAGTTTGGGTCCGTACCGGGTCGGTATTTCAGCCGCACAGAGCCATATTAGTGTTCTAAAATCATCTTCACAGTGTGTAGGAAAAGCCTATTGCAGTCGCATAGAGCCATATTATTGTTTAAAATTTAGAAGAATAATATGGCTCTCTATGAGGCTGGAAGGACAGTAATATGGCTCTATGCCCCTGCAATAGGCTTTTCCCATACACTTTGAAGATGATTTTAGAACACTAATATGGCTCTATGCGGCTGAAACAGGCTTTTCCCACACACTTTGAAGATGATTTTAGAACACTAGTATGGCTTTATGCGTCTGAAACAGGCTTTTCCCACACACTTTGAAGATGATTTTAGAACACTAATATGGCTCTATGCGGCTGAAATAGGCTTTTCCCACACACTTTGAAGATGATTTTAGAACAGTAATATGGCTCTATGCGGCTGAAACAGACTTTTCCCACACACTTTGAAGATGATTTTAGAACAGTAATATGGCTCTATGCGGCTGAAACAGACTTTTCCCACACACTTTGAAGATGATTTTAGAACACTAATATGGCTCTATGCGGCTGAAATAGGCTTTTCTCACACACTTTGAAGATGATTTTAGAACACTAATATGGCTCTATGCGGCTGAAACAGGTTATTCCCACACACTTTGAAGATGATTTTAGAACACTAATATGGCTCTATGTGGCTGAAATAGGCTTTTCCCACACACTTTGAAGATTATTTTAGAAAAATAATCTTTCCCTTAAAGCAACAGCTGGAGGCTTTCCCTGTACAACTTGGAGATGATTTTAGAATCTAAAATCATCTCCTAGTTCTATAGGGAGAGGTTCCTACTGTTGTTTAACCTCTCTGGTGGTAATCCTGAGTGTGGCTCGGGGTGGAATTTCAGTACCATTAGCTGTAACCCCGAGCCACACTCGGGATTGCATTGCTGGATCCAGGCAGCGCTACTCACCTTGTCCCCTGGATCCAGCTATGTCCCCCGCAGTGTCTGCGGGCTGTGTCCGCCGCCAGATGACTCCTGTGTGCCGGGCTCCATTCCCTGCGAGCGTCGCGTTGCACGGGGATGGAGACCGTCGGGAAATTCAAAAAGTGAAACACACACAGCACATACAGCACACTGTAATCTTATAGATTACATTACTGTATGAAAACATTTCACATCCCCTTTGTCCCTAGTGGTTTGCCCAGAGCCCTGCATGCACTTTTATATTATTTATGTCATTCTTTCTGCCTGGAAACATGAGAATGTCCATAGCAACCAAAAAGTGTCCCTTTACGTCAAAAGTGTTTTTTGATCAGATAGAAAACACCGATAGTAAATAAGAATCATTTGCAGAATTGAGTGATACTGATTTTTGGGGAAATTTATCATCAGAAACTGAAAGTGACGACAGCGACAATTCTGCAACTGAGCAAATTTCAGTGTTTTTGGTTTGATTACATTATTGAATAAATTGTATTACTATTACCTTATTATTTTTGATAATTATTTTTATTTATTATATTATAATTTATGATTTCATTTTTCAAACTTTATCATACCCGGGATGTCTACTAGACTCTTGTTTGGACAGATTTAAGTGAGTTATTCCTAAGAATTACAGGCCTACAATATAAAACGCCAAATTTTTATGCAAAATAATCGTACTGCTTTCAGCACCAAAAATCTGAAATAATCATACCGCCAGGGAGGTTAAAGGGACGGATTATTGTTTCTTGCACAAAATTAAAATGTGCATCTACATTGCTGGTTTAAAAAAACAAAAAAATTCCAAAAATAAAAAAAAACAGTGTTGGCTATCTCCTCCTCCTCTTCCTCCACCGCCACTTTCACCGCTTCCTCAACCTCCAACTCCACATCCACCTCCATTTTTGATTTTTTTAATGTGATTTTAGGTTAAAAATTATTTTAAGTTATTTCCCTATCCCCATTTCTTTGTAGGGCACTTGTCCAGCCCTTACCCCCATTTTCCTTCCTTTTGCAGACCTCTAGGACGTTCCAGGACTTTGTTACAGCCATTTTTGTGCCTAAAAGTTCAGGTCCCCATTGAATTCAATGGGGTTCGGGGTCCGGGTCAAAGTTCGGGTCAAGTCTGGACCCGAACCCGGACTTTGTCCCAAAGTTCGGCCGAACCTGCAGAACCCGAACTTCCAGAGGTTCGATCAACTCTAGTGGAGACATTGGAGAGGCTTTGAAGCCTGGCTAAAGCTACTTGGGGTATAATTTTTGACGCAAAGCTGAAGCGCAGCTAAGCCAAAGCAAGGTGTAAGCAGGGCTGTAAGCTAACCGTTTTATTTAGTGACATGGGCTTTGACTGGCGTTAAGGGAGCTTTAACAATGCCTGTCTGACACCCTGTTTTGAAGCAAGTGTAAACGAGCCCTTAGGGACCTTAGATTGTAAGCTCCTTGAGCCCGAGCAAATGTGAACGAAGTTTTGTCCCACAGTCTGTCCGTAACAATTTCGAGGGAATTGCGGTCAGTTTCGGGTACAGTGATTTATTTTGCCAATCGAATGTCGGGACGAATGTGGAACGAAACCGAATCGACGCGAAGTCGAAACGCAGTTTTTAATATGGGGTTCATCGAAATCGGTCCGAAGTTTCGGAGAGGTTACAGAGGTGATCTCAACTAGCTTGGAGACCTTCAAGCCCAAGACGTCCAAGCCGGCTTGAAACCCTGTTTCAGGCCCAAGCCCAGGTCTGAACTGGGCTTGAAACTGGGCCT
>BLSH010386728.1:40950-56752 GCA_018402905.1 Glandirana rugosa | reverse complement strand
AACACCGATAGTAAATAAGAATCATTTGCAGAATTGAGTGATACTGATTTTTGGGGAAATTTATCATCAGAAACTGAAAGTGACGACAGCGACAATTCTGCAACTGAGCAAATTTCAGTGTTTTTGGTTTGATTACATTATTGAATAAATTGTATTACTATTACCTTATTATTTTTGATAATTATTTTTAGTTATTTATTATATTATAATTTATGATTTCATTTTTCAAACTTTATCATACCCGGGATGTCTACTAGACTCTTGTTTGGACAGATTTAAGTGAGTTATTCCTAAGAATTACAGGCCTACAATATAAAACGCCAAATTTTTATGCAAAATAATCGTACTGCTTTCAGCACCAAAAATCTGAAATAATCATACCGCCAGGGAGGTTAAAGGGACGGATTATTGTTTCTTGCACAAAATTAAAATGTGCATCTATATTGCTGTTTTAAAAAACCAAAAAAATTCCAAAAATAAAAAAAAACAGTGTTGGCTATCTCCTCCTCCTCTTCCTCCACCGCCACTTTCACCGCCTCCTCAACCTCCAACTCCACATCCACCTCCATTTTTGATTTTTTTAATGTGATTTTAGGTTAAAAATGATTTTAAGTTATTTCCCTATCCCCATTTCTTTGTAGGGCACTTGTCCAGCCCTTACCCCCATTTTCCTTCCTTTTGCAGACCTCTAGGACGTTCCAGGACTTTGTTACAGCCATTTTTGTGCCTAAAAGTTCAGGTCCCCATTGAATTCAATGGGGTTCGGGGTCCGGGTCAAAGTTCGGGTCAAGTCTGGACCCGAACCCGGACTTTGTCCCAAAGTTCGGCCGAACCTGCAGAACTCGAACTTCCAGAGGTTCGATCAACTCTAGTGGAGACATTGGAGAGGCTTTGAAGCCTGGCTAAAGCTACTTGGGGTATAATTTTTGACGCAAAGCTGAAGCGCAGCTAAGCCAAAGCAAGGTGTAAGCAGGGCTGTAAGCTAACCATTTTATTTAGTGACATGGGCTTTGACTGGCGTTAAGGGAGCTTTAACAATGCCTGTCTGACACCCTGTTTTGAAGCAAGTGTAAACGAGCCCTTAGGGACCTTAGATTGTAAGCTCCTTGAGGGTAGGGCCTGCTGTGAATGTACAATGTATATGTAAAGCGCTGCTTAAATTGACGGCACTATAAAAGTACCATAAATAAATAAATACTATGAATGAACTGAAATTTTAACAGAATCAACAGGGTTGTAAACCCTCAAGGCTTTTCACCTTAATGCATTCTATGCTCTAACTGTAGTTAGGGCTGGCCACAGAACCTGTAATTTTTAGGCAGAAAACAGAATTTAAAAATAGATGAATGCAACAATCAATTTTTATAAGCACCATGAAACAATCTATATACTAGTCTAAATGTAATTATGGAGCACAAACATTTACTTTAGTTTAAAATAGTTTCTAAACAATGTGAAGATATCTAAAAACAGTCTGAAGCTGCATCCAGCATTTTTCTTTGGATCCTTATTCTTGGATCTCTGGGGTACTTTATGGCTTACAGAACTCCCCCACCAGAGGAGAAGAATAACTGGCTAAGAAAGGTATACGGGATGATTTACCTTCTGTTTCTGTTCTTGTGACAACTTAACATTTTGGATTGTCCAGCTACTTTCAGTACCAAACCTGTGAAGTGAATCTCCCCAGCAGGGATACAGACATGACAGAGGTGTATCCCTGACAGAGGTGTATTCCTATTCTGTGAATTAATGGAAAAAAGTTTTGGTTTTAGATACACTTTAAGTATGCTGCACTTCCTCACCACTCGAATCTGGTACCAAGCATGTGAAGTTCCTGTTGCCTTCGATGCAGCACTCAAATACGAAATGTTAAATCATCAGCCCCATACCATTTAAAGGCAAGGGGCACTTTAATGTATAGCACTATGTAAGCTTTGATTTGTTTAGCAAGTTAAAATGTACACTTTTGGTGAACTGGTGGTGGATTTTGGGTTCATGGGAAAGGTAAGTACATGTTGCATGAGGTTTTTCCAGACTGGGTAAAGTACATATTCACTTTACCATGTAAATCTGTGGTATTTTTTGTTGTTAGAGGCATTTGTAGTATATATACTATACATAAAATCTGTGAAGACTCTGATTGCTTTTTTTCATTTTAAGATCAGCTTCTTCACCCAAAGAATAATTTATATATGACGTATTTCTAGTTGAGTCACTTTTACCTTACTTCCCCCCTCCCCAAAGACAATGTTCTTCAGTAAACAAAAAAAAAAAAATGAGGTTCAGTTGCTGAAATCCCATGATGCTAAGTGTTTGATACAAAATGCGTGAGATTACATAACAGAAGTAACGCTGGTACAGAAGTCAGTAAGACTATCATAGATAAAAAGCTTTTGCTCTTGGCTGCCTATAGGCATAAGCTTTGTCTGGCTGATTATGAATCTAGATCTGCTCTTTCTATTTCCATTCAAAAAAAGCATTACTTAGGACTTGCCTTTGCTTCCGGGCAAAATAATACAGATTTTATCAGCTGAAAACCTAATGCCAATTTTGCCAAAAGATCATAGCTTTTTAACATTGCTAAAATCTTTGAATATTTACTTTGCTGCAGTTCTATGTGAATAAAAATAATGGATAGATATGAATAACAGTTTATATGGCTTTTCAAATAGATATCTACAATGTAGAATTAATTAAAGAGTATTTTTACAATCTGTGCAAATGCTAACTGCCTTATTTATTAAAGAGATTTTATTTTTACGTGCAGTAATCCAAAACAATCAATCAGACCTCAATTAAAATTTGTTAAAATATTACAGTACAAAATGGATTCTGATTGAATTCTATGGGATACTACACTTAAAGTGGAACAAAGTTCTCTCACTCAACTTTGACTATTTGTAATCCTTGTGCTCCTAGTCTTTGTAAATAAATAGCAAAGTATATTTTATTTACTTGTTTAAAACTTATTTTGTACATTTCTTCATTTATTTATTTCTTTTTTCATTTGGAAACGAGAAGGAGGGGTCTTCTCTGCTAAGCACACCCTTTTGCATGCATGCCTGAGCTAAAGGCAGATGGATTTAATGAAGTAAATGCTATATTAATAATTGGCCCTTACTCAAGATGGCCATAGCTATAGAAATGCTAGAGGGGTGTGATGTCTCAACAAAATAACACATGGGTGGATAGATGATTTTTCTTTGAATATTAACCACTTGCCTAATAGGCATGTTCACCCCCTTCCTACCCAGGCCAATTTTCAGCTTTCAGCGCTGTCACACTTTGAGTGACAATTGTGCGGTCATGCAAAACTGTTCCCAAACTAAATGTTTATCAATTTTTTTAGACAGATAGAGATTTCTTTTTGTCATATTTAATCAAGACTGTGTTTTTATTTTTTGCTAAACAAAAATGAAAAAATCCAAAAATGTTGAAAAAAATTGTAAATAGGTATTTTTTCTCCTTCACTGATAGGGCTGATGAGGCTGCACTGATATGCTGCACTGATGATCAGTAAATGCAAATGTACCTTGTGTGGATTTGCCAGTTTTTTGCTCTCCTCTTCTCATGCCATCAGCGTGAAGGATAACTGGAAAATCCTGTTTACACTGTGAGCAGCTGTGATTGGACACAGCTGATCACGTGGTAAATAGCTGCCATGATTGGCTCTTTGCTCTGATCTGTGATCAGTTGCATCTGAAGGCAGCACAAGCATGAGAGTACATCATATCAGTGGTGGCCCGTTCATTAGGGGCGCACAGGTGCCGCCTCCCTCATCCATGCGTCCAGCCCCCTGATCTACGTGCAGGGCACCGGCGGGTGGTTTTTTAAGCACGTGATTACATTAGGGATGAATATTCGCTATCGCCACACTTATCCTCCTCCCAGCCAATCAGGGAGCGGGTCTTGAAACCCATCACCCGATTGGCTGAAAGGACAAGTGATCCTATTGGACACCTAGGAGGAGGAGGGAGGAGCTGCACGGCGGAAGCTGCCGTGATGCAGAAGAGGAGAAGAGGACACAGGAACAGCTGCCCACTGACGTAGGAGCCCGCAACCGACCCACTGCCTGCCACCCATAGGTGACTGCAACCCGCCCATAGGAGCCTGCAGCCTGGCCTCTGCTCGCTGCCCGTAGGAGCCCACAACCCACCCGCAACCTAGATGGGGTAAGTGCCGGGGGGATTCCACTGATTGACCAATTGGTGGTTGTTTGCCCCCCCCCAAAAAAAAAACACCAGTTATCACTGCATCATATGATGGCCTCCTGGCAAAGTGTGGCTGCACTGTAGCTGTCATTCAGCTACTTATTTATTTATAAATTAAGTTAATAGCATTTTCAGTTTGTAGTGCTCAGATACAGTTTACGTTCACTTTAAAGCAGAACTCCAGTGCATTGGGTGGGAGCACTTTCAAATTGCATACTTGTACATCATGTCAAACACACCTCTTGGTTTTCTGCATTTAATTCTGACTTAAGCATTAACAAGAGAGAGTGAGAGAATTAAAAAAAAAGGTGCTGCATCACTTTTCTAGCATTAATTTCTCTTGCTATAGTGTTGCACCTAATTCAGGATACATCTGCAACAGTTTTAGTTCTAACAGAAACCCCTTGTGCCAAAATCAGAGAGTTCTAATTTGCACCACTTCTACATTGTGGCGCAACATCCGCATCAAATTAAAAAAAAAATATTGTAAATTTGTATCTTACAAAAGTGGAGCTAATTAAGACCAACTCTTTTTTGGCATACATAGAGTGAGAGGTCAGAATAGACCCACAAAGATGTCTATGCATGTATTTGTGCTCAATTCTCTAGCCTAGACCTTTATATCAAACTCCATAAATATGTATGCTTGTAAAATATAAAATAACATGTAATGTTCTAAAAATCTGTTACTGTCATGTATTCAGATTTTTTTTGGATGTTAAATGCACAGATGTTAATATTATGCATAGTTTAGGGATATGCTCACTTAGGTTCTTAGGATTTAAAACCTCCTTTTAGTAAGAGCTATCGTATATTCAGCGGTAATGAAGAATTGCTAGGTTAGTGTAATGGTTAACGTTTCTATCGCCAGTATTTATGGCTGTAGGTTCAAGGCTGCTAAACCTTTTATTTTCCAAAAAAGTACTGTTATTGTTTAAAACAAATGTTACAACTCCTGACATCTTTATGTTACCTCTTATAAAATATTGCAAACATGGTTATTTCTATCACCTGAAAAGCACTAAACTATGATCAAGTAACCATTACTATGCACAGCTGCACCAGTTTCTGTTTGCACCAGTTTTAGTAACGATCCCCCATTGTTTCAATATAATATATCAAGTGAAAAGCTGTGCACTTTGTATTCCAGATTTCTAGCATAATTGATTTACTTAAACTGGAGAGTGCAAAATCTGGTGCAACTGTGCATGGTAGCCAATCAGCTTCTAACTTCAGCTTGTTCAATTAAGATTTGACAAAAAAAAACTGGAAGCAGACTGGTTTCTATGCAGAGCTGTGCCAAATTTTGCACTCTCCAGTATAGTAAATAAACCCCAGTGTGTTTTTAAAAGAACAAATTTTATTGAAAAGGTATATATATTGTGGGGGGGTTAGCTCAATGGGCTTCAAATGGCAGGTTTTCTTAAAAGCTGACTTGTAGCCAGTTTTATTTTAAAAGGTTGCATGAAATCTCAAACAAACAAAACAGAAAATAAATCCTTGCCACCCAGGCTCTTAATAAACATTTCCAGTTTTCCTAACTGAGCGGTGAAGGGCTTCTCCCAGTCACCCGCAAAACAAAGACAATGCAGATGTCTCAGGTTTTGGCTTCCTGAGTCCAGGTCAAGAGCAATCTTCTGATCCAGACCTGCATCCTTTATACCACCTGTTGGTGGACCGCAAAATCTGGTCCAGAACCAACCCTGCCAAGGTGGCTGGTAAAACCCAGACCAGACTGCACCCTAGTTTCCTGCAAATGAACGCATGCAAGATGAAACATAATGTCCATTGATCACCTCGCCTTTCATAGTGCCACTATATATATATATATATATATAAAACAATGATCTATTTTGATGAAAATTTGAACAAAGTGTGACAAACAGCCCCTGTCAGTTATAGCTGTAGTATATCTGCCGCATAGCATTTTGCAGTTCATGAGGTAACTGGGTAGCAGCGGAAGGTCTGTAGCAGGCTGCAGAGGGTTAATCACTAACCACACCTTGTTGACAATGTGGAATATAATTTGTCTTCCTCTGTGTTAATGGGTTGGTGATGAGAAAGGATGCAAGTAGGCTGTGAGGTAAAATGTCGACAGTAGACCCAGTGGGGTCTATTTTACTAGACAGGAGGCTTAAAACTGTTTTGCTGGTCATTTTGTTTTGGACTGTGATGCTTATCCTGAATGGGAATCTTTTTTTTTTTTTGCTGTTTTTGCTGTTTGCTGTTTGCTGATCAATAAACACAGGCAGGAAACTAGGCCTCTTTCACACTGAGGCGTTCGAAAAACGCGTGCAAAACATTGATCGTTATTACCGCGTTTTTGCTGTGTTTTTCCCGCGTTAGCGCTATAATTAGTGCTAACGCCCAGGCATTTTTCAAGCGCTTTTCATGCACTTTTGAAGCGCTAGCATTAAATACATAGCACATCCCCTTACATTACATCCTGTTTACTTCCTGGTATTTTGACCTTTCCACAACCTCTGGGCGTTTTGCAGGAGCTTTTAACACGCTTTTAAAGCGCTTTACATTCATGTCAATGTATATGGGCGTTTTTAATGCGCTATTTTTAGCGCTCAGAATAAGCACAAAAAATCATGCTTGCAGGACTTTTTTAAATGCGGCACCAGTGCGATGCCCAAGTGTGAATAGGTACATTGGAATGAATGGGCAGCTTTTTAGAAGCGTTTTGTAAGCGCTATTTTTAGCGCAAAAACGCTAGTAAAGTGCCTCAGTGTGAAAGGGGTCTCAAACCTACTTGCCATGTGCATTACCTCTCTGCCAACTCTCCACTTGAGGCTCAAGCCCCCCAGAAAAGTAATATCTACAGTTGCATTCACAGTGCACTTAAAGATTTAATAGATGAAGAAAGTAAAGTGATGAAATTTAGCTGTGATTCTTTGTGAAATTATTGTGCTTTAACCACTAGCTGCCCAAACCAATTCTGACCTGTAAAAATCAGCATTTTTTAAACTAGATAATTACTTAAAACTCGCAAACATTGTATATTTTCAGAAAACATAGGCCCGGGAGAAAAGAAAAATTGGTTGTTGCAATTTTTGTCACATGATATTTGCAAAGCGTTTTTTCAAATATGAATATTTTGGAAAAAAATACACTTTGATAAATTTTAATGCACAGAAATACAATATAAAACCTTTTGTTTTTTGTAAAATATAAAAGATAAGGTTACACCCAGTAAATAGATACCTAACATGTGTGCACCCATTACAACAGGCTACGGTACTTAAAAAGTTCCATAGGTGATGCTATAAAAGCCTTTACAGGTTACCATTTTAGAGTTACACAGAAGGTCTGGTAATAGTCTTGCTCTTATGTTTGCAGCCATACCTCACATGAGTGGTGTGATTGCTGTGTACATATGTGTGCTGGACTTACATACACATTCAAATCTGCACGTGAGCATGGGGGGATGGGGTTATTTAATTTTTTTTAAATCTTATAATTTAATTTATTTTATTTTTTTAAACTGTACCTTTAATACAAAATTGCATCAACTTTATTGCTATAACAAGGGGTGAACAACATCCCTTGTGATAGCATGGGCCCTGACAGTTCCTCTTTATGGAGAGATCTGAATTCTATTAGATCCTATAGCTCTCCTCTGGCCTCCAAAGCATCTAATCAAATTAGATCAGTTTGATCAAATGCTTTCACAAGCCAGTAATGGCTTGTTTACAACAAACCAGAAAGTGACAAAATTCCTGTTGAATCCATTTTCATACACCATAGAGGTGATCAGAAAACTTCCATTCTTCCCTCATCTCTATGGTCATCCTGCAAACTGCTGGTTTCAGGCTCAAAAAAAAGATACTGGGGTCATGACTGCAGTTGTAGCCATGATATAAACCAGAGGTAGGCAACCTGCGGCCCTCCAGCTGTTGGGGAACTACAATTGCCATGAGGCATTGAAAGGCTGGCAGTTACAATTACTCCCAGAGGCATGATGGGACTCGTAGTTCTGCAAGGGCTGGAGGGCCACAGGTTGCCTATCCCAGATATAAACACTTAAACACACTAAAGGAAGCAAGTGGTTAACATCATACAGGTAATATAGGCTTCACAATTCTCTGTGCTGGTTGTTATTGAATTCATATAGTTAATAACTCACCAACTTACTTGTTTAACTGGGAATTATTTACCTTCCTTTTTAGTCAACAGAATTACAATTTCTGGCAAAGTGGCTCCATTTCTGCTTCTGTTCACCTTCAGAATGAGGCAAAATATCTTATTTTTCCAAGCCTATTTTTCTTTGCAAAAGTGTTTGTTTTATTCTCTTCACAGTCTGTTATCTCTGACTATACACTGCACAGTGCCACTATGTGCTGCTTTATAAATACACAAGCACAGAATGTAGTAGTTAGCATGAAGGTAAAACTAGGTTAGAGGTAGTGATTCTTTAAAATGATAATTTTAAAATTCCTTTAGAGTTCTTTTTCAATGCTGTGAGAACACACAGTAAGATCTGTTTTAACACATGTACCTTGTGTGTTTATTTCTATAGATTCTTTGTATGCCTGAATCCTCTAATGTATTCAGGAACTTCTAATAAGTCTGCATCTATTATCTTTGATTTTTCTAATGTGTTAGGCCATCCTAGGAGACTTTTCAGTGCAGCATCTTTTAAATGAAGGAGGATTTATATGAAATGTCCTCTAGTCTATTACTCTACATCCTCAGTATGTGACCCCTCATTTAGTATTCATTTTTCTATTATCTTTTAATATTCTTCAGGCATTTGGAGTTTCCACCACAACTCCCTTACTTCTCTGTTCAGCTAAGTAGACAGGATGCATTTTAATTAACATTTTCTACTTGCATGCACATTCTTTATCCCTTTAAAATATTCACAAGTAAATATAATTATTTCAGCAGTCGTTCTTCTGTGAAGTGGGAATTAAGGACAAATTACACTAATTAATAAATTGTCATGTGAAACTAATATATCAAAACACAACAATATATAGTGTATTTATGAAAAATTAAAATGAGCACAAGGGTAAAAGTTATGGATTGGATTAGTGATTAAATAATACATGGCTTACAATAATACTTTTTAATCTCTGGCATTCTAAAGAAAACAAAATAATTAAAAAATAAAACACAGTTATTAATTAAAATATCTGAAATCAGGGTTGGCATTTCCACTTACAAAAACTATTTAAAGTAAGACTTGAGACTGAATACATTTAGTAAAGATAGCATTTGAAGGGGAATGCCAGGGAACGTGGGCATAGGTTGCTGATTTAGGGCTTTATCGTTTCAAGTGCTTCAGATATTATTGGGGGGTCTTGCTGTTTAGAAATATGCTCTAAAATATGAAGATCCCCTATGTTACAACATCTAAAAGTCCCAAGCATATAATTGACACAGATTCTTTTTTTCATATTTGTCTTTACATGAAAAATACAATGCTTGTATTTATTTAATGATAAATGGTTTTCATTAGTTGTATGAAATGTTTCACTGCTTACTTGTTGACTGCTTCCTATTAAATGCAAATTCAAGAATTATATAGGTTAGTAGGAGTAGGGGGTGTCCCTCCTCTGACTCATTTAGCTATGTTTATTGTGAACAGACCTGACAAGAAAACACATTAAACATTACAGTATGCATGGTTTGCAAGCTTCACGGTACTGTATTACAGTGAACCTAGTAAAGACCTGAAAATGCAGCCTCTACTATATCACCTGTTGAATGCAAGTGGTAAATGTGAAATGTTAATCTGGAATATTTCATATTTACCTGATTAAAAAGCCTTAAGCACAAAGCATAACGATAATACAAACAAGCACACTATATACACCTATTTAGGAGAATGCTATGGGTATATTTTCTGAGCTAGTGTGTGGCTAGTGTAAGATTTCAGTGGTGAACTCAAGCTTCTGTAATGATTCTGGTAGACATCAGTTAAAATCAGATCTTGCAAACCAATGTCTTCCAACTGGTTTACAGTTTATCAAATAAGATTGATTTATGTTAATCAAAACCTGTTTTAGCAAAAATTGTATGAAGGCAAACATACATTTATATACGGAGTTGTCTAATGACAGCCACATACAGCACCACTCTTCTTCTGCTGGCAATGCAGGGAATTCTCCAGCTCTGCTGAATATACAATCCATAAGTAAAAGCATATCAGGAGGGGGCGTGGTCTGGACATGACCGGGTAGAGACGTGTTTCTGCTGAGCTCCTCACCGTCTCCTGCCTAGACCAGCTAATTCTGCTCGACACACTGAAATATGCATTCACCTAAGAAGAAGAAAGGGAAAAGAACTTCTAAGACACCCCAGACTCCCACATCCAGCAGTAAAATAGGGAAATACTTTAAGGGCTCCCAGGTGGCCTCATCAAGCCCAAAGATGGCGGAGCCATGTGGCCTTCTTCTAGAGACTCGAGAACCAGGAAGTGCCCCTTGTCTCCTATTGTACTCTCCAGACTGGGGGAATATCTGGGCACCCCGGCAGCACTCCGCCCGGACCTACAAGGACCCTCACAGATGCCCCTAAACTTGTGTGTGGATGCAGACTTCAAAGCCCTCCTCCAGGCCCTACCAATTAAGGCTGACATTGAGGCCTTGATCGGATGTGTGGAGGAGACGCATCAGAAATAAATCCGTGCAGTGAAAAAGGATGTGCAAGCCATTACAGCCTGGCTTACCTCAGGCGAATCATCTCTGACTGTGCTGGAGCATTGGGTGACTGATCTAGAAGCCCTGCAGAGCACCCACACTGAAGCAGCAAAATCTCTGCTACTCCACATGGAAGAGAGGACTGCAGCCACTGCAACAACCTACGTCTGCGGGGACTGCCTGACCCAATGGGAATGAAGGATTTACTGTATCTGCCCCATTTTCCCCCATCTTCAGAAATGTGGGTGGAGATGCCCTTCCAGAAAGGATCAAACTGGATCGAATACACAGAGCCCTGGGCCCCTGACCGAATGATCCTGCAAGACCCAGGGACATGATCCGCAGATTGCACCATTAGAGACATTAAGAAGGCATCATCCGGAAAGCCTGGGAGGTTGGCGACATAGACTTTGATGGAGCAACATTTAAAATCCTGCCTGACCTCTCTAAAGCGACCCTGCAGCATTGAGCACTACTCCACCCTCTTCTGGATCTTGCCAGACAACTAGGAGTGACATATTGGTGGGCTTTCCCTCTCTCCATCACGTTCTGGTAGGACCAGCGATCATTTACCCTCCGGTCCCTGGAGGGCCTCCCTGCTCTCTTTGTTTTCTTAGAGTCAGAGCCGATCACGGTCCCTAACTGGCTGACCTTCCTCCCACGTCCAGCTGGCCGCCCCAACTCATCGATGGCTGCGAGATACTACCAGGCTAGGCCTCAGAGGATCCTCCACTGTTCCAGGCTATCGTTCCCAGAGGAGCCGCGTGGGTCATGATTTGTCAGTGTCCCCTTGATTATTGTTAGACTGCTTTATTAGCACTACCCCCATTAAGACTTGGCAATCTTCACTGCTACTGACATTTCATTCTGCCTGAATGGGAGCCCGGAAGATTACCCTATTTACAGGATTGACTTGACCTATGTGGGAAATTGAACATGGGAGAAGACCCTGCTCTCTTACAAAGTGTTGCCTCTGGACAGGGGTCTCTTTTCCACCATGTAGCCAGGCTGGTTGTTTTCTTCAAAAACTCTGTAGGTGCAGGGGGACACCGACTGTCTCTATCTGTCTCTGAGACATGGATGACCACTTATGCATACCCCCCACTGTAATGCTCCCTCACTCCTAGCACAGGATTGCCTGCCTTACTGTTCTTACCATTTTCAGTTATAGTTTTGTTTTAGCATGTCATTTCTATATTTTGCTTTATGTGCTCCGTTATGCTCCCCTGGGGCCCGGACCTCTGCCCCCACCTGCGACCTCACAAACGACCCCAGAGATTCTAGATCCCAGCCGTTAATGTCTCAGCAATGTGCCGCTTTACATACCACCTCTCTCAGGGACTTAATACCTTAATATTTACTCCATCTGCAGCCATGATGGAGACCTTGCCCACTGGATGGGGCAAAAAGTTAGAGTGACAGTAGTTGTTCACTGCTTATAAACCCTATGTACTATAGTTTTGCAATTCATTTGTAGGGAAAGGAAGGTCTTTGCACCTTAATTTTTGCGATGTGACTAATACAGTATATTGCTATGTATTGGCATTGGATGTTCCTCCTAATTCCCACTGCATGGTCTTTCCCCCTAGTGGTACATTGGTAGTGGAACTTTTAGTGAACTACTGCAGCAATGGGTACCTACGAGTCTGAACCACATTGACAACTCTTTTGGGCGGGTGCATCCCCCGACCTTCCCCTGCTTGGGCTGTATGGTTGCCACGGGGGGGAGACCTGGAGACGTGGGGTGCAGGTGCCTGGGTTTACTCTCTGGGAGCCGGTTTATATGTTCTAAGATATGTTTTGTTATATATGTTGTGAGGATGGGCTCTTTCCTTTACTAGAGGAGCCCGTCTCTCCTTGCAGCCCCCTTGGGTGACATGCGCAGTGCGTCACCCCCCCCCCACTGGAACACGCACCTATTGGCTGTTTATGGTGACCGGCATGCCGAGCTCCAGTGGGGTTGTGGGTCCTGTCTGCACTGGACTTGTCACAGAGGCATGATTAGATTTTATTTCTTTCCATGTAACTAAGGTCGATGGTCAAATTGGTCGCATTGTAATCATTGACTAGCCACAAACAGCCCGGGACATAGTTGAGTGCGGAAGCATTGGAGCAGAGTGGCACGTGGTGAGCGGTTGGACGCTTGTCACCACCTGACACTCTACCTCCCCGGTATCTTCTCCCTCTGTGGGGGAGTGGGGCGGGGGTAGGAGCTTGCAGTTCGCAGGAAGCACCCTACTTTTGACCCTGATGAAATCCTCGGTTTAGCGGATGAAACGCGTCGGTTTCTGCCCCCCCTGTCCTCCCCCGATGCATCCTCGGAGATCCCCCCGCTTCTAGGGGGAATAGCACCGCGACCTGGTGTTATGCACTATGTGTGATGTCCTGTATGATGTTTGTCTCGACCACTCCAGTCCAGGATTTCCACCTGGCCCAGACTCCTGAGAGCCGACGATCAGCTGCTTTCTCACTGAGAGACGCGGACTTTTGAGTCTCCACACGCCGCTCAAACAGCCCACTGAGGTGGCGGCCGTCATGTCTGCACAGGTTTGATCCAAGCTGACGAGGAAGCTCCAGCGTCACTGCCTTGTTCACAGTGGAGTGCTTTACCTACCTTCCATTTGACTGAACTTCACTTACATCCACGCGGAGGTGCTCAGCTGCAGCCAACTCTTCAATAGTAAGTGGATGTTTTTCTCAGCCAGTCGGCGCTTCATGTATAGGAGCTTTATACTCTGGAAGACCCTACTATCTGCACTTATAGTTACACTTGGAGACTCGAGCCTGTTATATATTAGACACTGACATCCTGATCTGACTACCTATGAATTCTCACGAGCTCTGAGGTGGCTACAATTGTGTCACTGTTACACTTGACTGTCTTTTATGGATTCACCTGTGACTACCCGGCATCAATGTACACAGATGCTCTACCATAGAGACTGAATCATCTCTCAAATCCCCCCACACCAGGGGCCATTCCGGGTGTACACAGGCCATTGCCATCTAATTTTCACCACGCCGTTGGTGACAGCCCCTCGATATACATTGGGCGTTATAGTGCTCCATGCTGTATACAGGTTATGTCTATTTGTCTGTATTTTGGTCCCACGTTCATCACCAATCTACATAGCTATTGATTCCCAGACGTTCCTTATCATATCGTCCACACTTCACTGAGTGGAGGATTGTCTCTAATAGGATTTCCTGGGACATGTGCTATTTGATGATGATGTGCTATACACTATGGGTTTAGGATGGTTGCAACCTCCGGGGATGTGATTTTAGACAACGTTGTCGGTCATGTGTCACCCTCCTGTTAATTGTGTTTATGTCCCTCCTTTTTTGTAATAAAATTGCTTCTGCCTTTTTCCTACATGCTGCTGGGTTATCCCTTCCTGGTTTTACCGGGAATATGGACCGTCTTTTGGGGCTGGGGGCTATCCCAACCAGATTTGGTCACACATAATTGGTCCTATAGGTGAACCCCACCATACCCATGGTGTGTCAGCTGCTCATGGTCTGATCTCAATCAATTACTGGTTTAGAGATCCGTGCCCTACTCCTCCCCACATTCCCCTTCCCTACCTTCCCTTATTGTTTTTGAGCACCCTACTTTAGCAATCTAGATGTCCTCTCACTATGAGCAGATCACTTGGTCAAGCATCTTTTTGGTTCATTACATTTTTTTGTTTTAGATCTCAGCTGTGCTGGGTAGGAGTGGTTGAGACCTCTTCTGCTGGGTCTATTCTAACCTCTCTCCCCTGCATAGGTTGGCACTCACCACCCCAGGGTTGGCAAATGTGCTTTTATAAATGCTTAATTTGCTACTTTAGTCCATATACTACCGCACCCTTTGTCGGGTAGTCTCTACACTCTATTTTATTTCCATTTCATTTCTGTTTTCTTTCTATCCCCCTCTATGCTACCTCTGTCTATTCTCTCCCAATCCCTATCCTCTGCCTTTTCTCTCGCCCCCTTCAGTTCCCCCCTCCAAGATGGTGATGGACAATATCACAGTGCTCTCTCTAAGGCTGGGTTCACACTATCTGACAAAAAATCGGTCCTACTTTGATCCTACACTGCTGTGCGATTTACGGTCCTACATGGGGTCAAAGTAGGACCGTTTGTCTGTGAACAGGGATCCGACTTTGATCCCAACAATGCCAGGCACTTTGTGCTCTGGGGATCTTGAAGGGGAACTCCACGCCAAATTAAAAAAAAAACTGGCATGGGGTCCCCCTCCAGGAGCATACCAGGCCCTTTGGTCTGGTACGGATTTTAAGGGGAACCCCATGCCGAAAAAACAGCGTGGGGTCCCCCCCAAAATCCATACCAGACCCTTATCCGAGCACGCAACATGGCAGGCCAGGAAAGGGGGTGGGGACGAGCGAGCGCCCCCCTCCCTCCTGGACCATATCAGGCTCCGTGCCCTCAACATGGGGATTATGGGTGCTTTGGGGCAGGGGGAGCTCTGCGCCTCCCACCCCAAAGCACCTTGTACCCATGTTGATGAGGACAAGGGCCTCTTCCCGACAACCCTGGCCGGTGGTTGTTGGGGTCTGCGGGCAGGGACTCATCGGAATCTGGAAGCCCCCTTTAACAAGGGGGCCCCCAGATGCCGGCCCCCCACCCTATGTAAATGAGTATGGGGTACATCGTACCCCTACCGATTTACCTGGAAAGAAATATGTACACAAAAAAACCACACAGCTTTTTAAAATATTTTATTAAATCTGCTCCGGCGGTCTTCTCCCCTCTCCCCCTCTTCTGGCGGCCTCGTCTAAATTATTTTATAAAATTTTTCGACACACCAAAAAAACACATGTATAAAGAAAGGTCCATTTAGCCATCCCCATGCTACATGGGGTATGAGTAAATGTATCCCACCCCCCGGCCGTAGACCCCCGGGGGAACAATTTCCCCCGAAGGTCTAAG
>BLSH010386728.1:17349-30063 GCA_018402905.1 Glandirana rugosa | reverse complement strand
CGCTGTTCAAATACAAACGTTTTTAATCTTCCTATGACACCAATTGGGGTACATAGGTCACAACAGCAGCTGCAATAAACCCACATAAAACACTACCGTGTTTTTTTGAATAGGCCTCAATACAAAAAAAAAACATGTTGGCTACCTCCTCCTACTCCTCTACCACCGCCACTTCCACCTACACTGCCACAGTCACGGCCTAGTCAGCCTCTAGGCTCCTACTCCACATCCACCCCCCTTCCCATTTTTTTATTTGATTTTAATTTATTTTCCCTATCCCCATTTTTTTGTAGGGCACTTGCCCTAGTTTGAACATGATTTTAGAACAGTTATATGGCTTCTACCGTTAATTAATACTTTTCAGACACAGTTTGAAGATGATCCACATTCACCTCCATTTTTGCATTTTTTATGTTTTTATTTTTTTAAAAACATTTAACGTTATTTCCCTGTCCCCATTTTTTTGTAGGGCACTTGCCCTACCCTTACCCCCATTTTACTTCCTTTTGCAACCCTCTAGGGCTTTCCAGGACTTTGTTACAGCCATTTTTGTGCCTAAAAGTTCGGGTCCCCATTGATTTCAATGGGGTTCGTTGTCCGTGCGATCGTCCCGAAGTTCGGACGGACCAGCAGAACCCGAACTTCCAGAGGTTCGCTCAACTCTACTTATGACCAAGGATTCTCCCTTATTTCCAGTCTTAAATAACCCCCAATTTCCCCCAGGCCGCGGACCCTACGCTACACACAGTATGATCAGGCCTCTAAATTTCTAATAGACAGACGGCCCTCCCTAATGGAACTGACACATGCCTCCGGACACTTCAGCCTCCCGTATTGGAATGCCTTGCAATTACATCATTTTTTACACTCCCTTCCAAATCCATGGGGATTCTGTCATCCATTTACTACCTATGAAGAGTATTGCTCTTTACAGCTACCCAAAAGCAGAATATGATTAGATTCTCCCTAAAGTCATCGATATGTATGAAAATATAAGAAACAAACTTTAAGATACTGACCAGATGGTATCTCACGCCTAACCAATCACACAAATACTACCCAGAGACCCCAGACCGCGCTGTCAGGAGAGTGGAGGAATGCTTTTATACATACTTTGGTCCTGCCCTATGCTGAACAATTTCTGGACAGAAGTTAAAACCATTACACAGAATTTTACACAGAATACAGGATACCTCATGATCCCACTTTCTTCCTACTACACATCTCAACTAGGGATGGGCTGATTCCCGCCCCCCCCCCCCCGGTTTGGTTCGCACCAGAACATGCGAACAGACAAAGAAACTGTCAGAACATTCAAACACCGTTAAAGCTTATGGGACCCAAACATGAAAAATTAAAAGTGCTCATTTTAAGGGCTTATGTGCAAGTTACTGCCATAAAAAGTGTATGGGGACCTGGGTCCTGCCCTAGGGGACATGTATCAATGCAAAAAAAAGTTTTTAAGTCAAACATTTCTTCAGGAGCAGTGATTTTAATACTGCTTAAAGTGAAATAATAAAAATGAAATATTAATTTAAATAATGTGCCGGGGGGGTCCCCTTAGTCTGTTAAAGGGCGCACCTCTGTGATGTTTAGAACAGTGCCAGAGCAAAATGACATTTGTAAAGGAAAAATTGTCATTTTAAATTGCGGCTCTAATATATTGCCGGCTCCCAGCAATATACAAAAAATCACTGAAAAAATTTGTGTAGGGTCTCCCCCCAGTCCATACCAGGCCCTTCAGGTCTGGTATGGCTTTTAAGGGGAACTCCATGCCAAGATTAAAAAAAAAATTGACGTGGGGTTACCCCTAAAATCCAAACCAGACACTTATCTGAGCATGCAACCTGGCCGGTCAGGATAGGGGGGGATGAGCGAGCACCCCCCCCCCGAACCATACCAAGCTACATGCCCTCAAAATGGGGAGTATGGGTGCTTTGGGGCAGGGGGGCTCTGCGCCCCCCCACCCCAAAGCACCTTGTCCCCATGTTGATGGGGACAAGAGCCTCTTCCCCACAACCCTGGGCTGTGGTTGTGGGGGTCTGCAGGCGGGTGGCTTATCGGAATTTGGAAGCCCCCAGATCCCGGCCCCCCATGTGAATTAGTATCGGGCACATCGTACCCCTACTAATTCACTAAAAAGTGTCAAAAAAGAAAAAAACACAGGAGACAATTAGGGACAAGTCCTTTATTAAAAAGGAAAAAAATGAAGTGTCCCCATTGTAATCCATCGTCAATTATGGGGCACGATGGACCCGAAAAAAAAATCTGCAATAGCCCCTCCTCCATGGGAGGGCTCCTGCCGTCTGTGCTTGTTTTGTTTTGAAAGTTTATTTATAGTTAAGGGCGGAGCCACCCAGTGACGTAATTGAGTGACCCACCCCTCTGGCGTCACATGATGTCAGAGGGAAGCGGGGTCTCCCATACGGCACCGGGTGGCCCCGCCCTTCACTATTAATAAACTGTCAAAACAAAGTGAGCGCAGACGGTGGCAGCCCTCCCTTGGATTAGGAGCTGTGCACGCCGTCTGTGCACTATGCATTATGGGGCGTTCAACGCGCTGAACACCCCATAATGTTCTAAATTCAGGGATTGGGGGAACAACGGAAGTTCGGCCCGCACTTATGCTCGGGCTGGACCGATTGCCCATCCCTACTGTCAACTATTCCGGCTAACCTATAAAATATCCATTCTGAGACACTTATCAAATGCGACTAAAGCTTGCATTCCACTACACTGGAAACAACAGCACCTACCCTCAGTGACACATTGGTTATGAAGGGTGGAAGATATAAATAAGATGGAAGACTTAATACTCACGACTTTAAAAAGATATGAGAAATATACAAAGACTCGGGGTCTCTGGAATATGTTCATTCTCTCAGATGAAGGAAAAGCTTACTGGGGGTCCTGAATCCCATAGTAACTACAAACTGTGATATGATCTTGTGGCGCTGAGTCCTTGCCATCTCTATCCCTGTCCCCCCCACCCCCCTTTTTCTTTTATATATATTTGTCTCTCTTTTTTTCCCTCCCCCTTTTTTTTCACTTTCAGACTGTTCTTTCTCTTTCTCTCTTTCCTTGTGTTTATTTAGTGAAAATGAAAAAAAGGAACTGGGGCAGCCCTCTCTAGACGCCAATACCAACGTCCATTCCATGACCATGTCAGATATCATGGATGGACACATGAGCCCAAACTGTCTATGGTTATTTTTTCTGTTTGGTACGCTTTACATACTACTGGGCATGTGTTGCCAATTTGTTAAATATATATGATTTACACTTTGTGATTGTACACATCAATGTTAATATCTCAGCAATGTAAGGAGTGGGCTTTGTCCTTGTTGGAGTTTAATAAAATGTATATTTGAAAAAAAAAGCTTATCAGTCTGGTCAGGATTTCCAGGAACACCAGAGCAATGAGTAAGTGAGATCTTGCTGTGTGGTGTGAGTAAGGACAGATGATTTACATAGCATTTTCTTCCTGGAATCCATCTGCTTTTAGCTCAAGCATGCATGCAGGTGGGTGTGCTTAGCTGAGAAAACTCTTCCTCCCAACCTATAGACTCCTGGGATGTATGCCATCATTTGCCTAGGCATGGAAAACAGGAAGCAACTGAAGAAATGTGAAATAAAAGGTTTAAAACAAGCAAATATAACATACTTTCCTATCTATTTACTAATACTAGCAGCATAAGGATTAAAATAGTCAATGTTGATTGAGAGTGATGTCCCATTCCACTTTAAGTGGAACACAACACTTCCATGCTAGAGTCCATGTTAGAGTCCTTATCTGCCAGGAATTATGTAGTGGAGTTAGCTTCTAATACCATATGAAATCATTCTGGAAACATATTTGTGTGTGGGGGCAGAGTGTGAAATGATAAATAGCCCTTAAGGAGGTACCATTCCTGGAAGAAGCATTAAAAATATACAGCAGTAGAACATTTGGGACTTTACATGTACCTCACTTGACAAAAGGGTTTAAAAATAATTTTTCACATATCTTTAATTAAAGTATTATACAAACTCTTAAAACGGGAGCTCATTCTTTTAAAAGCAAAGTAATAAACTGGTTTGTCCAGGTTACTGCTCTCCTGAGCTTGAGATCCGTTTTTTGTCAACGCGTTTTGTGTGCTGACCCGCTTCATCAGGGCTGCAGATCCTATTTATATACTGTAACAATATGCAAAAAAACTTTTTACATATAGGACAATCAAAATCTGACATTTAAGATCAATCGTGTTTGCACAATTACATAAGCTCACTACAAGTGGTTTCTAAATTGTATCCACTGTCACAACTCACAAAGAGGGTGAACAGAATCATGTGATATATGGTCATATTCATATGTGAGCTATAGTTTATAAATTATACAATTCAGGTAATCCCGGGAAACGCATTGGCAAAAAAGCGGTTCTCAAGCTCAGGAGAGCAGTAACCTGGACAAACCAGTTTATTACCTTACTTTTAAAAGAATGAACCCCCGTTTTAAGAGTTTGTATAATACTTTAAAATAAGATATGTGAAAAATTATTTTCAAACTCTTTTGTAAAGTGATTATTAAACCCAATGAGATACATGTAAAGTCCCAAATATTCTGCTGCTGTATCTCTTTTTTTAATGCTCATTCTGGAAACAGAAGACATTTCAAATATTCAATTGAGCTATATAGCCACATCCTCTTTTCTTAGAAATTTCTGCTATGGCACCCTGCTAAGGCACAGACACAGAGCAGGTTAAAAAAAGTGGTATTTCCAGGAAAGAACATATTATCTGTGCAAACCTTCAATGTTGCAATTCCCCAAAGGACAAAAGAAATGCCTCATTGTTGTGTGCATGGCCCATGCTGGTACCCTCCTTAACTGCTGATCACCAATGTGCCTATATATTAAGACTTTAGCAAAGGTAAAATGCTAAAAAGCTTAGTATTTTAACATAAGCAAGGCACCTATGATTACAACAAATGTTTGCATAAATTAAATTCAAGTGTAGCCAATTAATTTACCAAATTATGAGCTTGATTTACTAAATCTGATGCAGCTCTGCATAGAAAACAATTTGTCTCCAGGTTTAATTGCCAAAGCTTAACTGAACAAGCTGAAGTTAAATGCTGATTAGCTACTATGCCCAGCTGCACCAGGCTCCCTGGTATATGCTCCCCTATAATATCACTGGAACCCTTATGTGGCAGGTGCCCCTAAAGACAAAGAATGCATGTCTGATGAAAATGAGTGTTGTCATAGAGACTGTAAGTAATAGAAAGGGTGCTAACAGAGACACATAAGGATGAGAAAATAAACTGTGCAATGTGGATCAGCGATGAAAAAAGAGGCTCAAACATTCAGAGTTATCTGCAGTATCTATTACTGACAATTCCTACAAAGAACAAGGAGAAGCCCTAATTTATACATGTGCCCCATTTTGATTTTAGAAATGTTTAAATTCTTCCTGCCCCTTCACCATATTTTACTTTCTTTTGATTAAAAGTTAACCTTGCCTTCTGTCTTTTCAATTATGTGGCTCCCTCTTCTGTTCTCTGCCTGCCTTCCTTCTCATACTTTCCTTCCTCTTGTCTCTCACTTTCTATGACTCTTTTGTTCTCTCTGTTTTTTTTTTTGTGCCTGTTCATTCTCTGTCCTTTAGGAGTCCAAAAAGTGGTACGCTGAGAAATACTTCACTATTAAGTTCTATTTACCCTTTTCTCAGAACCTATGACCTGGAAGTGAAAGCATATGTCTTCCTAGTTGAGGATTGCAGGGGACTCCAGAGTAATGAGTGAGGTAGATCTCACTGTGTCACTGGCAGAAGAGAAGCAGAACTGTATGTGCTAGACAGTGTACCAGCACAATATATAAAATACTCTATATATATATTTTGGCAGTGCATAGTCCTGCCACCATGAGAATGTAGGAGAAAACAACACAGGGTTCTCAAGAATACAGTTTGAGGGTCTCTAGAATGGCACTTCTGAGTGGAGAAGGATGTTTTTTCATCTTGTAATTTCTGAATCAAGGTTTGGATCCCAGAGACTTTGAAGTGCTTAGGGAAGGAAGAGTCTCCAGTTCTGTATCTGGGACTTTCCAGAAACCAGCAGGCTGAATGTCCATATCATCTAGGACCTGACAATAGTTCAGGGCTCCACCAAAGAGACAGGGAGTCTCTCCAGAGGGGTCAAGAGGACCCCAATCCTTCCCCAGGAGTCAGAGAGGCTTCATGTGAAAGACAGAGTGTGTATGTCTGCACAGTGCAGGTGTAATTAGTGACAGAGCAGCAAGGAGTTTGAAAACAGCTGAGGTATAGATTTTTTTATGGGAGCACTGCTATCTTGGATGGTCTGGAGGACCAAGACAAAAGGCCTGAGCAGTGGCACTGCTAAAGAGAGCCAGGAGGCTGAACTTCATTTAAATTTGTGTTGATGGTGGAAACCCCTGTGTGGAAAACTGATTTGTTGTGTGAAATTGTTCTGTTTTGTGAATATGTAATATATAACATATAATATATATATATATATGTGTATAAAAATAAAAAGTGACAAGTGATGGTGCCAAAGATCATAAAGAGTGGATGAGTGAAGCTGCCCCTTTAAGAGTGAACAATCACTCTAACCAAGTGAAAGGAATATAATAAAGGTGACCATCGTCCCATCCAGTTTCTCTGGTTCCTTACCCCCGTGCTGTGGATGATTATCTGAAATGGCAGGTGCTTGTATACAAGAAAACTGTACATGCTAGTGCTGGCTTACAGCACATATAAATGTAAGTGTGCATCATTTCAGATATTTGACCATTCACTTTTAATAAAGCATATTGTGCAATGACTTTTCATATGCTTTTCCTAAGATTGATTGCCTGAGCTACAACAATGGTACATGTCATGCTGCAGGGTTACTATCTATTGCTGATTGAAAGAGGTTTATATCTCTACAAGGCTTCGTTTGTTTGTAACTCTGGTGAGTCTGAATTTTATACAGTAAGCACTATTTGTTGGTGGAGCATGAATTGAAGGATACATCTAATGTCTACACTTTTCTTTGGATCACGGTGGTCGGATTCCTTTTGTGTCAATGCACTATAGATTTGTTTTTGGACTTTAATGAATGAACTTTTTTCTTGCACAATTTTTTGTATAATTTTTTTGTATACTTTTTTGTTATTAATTGTTTTGGATTAATGCTGCATTTTTAATACTACATGTGGGTTATGAACTATTTAATCACTTATTTTTTGAATGAAATAAGTTTACCATTACTATCGCCATCACCTTTATTATATTTATATATATATATACAGAATGCATTGTACTTACACACATACATATTGCTAACTGGAAAATAAAAAAAGAATCTTGGCTGAAAAACTAAAGAGGAAAACAACCACTTGTCTGAAACAGTCACATTCAATATAAAAAGACTTCTGAAGTAGACTGTTTCACCATGAATTACTTACAGAGAAGAGAGAATAGATTTTGTGTTATAGCACAGACAGCTATCTTTTGATGAATTGCTTTTTCTATCACAATTGGTAATAAAACAAATTCCAAACTTGATCAGGTATAAGCAGATTTGAATCTATAGCATGACATAAATAAAGAGGTGAACATCCACACTAATAAAAAAGAAAATATTGAAGGGATGAAGTACTGAACAGGTAAAAAAAAAGAGAAAGAGAGACAGGTGGGGATATTTTCTTTCTCCCTCTACAGTATCACATGGCAGGCAGAACATCTGTTGAGGTGCCAGGGGAATAGGTTTAGTGAGACATTACTCACAGGGAATGTTTTCTGCAGAAACACCCTTCTTTGATAGTTGTTTTACAAAAACAGTCAGGAAGAGACAATATCATTTTTCCGAGTTCTTTTAAAGCGGAACTCTAGGCAGATATCAACCACGTATTGCCCGACCACTTTATATATATGGCTGGCCTGGACAAGCGTCATTCTGGGAGGATGTATGGGAGTGTCCAGAAGCACTCATCGTGCTTGTCCTTGGCAGTGTAAAGTGGTGTGATCTGATCAGGGTGTAGGGCTACTGTGATTGGCCCTGGTACCATGGGATCGCTGTGACCAATCACAGTGATCACATTACCAGTAGCAAACAACAGATTTAATTCATGATGCCATTGTTTACTACTGTGATCTCTGAGAATAGTCACATTGATTACATGGCACAGGGCCAAACACAATGGCCCTGTACATGTGATAGTTGTGTCCACTCACAGATATCACAGTCATTTTTAATGGTTGCACGAATGCAACTGAATACTGTCCATGGATGGAGTGTCACTGTTCTTATGTAAACAAACCAATTTCACTTTCAGGCCCCATTTATGCAGGGTACTGGGAGCGCACAATTTTTTTGCATGTTTTTCCATGACACACATAGGGCAGCCCATTGATTTTAATGGGGTGCCTTACATTCAGCAAAGTATAAGGAGCCAATCAATTAATGTGCATACAAGAAGAATGCTGATAGGTGAGAGCAGAGGGGCAAAGGAAAGAGTTAACATGCTTCTCCTTTCACTGTCCAGTCACTAGCTTGGGTGACCTGGGTTCAGGGGTTGTTGTTGTTTTCTTGTTAAAGGGTTTTATTGCTTTTACAAGGTTAAACATAACAGCAATGTTAAATCAGTATAATAGGTGGAATGAAGTTTAGCAAGATATATGTTAGTTGGTAAACAAAATCAACAGTGTGGAACATGTTTCAAATTTTTGCAGTAGTGTAGGTTTGTGAGAGGACACAGGGAAGGTTAGGTTAGTCAGCAAAGCCGAAAGGAGCATTGTAAACAAAGGAAAAGGCTGTGTCCTATGATACAGAGAAAACGTCAAAACCATAGTAGAGAAAGGAAAGAAAAGAAAAGAAGAGGAAGGTTAGAGAGAGAGGGAATAGAGATGAGAGGGAGTCCACAAGGTTGACAAGAAAGGAGAGGGAGGCGCCTCTAAGTGCAGTATTAAAAACAGATTTATTGCAAGGAAAGATTAAAAACACTCACTGGATATAAGAACAAATTCGGCATATAGATCAGTCCATAGTGGCGTCACCGTGTATTGTATGCACCAGGGAATGCGTCTCCTGACGCTGTGATAATAATCCGTTCGTCTCTGGAGAAGGTGGTGGAGCCGGCTGTAGCATCCAGGACGAGGCTCAGACCGTAGGAGACAGGGCGCAGATCAGTGACGTCACTGCTAGACGCGTTTCATTGGGCGAACGGCCCAGGTGACTGTAAGGCTGCGCCTCTTCCTCAGGCAAGGTTGACCTGGAAGTCATCATGAGGTGTGGTAGGAGCAACTCAATATCAGCTACCAAGGCAAGAGGACAATGTCGTCAAAGGTCGATGGTAGGTGGTGTGTTATCCAGGGGTGCCACATTTTGTCGAATTTGGGGATCAGATTTCTATTGCTGCCATCATAGCGTGTATCATGGTATTATTCATTCTGTGCTGCGCCTGAGTTACCAAGCCTTCACTTCACTTTAACTTGTTTTGCAGCTGTAAGGAGTAGGATAAGAAGCTTGAATTGGATGCGTGATAAGCATTCAAGTCTCAAATTAAGGAGTGCGGTGGTTGGGTCAGGCTGCACCAACGTTTCAAACATTCTGGAAGCCATAGTGAAAATGTTATTCCAAAAGGTTTGGGCAATTGGGGAGGTCCACTAATATGTAAGCGAGTTCCCCCGATCCAAACAGCCGCGAAAACAGAGAGCGGAGTATGAGGGTGTAAATTTGGCTATTCTGGATGGTACTAAGTACTGGGGAAGTGGTTTTAATGATACTGGCCATCAGTCTGAGGATAACTAATGATAGAAAAAGTACTGTACTGGAAATCTCTGGGTTAAACGTGAATATTGCAGCAAAACCTAGTCTTACAATTTTATCTTTTCATTAGCTATTCATTTTTATTGTGATATTTTGACTTCATTCCTGCTTTAAGATGTTGTCTATCCAGAATTGATATGTTTACAATTGGTTGCACTTGATGGACTGAGTTTATGGCAAACTCCAAAAGCAAGGCTGACATGGTTCCTCACTTTGTTTCCATGCACATGGTCATTTTGGATGTTCTTACCCACATAGGCATTCCAGTATTATCCATAATATAAAATAAAGTAAAAAATTCAACAATGAGTTAAAATAACAATGGCCACAGCAAGTGTACACCCATAAACTCTAGCACTGATATTTCACCAACAGAGTTCCTTAAGGATATAAGAATCTGCTAAGTGGTTAACCTGTCCAGCAATTACAAAACAACCACCTGCCCCCCATATATTATGCTCTTTAACCATTTCAACACAGGGCACTTTCACCCCCTTCCTGCTCTGCCATTTTTCATCTTTCAGTGCTGTTGCACGGTCATGCAAAACTGTACCCATATGAAATTTTTATAATTTTTTTGAGACAGATAGAGTTTTTTTTTGGTGGCATTTAATCACCACTATGGTTTTTATTCCTTGCTAAACAAAGGAAAAAAGACAATTTTGAAAAAAAAAAAGCATTTTCTTAGTTTCTGTTATACAATTTTGCATTGAAGTAATTGTACTTCCTCACTGATGTGCACTGATAGGCTGCACTGATGGGCACTGATGAGGCTGCACTGATGAGGCTGCACTGACGGGCACTGATGAGGTGGCACTGATGAGCACTGATTGGCACTTATAGGCAGCACTGACAGGCACTAATAGACAACACTGATATGCTGCACTGGTGGACACTGATATGCTGCATTTATGGGCACTGATGGGCACTGATGGTGCTGCAGTGATAATCAGGGCACTAATTAGTGCCCTGATTATCAGTGTAAATGCCCCTGTAACCTAACTGGAAATCTGGTTATCAGCTTTCTTTTCCTCTGACAGCACTGAGAAAAGGAAACGCTGAGCTAATGACAAGCATTTGTTTACATGTGATCAGCTGTGATTGGACACAGCTGATCATATGGTAAAGGGCTTACAGCATCGGCTCTTTACCCTGATCGGCTATGCGCTGTGTCCGAAGGGCACAGCTCATTACCGATTGCTGCACTGCGAGCCTCTGCGGGCACGCATTTGTAGCAGCAAGGGGAGGACATCATATGATGTTCACCCAATGGGACGAAAGGGCGTCCGGCCTATTCTTCTATAGGCTGGGAGGGAACTGGTTAAACATCTTTACCCAGGCAATTTGACATTTACACCTTCAGACTTTGTGGCACCAAGGTACTATATGAATATGAAAACAGGGGCATGTCCTGAACGTTGAGGAAGATGGCAGCATAGCTTCCCTGCCCTGCTATTCCACAGCACTTTCTTCTGCTACAACTGGAGCCATGCCAGAATGGGGAAACCAGACCACAAACACTTTGCCACTCATTACCACTCGCCACGGGATAATGACACACAGCTCCGCGACAATATACCGGAGATGTTTCGGTCCCGGCCGCAAGATGTGGCCTACAACTCTCAGGCCTCAGACACCAGTTGAGCTACCAGACCGGCACCTCGATCCACATCATTCATCCCAGCCCCAGTAGGAGCAAATGGAAGTCCATTGACGAGACAGCCTGATGATGCACAGAAGATGCCATTACTCTCCTCATTCCTCACCTCCGCCTGCTAATCGCCACTCTCAAGGTAGAGGCTTACTGTCATGTTACACCATGCTTCCCCGTTTCCACGTTTAGTTATAACCCGGAACTGCCCGCAGTGAGACCATGCTCATAAAAATTCCTTTCCATACACTGAAGAAAGTACAAGCCTCTTACTATACCACTTCAATTCTCCTATAACGCCTTCCCACGTGATACGCCTACATGGCGCCGTAACTAGCTCTAAACCACATTTCGCCCCAGATAGCCAGATATGTCTTCCAAACACCTCTATACTGCTTTCATAAAAGCTAACTGATCACTGATTTAAAGTCATGCTATACTAGTCATAAGTGTCCCACCCCGTTTCAGAATTCTTCAAACTACAATAGTGAACTCTGTGAATAGTCTTACTATGCCTAGATGGAGGCCAGCTGAAATAGTGTTCTATCCTGCACCACTCTCTAATAAAACCACAAGGGTCAACCCTTCCACGGTGCTGAACTATGCAAATATGACTGTCTTAATGTTGATGTCATCCCTATTTTGTGTTACACCTATGATGAACAGACCCAGGGTACTGTATCAGCGGTTGAACTCTGATGAATGGTATCCACAGGGGTAATTTTGTTTTTTCTTTTTGTCGCTCTACCAAGACTGCAGATGCAGGATTATGGTGCATCACAGAAAAAAAGGTCTCTTAATTAGAGTTGAGCGAACTTCTAGAAGTCCGGGTTCTGCTGGTTCGGCAGAACTTCGGGACAAAGTCCGGGTTCGGGTCCGGACAGAACCCGAACTTTGTCCCGGACGGAAAACGTCTGGAGATCCTGGAAGGTCCTGATAAAATGTCGTGAAAAACATGGATTTTCAGGCCCAGAGGTAACTAAAGTTACCCCAAGCCCCAGGCCCTGTTTCAAGCCCAAGACAGGCCTGGGCTTGGGCCTGAAACAGGGCTTCAAGACGGCTTGGTCGTCTTGGGCCTGAAGATCTTCAAGCGAGTTGAGATTAATTCTCTGGAAAAAAAGACACTACGTGGTATTAGGACGTAGACGTCAGAACCATCTCGCTGTTTTTCTTTTTTGTTTTAATGGGGACACCTATGGTAAGTAGTCTCAAGTTGGCGACTATGTCATGGGACCCAGACAAGTAGTATCCA
>BLSH010386633.1:529671-542684 GCA_018402905.1 Glandirana rugosa | reverse complement strand
CTACCAGGTAATATAATCGATTTTTTCGCTGAGGATTGCTCTTTAACTTGAGACTTTTTTCATGTCTAAGCGCTTGTTTATCTGGCCTTTACAGACTCTATGCAGCGGAGAATTATCTCCACGCACACGTTACTGCTAATTATCCGATCCTGGTTCTGAGGTGAAACCCTGGGTTTGATGTGAGTTGCCACACACAGGGTATCCAAATTCATGCTATGTATGTACTTAATACATAACTAGTTTATCTTATCCCTCTATTTTGTTTCTGCTTTTGTTTATAGAAAAAGCCTATGAACTATATAACATTCCCTCAGGATTGTATCGGCATCAAAATAGGTCTTTCATAAATTTCATAAAATTCCTCTTTCTGGCGTGGCGTCCCCAATGATATTTGGGTATATATATCGGCTATCACAAGTAAGCTTTGTTATTTACTATGGCTTATAATCTATTTATTAACTATCCAATTTATGTCCAAAATGTTTTTGGGCGCTTTAGTTTTCCAATCTCTTTCTTTTTTTTCTGCTTTTGAAGCCGCTGTGTTAACATATAAAGCCAGGACCTTTTGCATCACCTGCAGTTGCCACCCAGTTGGGACGGGGCCACCGTACCTTGGCGGTTGTGCATGCCATATTCCATTGATTTGGGTGAGTCCGGCCTGCGTTTCATGTACATGGTTGGGGGATGGAGTGGGATGATTGGATGCCAGCATATATAGGAGAAAAATGTGACAAACAGGTATACCAAGCATAGACAGCAACAATTACCAATGTTATTTGACTATAATGTATTTTATTGCTTTCAATTAGAGCTTGGAGTTCAGCATAATCCCCTGAAGAAGCCCATGGGGGTGAAACCGGTTGGGATAACAGCTGACTGAAGCCAACAGAATATGTGGCTGTGCTCCTCTCATGTAATATTTGGAACACTTTGATTTTTTATCTATGTACAATCAACATAACTATTATATTGTCTAAATAAAGATTCATTGTTTTTATTTTAAACAATTTCATTGGTTTTTGATCAATCTTTTAGCACCGCATAATCCCCCCTGGGGAACAAAACTCTCCCTATTCTATTGATATTTGGGATGAGGTGCCATATCACATTTAGGCTACATGCCAAACTGATCAAGGAGACATCGAAATAATCGATTGTCATTGTAACAGGTTATTTCGCTCACATGGCATATGCATACCTCAAATTACACCCCAAAACACTTTCTACTACTCCTCCTGAGTATGGTGATACCACATGTGTGGGACATTTTTACAGCCTGGCCACATAGAGAGGCCCAACATTGAACTAGCACCTTCAGGCGTTTTAGAAGCATAAATTACACATCTCATTTCTCAACCACCTATTACACCTTTGAAGGCCCTGGAGCACCAAGAACATGGAAACGCCCACAAAATGACCCCATTTTGGAAAGCTAACACCCCAACGTATAATCTATGAGGCATGATGAGTCTTTTGAACGGTTCATTTTTTTCCAGAAGTTTTTGGAAGACGTGGGAAAAAAATAAAAATGCAATTTTTTTTTTACACAAAGTGGTCCATTTATAAGATATTTCCAAAAGATAGCATGCACATGGCAAACATTACACCCCAAAATACATTCCGCTACTCCTCCTGAGTATGGCGATACCACATGTGTGAGACTTTTACACAGCCTGGCTACATATAGAGGCCCAACATGCAAGGAAGACTGTCAGGTGTTCTAAGGACACATAGCATGCAAATACCAAGAATTACACCCCAAAATACATTCTGCTGAGTAAAGGGTAAACAAAAGATTACCTGTGGTTTTATTATTGCAGCTGTCCACATGAGGATAGCACTGGTCCAGGCAGCAGGCAGGGACTTGATCAGCTACAGCGAACACAACTGTCCAGGCAACCGACAGCGAACACAATTGTCCAGTCAACAGCCAGGAATACTGTCCATAGTACAGGCAGGGATACTGTCCATATACAGTTCAGGGTCAGTGCAGGCAGAGATATTGTCAACAGTGCCAAATTATTGGTCCTGGTAGTAGGAGAGCGAACGCAATTGTCCAAGCAACAGGCATGAATACTGTCCATAGTCAGTACAGGCAGCAGGCAAGGATATTGTCCATATACGGTCCAAGGTCAGTGCAGACAGAGATATTGTCAACAGTGCCATATTATTGGCCCTAGTAGTAGGCAGAAACATGGTCCATAGTCCAGGTAGCAGCCGGGGATGTGGTCAGTTCATGCCGCAGGGAGAGGCATGATGGCAGTAAGTCCTACAGACAGCAGGCAGAAGTAGGGCCTCGGTCAGGACAGAATGGGGACATTGGTAGAGGCTTCTCCCACCCAAATCTCTTTGAAGCCTCCGAGTCTCCAGACCCTAATCTGGGAGAGAGAAAACAAAAACAATGTTTTCTTCTTCTAGAAAAAACATTCTGGAGCCCCTCACATATGTGAGACCCCTGTGTTGTGAATCCCACTACTCCAGTTGCAGGGTACAAGATCAGTCCAAGAGGCAGGCAAAAAACAGTCCAGGGTCAGTTCCAGATCAGAAATTAGACAGGTGCATAAATTTGGGCACCCTTGTCATTTTGTTGATTTGAACACCTGTAACTACTTCGCACGGATTAATTGGAACACACAATTGGTTTGGTGAGCTCATTAAGCCTTGAACTTCATAGACAGGTGCATCCAATCATGAGAAAAAGTATTTAAGGTGGCCAATTGCAAGTTGTTGTTCTCTTTGACTCTCCTCTTTAGAGTGGCAACATGGGGGCCTCAAAACAACTCTCAAATGACCTGAAAACAAAGATTGTTCTAAGTTATGGTTTAGGGGAAGGCTACAAACAGTTATGGCAGAGATATAAGCTGTCAGTGTCCACTGTGAGGAAAATAGTGAGGAAATGGAAGACCACAGGCACAGTTCTTGTTAAGGCCAGAAGTGGCAGGCCACATAAAATATTGGAGAGGCAAAGGCGAAGGATGGTGAGAACGGTCAAAAACAGCCCACAGACCATCTCCAAAGACCTACAACATCAACTTGCTGCAGATGGAGTCACTGTGCATCGTTCAACAATTCAGCGCACTTTGCACAGGGAGAAGCTGTATGGGAGAGTGATGCGAAAGAAGCCTTTTCTGCACACATGCCACAAACTAAGTCGCTTGAGGTATGCAAACGCACATTTGGACAAAGATTGAGTTATTTGGTCATAACAAGGGGCGTTATGCATGGCGGCAAAAGAACACAGCGTTCCAAGAAAAACACTTGCCAGTGCCGGTACTGGGAATCTGGTTAAAGTTGAGGGTCGCATGGATTCCACTCAATATCACCAGATTCTTGAGAATAATATTGAGGAATCAGTCACAAAGTTGAAGTTACACCGGGGCTGGATATTTCAACAAGACAACGACCCAAAACACTGCTCAAAATCTACTTGGGCATTTATGCAGAGGAACAAGTAATGTTCTGGAATGGCCATCCCAGTCCACAGACCTGAATATCTTTGAATTTCTATGGGGTGATTTGAAGCTGGCTGTCCATGCTCGGCAACCATCAAACCTAACTGAACTGGGAGAGGTTTTGTAAGGAGAAATGGTCCAAAATACATTCATCCAAAATCCAGACACGCATTACAGGCTATAGGAAGTGTCTAGAGGTGGTTATTTCTGCTAAAGGAGGCTCTACTAAATATTGATGTGATTTTTTTGTTGGGGTGCCCAAATTTATGCACCGGTCTAATTTCGTTTTGATACATATTGCACATTTTCTGTTAACCCAATAAACCTCATTTCACTACTAAAATATTACTGTGTCCTTCAGTTATTTGATAGATCAAAATGAAATTGCTGATCCAAACACCCAAATATTTATAAATGACAATCATGGAAATTGTCAGGTTTTCCTAAACTTTTGCATACACCTGTATGTACAAAAATAGGTAGGCAGAAGCGTGGTCGAATAACAGTCCAGGGTCAGTTCCAGATCAGGCAGAAGTATGTACAAAATCGGTAGGCAGAAGCATGGTCGAATAACAAGCCAGGGTCAGTTCCAGAGCAGGCAGAGGTATGTACAAAAGCGGCAGGCAAAGGCATGGTCAAATAAGCGAGGGTTAGTTCAAGAGCAAGGAGGGGCATAAGGGGGTGCGAACTGGAACAGGAACTGAGGAATCATTAATAACTGACTAGGGTGTGATAACGACGGAAGCATTCACCTATGCAGAGACCTGGTTGGGAAGGGCACAATAAGTGGTGTCTCTTCTAATTCCTCCACTAGAGCACACCCGGCATCTTTTCTGGTGTTTTTGGCCTGTTGGTCTGGGATGTATTTTATCGGGGAAATGGCGCTCAGAGAGTCTGCTACACACATCGGGTCTAATATTTTCTAGTGGGCCGTTAGGGTATATAAGTGTGGTGAGGATATCCTCCTGGTAGCCAAGGAAGGGTTTGGGGTTTATGGTGGAATTGCGATGTAGGGCAACTTTTTTTTATACCAGTGGTATGTTCTTCTGGTCGATAGCTAGGGTTCCATCATTTGGTCGTTTAGGTCGACTCCTCCCATATACAAGTTGTACTCATGGATACAGGTTGGTTTCTGTATTGGGATCTCCACAAATGAATTGTTATGTATAGACGATAACATGTATACATCCCTTCTGTCCCTCCACAGCCAGGATTTCCTCATTCCGCAGACTCCCCGTTTCTCCTTTTCTAAGCCTCATGTTGACGAGTCTTTGAGGAAAGCCCATCCAATTTTTTCTGGCTGTGCCACATGCTGGCGCACTCTTCTTGTAAAGGTTCCAGAACAGGGGAAAATTTGTATAAAGGTTATTGACATACAGGTGGTAGCCTTCCTCCAGGAGCGGTAAATGAGTTCCCAAACAATTTTCCCACTTGAACCTAAATAGTCTGGGCAATTAGGGGGATGCAGCTGGGAGTCCTTCTCTTCGTAGAATTTGAAGGCTTAAACGTACCCCGTGGTTTGGCCACACAATTTATATACTTTCACCCCATAAGGGGCTCTTTTACTGGGGATATATTGTTTTATTCTCAGCCTGCCAGAAAATTTCACAAAGGATTCATCGATGCATATATGCTGGTCCAGGGTAAATAATTGGGGGAATATTTCTGAAAAATAATGGAGAATTGGGCGAATTTTATAAAGCCGGTCATAATTTGGGGCATTTCGGGGAGGGCACTGGGTATTATCGTTGAAATGGAGAAATCTCATGATCATGATAAATCTTTTCCTGGGCATTATTGTTGAGAAAACCAGCATGTGGTAGATGGGGTGGGTGGACCAGTAGGAGCGCAGTTCATTTTTTTTTTAAGTCCCATGCAGAACATGAGGCCCAAAAAAGTTTTGAACTCTTCCACCATTACGTCTCTTCACTCAAAGGGACGGACATAATACGGGGTTCGATTATTTTGGATGAATTGTTGTGCATATAGGTTGCACTGGGCCACAATGGATCTTAGCATGTCCTCCGAAAAACCAAATCAAAAAAATGAATGGGCAAGAAATTTTCCGTGTCCATCTGGACTCCTGGCTGGGCAGTGAAAGGGGGAATCCTAGCTTCTCCTGAATTAACAGGAAGCCACAAGGGGTGCTGAAGTGAATAGGGAAGGCCGGCTTGGGACCTAACCCTTTGGGGCTGAGGTACAGCGGTGCTGGTGGATGGCACTGGGGTGCTGGTGGATGGCACTGAGGTGCTGATGGATGGCACTGGGGTGCTGGTGGAGGGTATTGCCTCCTCACCAACGCACCTTCGTCTGGCGGGCGGACAATAATCCTCATCTGAGTCCAGCTCTGATTCGCTACTTAAGATTGGATCGTAGGTCATATCAGACTCAGAGGAACCTGCAGGAGAGAGCTCCCCATTGCTCTCGTTGGCCGCAAGAATATTGTAGGCCTCCTCAGCAGAAAAAGATCTTTTTGCCATTGTTGCAGCACTAATAGGCACTGATGACACGTATGGCACTAATGAAGTGAAGGGCACTTATGGCACTGATGACACGTGACACTGATGGGACTGATGTCAGGTGGTACTGATGACAGGTCAGGTGGCACTGATGATATGTGGCACTGATGACAGGTTAGGTGGAACTGATATGTGGCACTGATGACAGGTCAGGTGGCACCTGTGACACGTGGCACTGATGGCAGGTGGCACTGATGACAGGTCAGGTGGCACTGATACATTTAACTGACAGGTCAGGTGGCACTTTATGACATGTGGCACTGATGACACTTTGATGACACGTGACACTGATTGATGGAACTGACATGTGGCACTGATGATACGTAGCATTGACAGGTGGCACTGATATGTGGCACTGATGACAGATAGTGGCACTGTGATGGGCAGTATTTGGGCACAGTAGGAATGCAATCAGTAGTGTTTTAACTCACACTAAAGCCAGGCAGCACAGATCGCTCACTCTCTCTTCACACAGCAGTATCTGTGTGAGGAGACAAAGCCGGCAACAAGAGACGATCTCATATATTTACATTTGAGATCATCTCTCAATGGACCAGCCGATCACGTGGTAATTGGCCGCTGTGATTGGCCATTTACCATGATCTGTGATTGGCTGTGTCCAAAGGAACATATAAGAGGACATTCGCTATGTAAATACATCAACTTAGTAAATTCACAGGTATAGATCAAGTAAAGAAGAAGCCACACACTGTTTGTATTTAAACTTTTTACTACAAGCACATTCAGAGGTGCTAAGTCATATGCAAAAGAGACATCAACCGCCAACATATTTTAGTCCCCAAATGACAAAGTGTGTAAACATGTGCTCTATCCCATCAGGGAGTATCAAGTGTTGTGTTTCTGGGGTGCAACCCCCCTTCCTCCACACTAGCGTAGAGTTTTGATAAAGGGGCACCCCCGAAACACGTCAGCTCAGAACCCCTGATGGTATCAACTCACGCATTTCGCTGCTGCAACACCTCTTTCTCCAAGAAACGCTAGTTTGGAAGAAGGGGGGGTTGCACCCCAGAAACACAATACTTTATACCCCCTGATGGGATAGAGCACGTTTACGCACTTTCTCATTAGGCCAGTGTTTAGCAACTCCACTCCTCAAGGTACAAAAACAGAACTTATTTTCCAGATTTAACACAGAAAACATGAGCTATTCAATGCCTTATGTGAAATCTTTAAAAATGGGTTTGTTAATGCCCCTTGAGGAGTGGAGTTGCGAAACACTTCACATGTTAAAATTTTAAAAACGTTACCCTAAACAAACAGGGAAAAAAACAAACAAAAAGTGTCCAAAAAAAGGGAGCCCAAGTCCAAGAGCAACTTAAAACTTCCCCAGCATGTCCCCAACATCTGTCAGTCATCTTTGTAAATGGGTAGCTGCCTTTTTGATGTCCTCGAGCTCCTTGCAGCACATGATTATTTTGTGCCTTAATCGGCCCACAGTGCATTGTGGCACCTCATGACCTGGTAAGAGCAAAATGTATTAGGGCAATGATGGTCAAGTGGGTGAGGGCCAACATAGTGATTTGGGGCCAAGTTAACCACTTGCTTACTGGGCACTTAAACTTTGAGTGACAACTGCTTGGCCGTGCGGCGTTGTACCCAAACAAAATTGACGTCCTTTTTTTCCCACAAATAGAGCTTTCTTTTGGTGGTATTTGATCACCTCTGCGGTTTTTATTTTTTGCACAATAATATTTTTTACTTTTTGCTATAATAAATATCCAAGAATAAGAAAACAAATTTATTCATCAGTTTAGACCGATATATGTTCTTCTAAATATTTTTGGTAAAAAAAAAAAAAAATTGCAATAAGCGTATTTTGATTGGGTTTCACAAAAGTTATAGCGCCTACAAACCATGGACATTGGTTTATGGCGTTTATGATTTTTTTTTTTTTTTTTACTGGTAATGGCGGCGATCTGCAATTTTTATCAGGACTGCGATATTGGGGCGGATATGTCTGAGGTTTTTGTCGCTTTTTTGGGACCTGACATTTATACAGCGATCAGATCTAAAAATAGACACAGATTACTGTATAAATGTCATTGGCAGTGAAGGGGTCAGAGGAGGGCTGGGCCGGGGGGCAGGGTGGCAATTGCCCCCCAGGCCACCCTAACTTACATTCAAAGAGGCTGACGCCCGCTGCTGCTCACACTTTTTTCTTCTTGTGGAGGAAGGAAGTAGGGGCCGGGTGGGGGGGGGGCATTGATGCATTATTTTTGTTAAAGCTCCTTTGTTGCTATTAACATTAAATTATGTTACCACATTGTATATATTTGTCTTACTTCATAACATCAATATCCGTTATAAAACCAGGTGGGCATGGATGGTGAGCTGATTCGGTGGTTCAATGGGCCACTTGACTGGACTTGTCCCCCAGGCCTAAGGTTGCCAGCCCTCCCCTGGAAGGGGTTAAATGTGTTCCACCTGTGTGGGGGCAGGGCTGACAGGGATATAACAGATCCCGATCACAGGGATCAGTAGATCTGTCATGCCCCCCTCACAGAGCGGGGAACCACCGTGTTTACATCGGCGGTTCCCCGTTCCAGCACTCTGTGAAGGGATCGCGGGTTTCAGATCCATGCTGTAGCCGTCAATTGGCTATAGCGCGGATCTGAAGTGTTTAATCTTAAACCTCATTAAATACTTACCTACCCAGTGGATCGTTGGGTGCAACCTACTTGCCCTTCAGACACCGACACTACTTTAAATGTAAACACTGACCCTACTCTGTAATGTTTGGCCTGGTGTCCGGGTCTCCAAAACTAGTCTACCTAGCAACACAGACCGCTACTTACACCTCTTCCTAAGCCATGCTAATGTGAAAGCACTACCTACTGTACTGTGTGGACTAGGCATTTACTTAAGACAAATTAACGCTTAACATGTCAATACATAAGAAGCAATATTATAACAATACTTACAAGGGTAAACTACGGGCTCAGCACTAGCTTCATCATTTTTGGGATCAGGGTCATGTTGGGGGAGCTCTTCACATTCAATTTCTTCTAAAAAAAGAAAAATACAACATTCATTAAGCATCCTAAAGTCACATCTGGTTCAACACATACATTTTTGGAGTTGACCAACCTTGGACTTGGGCTGGGGTGACCAATTCTGGCTCACTGGTCGCTTGCACTTCTGGGGACTCTGAGGAATTTGCTGCCAAAAAAACAAGGGAAGATGATGCCATTTTCCAAGGCAAAGACTTGACAAGTGCCTACATTGGTAAACTGCCTACAGCTACTCCTACAGCCCCCTTCGCTCCTATGGGATGTGGGATGTCTGATGTCCATTATAGGCATTTGTGTGACTACGAGCCATGGGGGTTCTACACTCCCCATGTCTGCACTGGCAAGGCTGTATTAATAGGCACTGATGAATCAGGCAGGAGCCAGCAAGTGCCAGTTCTCCTTTAATTTAGGCCTTAAGCCCCCGCCCTTTTGCCCACCTAGCAGCACCCCTGTCTGTGGCTCAATTTTTAGTTTTCACTTACATTCTGGGCGGGAAGGTGGGCTGGATTCCACCTCAGCTGATGTGCCAGGGGTGGGAGACTCCCTTCCTCCCTTGCGGGGGTGGGCACTTTTTTTTTCTGTTTCCCTGTTGAAAGATACAAAAGAATATAAGTGCAAAAGCTAAAGGAATGTCTAAAAACATTAAATTCTATTCTTCATATATGCTTTAGATTTACCTTCAAATTTAGAAGCCCAAGGCATACAAACAGTTTCAAACCTCAATTAGAATTCTCTCTAGCTACTTTTACCAAGAACAGATCCAGACACCTAATTTATATTGCTTACATTTATTAAGGACTTTTTAAGGATCTTTGCCAGCTGATCTTGCTCTCGATGCTTGAGATGCGATTTTCTGGACAACTGATGACCTGCTTTAAAATAAAATCTTTCCGGCTGTTGGGCCTCTCATAATTCTCCTTCCTGCAGTCGTAATCCTGCCCTTCCATAATGGCCACCATGTCGACCATCTCAGCTTTTGTCATGGGGCTGGCTTTGGCCTTCCTATGGTATCCAGCACCGTGGGCCTGGCTGCTGCATCCCAAATCCGCCATCTTTCCTACGATTGTTCCGTGGAGTCTGTATCATGGAGGCTAGGAGAGCCGTTCACGCCCCAGCGTCACAACGCACCTGAGAACGGAGTTGCATGCATGTGCAGTGTATAAAGCCCAGACGCACGTTCGATGGAACAGCCGTAGGTACAATCTGTGAGTGGACTAGGATTGTTTGGCAACGCAAGAAATGGTTTACATAATGAAGGTTCAGCTTGAACTTGGTGCATAGGTAGGTAGTCCGCTATATTGCTTGGATTGAGGCCTAAATGGGGGATAAATGGGCTTGACTGCTTGGATTGAGACCTAAATGGGCTATACTGCTTGGATTGATGCCTAAATGGGGGATAAATGGGCTATACTGCTTGGATGGAGGCCTATATTGTGTCCAGCTTAGGGGTATGCCAGATGAAGTTGCATTATGCTTTGTCTTGTGTCTTGCAGGCATAATGAGTGACAAATTGTTTACTCCCAAGTTCCTAACCCAGTTTATCAATATGTGCCATAACTTACCTTGTCTCTGGAAAGTGAAGAGCAAGGAGTATTCAAACAGGAACCTAAAGCGGGGCAGCATTAGATAAACTTGCGGAGCTGTGTAAACCTATTTACGCGGATGCTGACTATAGATATGTCCGTAACAATGCAAGCCTCAGGACCACTTATGGGGAGGAGGAAAAGATAGAAAACTACAGTCAGGAGCTACAGCAAAGGGCATCTATGTGCCCAAGCTCTGGTATTTTCAGAGCCTCCTGCGTTTTCTCAGCGGCCAGACAGACCCAAGGCCATCTCTAGCCACCCTACCTTCTACATCTGGTGAGGCCACAGCTCAGGGACCTGAGGATGAAGAGGTGGAGGAGGCCATCTTGACACAGATATAGTGTTGTTGAACATATTGTAAAGATAAAATACAATGTTGATAATTAAACATTATTGGAAAAATATTTGAGCCTTCACAAAGTTGGCTCCATATCAAAAGACAGTTGTGGCCTAAACTAATTTTAAGGATAAATCCATATGCTGGTGCCAGAATGCTAGTGTTTTGTATTTGTAATTATTCAATTAGCAACAGTTAGGAAATGCCAATTTGGTTTCATTGATGACCAAATATATTCTAATAATGTCACATTTTTATACACATTTAAGTGTCCCAGAAACAGTCACTGAGGATGAGGCAGCTGGCTCTTCCCTGATTGTCGAGTCACAAATCCCTCCCCTACGTGTTGGAGGTAAAAGATCCAGAAAAAGCCATAATGTGGATGAGAGCGCTTCCTCATTCTTCAGGAAGGCCTCTGCCATCCTCCACAAGGAGCTTGATGAGGAAGAGTCATTTGCCGCCTACGTAGCTGCCAAGTTTAAGCAGGTGAGTCCATACATGCGCAGCAGGTCTGAGGAACTGATGATGCAAGTGCTGAGCAAGGGGGAGAGGGGGCTCATTACCGACTATACAGAGCTGCATGAGAATGTGCCTCCACCTCCCTCAGCAACAACAGCCATCCCACCAACCACAGCAGCATGCTGGGCAGTGGCAATTCGTTCCACATGGCCCCCCACCAACAGCCATGGTTTAGGGATTATACCCATATCCCCCATTATTACAAATACACCCGCAATGCCCTCGCTATGTCCAAGGAATGCAGAGCAATCTCCTTACGATGAGACGGGCGCAGACACAAGGAAGGGAGGACAATGTCTTCATTGATATGAAACGAGGAAACCACCTTCAGTAGAAACAAAGGGGAAAGACGCAGCACCGCCTTATTCCTATGTAGGACCAAATAGGGAGTCCTACACGACAAGGCCGCCAATTCAGACACCAGAAATGCCAATTTGGTTTTATTGATGACCCACACAAACAAATCTATTCTAATAATGTCACATTTTTATACACATTTAAGTGTCCCAGAAACAGTCACTGAGGATGAGGCAGCTGGCTCTTTCCTGATTGTCGAGTCACAAATCCCTCCCCTACGTGTTGGTGGTAAAAGATCCAGAAATAGCCATAATGTGGATGAGAGCGCTTCCTCATTCTTCAGGAAGGCCTCTGCCATCCTCCACAAGGAGCCTGATGAGGAAGAGTCATTTGCCGCCTACGTAGCTGCCAAGTTTAAGCAGGTGAGTCCATACATGCGCAGCAGGTCTGAGGAACTGATGATACAAGTGCTGAGCAAGGGGGAGAGGGGGCTCATTACCGACTATACAGAGCTGCATGAGAACGTGCCTCCACCTCCACCACCCTCAGCAACAACAGCCATCCCACCAACCACAGCAGCATGCTGGGCAGTGGCAATTCGTTCCACATGGCCCCCCATTATATGGGTATAAGGGATTATACCCATATCCCCCATTCATTTTTTTTTGTTTTTTCTGTATTTTTGTTTATATTCTATTTTTTTTATTTTCTATTTTATTTGCAGACAAATAGCATGTCTATTTTAATTTATCTTCTTTATGCTTCACAATAGAGAGATGGATAAGAATACTTGCCTATGTTTTTTTAATTAAAATTACAGATTTGAAGTAGGCAGTTATATTAAAAAAGTTACAATTACCAAGGGACACAAAATAGTTACATTTTTCATATTTAAATAGAGATGATATTGTGGAAATAATGAAAAAAGACAATCAAAAAAGGGATTTTATTATAACTTACCGTAAAATCCTTTTCTCCGAGTTCACTGACAGACGCAGCTCTTCTTGACTTTGTGGGTTTTATGTTCGTCTTACCAGGAGTTACTCCTGCCGGGGGTCCCCTCCCCGGTCGACTTAAGAAAGGGACGGATCAATTGAGGACCATTCTGCTTGTATTTTGGGTGTTTCAGTTCTTCTCGACGCAGACAGTCACTTGAGCCTCTTTTCCTAAAATGCCATTCAATATTATTTTAGGGAAAAAACTAACAGAAAAAAGTAATAAAGGTGTTATAGTAGAGATAAATTTATACTTTTTACATTGATAAAACACAG
>BLSH010386633.1:167532-177788 GCA_018402905.1 Glandirana rugosa | reverse complement strand
CTCTGCTCTAAGATGTAGAGTTACCTGCTAAACACAACAGTGGGCTGCTTTACTCTCACTCCCATTACCTCATACAGACATGCAAATCACAATTACTAGCAGATGGGTCATGACAACTCATCTGTTCCCATTCAATGGGCTCAATTATAACTGCTGATTTATATGAAGAGATTGACACGTACGTTCTACTTATATGCTTGTGAAATGTATATCTTACTGACTGGTATGACCTGTATACCTTGCTTGTTAAAACAATAAAAATTTTTGCAATGAAAAAAAAAAAAAAGAATTGTCAACTGGGTTAATGCTCCATCCTTAACCCAAAAAGCTAGTAACAATTTTGGGAAAACTTAAAATTAACCTTTACCCTTTAATTTTTTATTTTTTTTGCATTGCTTAAACCTACTGTTAAACCAAACTTGTAATTTTATTTTTTTTTACTTTTTTTATATATGTGTAGCGCTGCCCTCTTGAGGGTTGCTTAAAGAATCAATTCCCCCTTGGGTCTCCCCATTCTGAGAGTCCTCCACCACCCTGACACTCTGGGTTCACTCATATTGCAAGGTTCCATTGACAATCGCTCAGTTTCAGTAATGGATACCATAACACCGAGTTAGAATTGTTTACTTAACTCTTATTTCTGCAAGAAATAACCTTGAAGCAACAGAAATCTCACAATCCTAATTAACATCAACAAGTTAAACGTCTCATTCTGGTGAACAAAGGAAGTAGATCATTTGTTAACTTCCGCCACTCCATGTATTCTCCAACAACAACAGTTGACAAGAATACAATTACTCCAATTGAGTCTACACAATACCCAAGGGTTCACTAGGAAAAGAGGTGATTTGTTAATATCTACTGAAACTGAAAAGGGAAATAATACAGTAAGACCCTATACCATATAGATGACCCAAAAGGGTAAAATGGTACCACTCAATGGATAATTCAGATAACACCGTTCTATAATGCACAAATAAAATATATTCACTCAGCAGTTAAATTAGTATGGCATGAATACACCATATAACTGAATTTCTATTTAAATTCTCCTGTACTAGCTTAGAGAGTTCTTAGGAGATAAAGTAGTTAGTTCACACTGACTGCTTGCTCCTGGGAGGTAGATAGCATCCACTGCAGCCCTTGCAGTTCTCCTGGATCAGCAGATGCGACTGCTGCAGCTTCAGTCTGGACTCAGGTGAGGATGGGATGGCTCCGCTGATCACTTACAGTGTTGCTGGAGAGCAGCAGTTAGCAGGGTCATCTGCAGAGAATTCAATGGGCTGGAACGCTGCAAGTAGGCCGCCGCCTAGCTCCAGCTATAGAAGCACACAGAGTTCCCCACTGATCAATCACACCATCCCAAAGAGACCGCTATTGGCTCCTCCTCCCACTTAAGTTTCTCCCACAATGCATTGCACCTCCCAGAAGTCTCCAGGGCAGCACAGCCCGATGGGAAATGGAGTCCTTCATACCAGAGTCTTCTGACGACAATTCCCACAATGCTTCATCCTCATTGCAATTACAGTCTTATTCTACAAACGAACACTAGAGGGAGTTCCCCATGTTAGGCAATGAACACAATTGTCTGTATGCCAGAGTAATATTTATGAACTGGCTACATATATATATATATATATATATATATATATATATATATATATATATATATATATATATATATATATATATATGTATCGCAACATAATTGGTTAATTTATGCTCCTACTGAAGTTGGCAGTGTGGAGGAGACAAGGGACTTGAAAAGTTCAATAGAATGCAGCATAATGTAAGCATGCATGTGTTTTACAACTGACATGGGTGGAGTTTTTTAATGGTATCGAACAGTGTCACTATATTGTTGTTAAAACCCAACTCCAAGCAAAAAAAACGCATGGGTCAATTGCTTGTTTGGTCCAGGGGTGAGGAGAAAGCTTATATTCAAAAACGGCACTCCGCCACAGTTCAGTGGTGAACTGTTCCTGATTAGGGATGAGCTCTCTGTTCGGGTCGAACGTAAGTTTGACTCGAACATTGACTGTTCGGCCCTTCGCAGAATGTAGAACATTATGGGGCGTTAGTGCCAAATTTGTGCTCCCCATAATGCATTGCTAGACCGCGGGAAATGCCGTCCGTTGATTGGCCAAAGTATGCACATGACCTGCATGCTTTGGCCAATCACAGCGCGCTCTGCTGTGAGAGCTATGATGGCTAAAAGGCAGGGTGCTTTTGGCCAATCATGGCTCAGGGGTCTTTGTCCACGCCGTGTGTAGGTCGAGACTGGAGACAGACATTGATCTAGTTTAGATAGCTTGTTTAGTTAGTGGCGTCCATGTAGGCAATGTAATATATAGATACAGTTTACAGAGTATATACAGTCAGTATGTGTGTATATGTGTTGTAAAGTTGGGGGGATTGTAGCTTCACAGGATTGAGTGCAAAAGCCGGTAAACTTAAACAGAAAGAGGGTTTTTATTTCCCAGCAAGCAAAACAAAACAAGGCTTCCAGCAGCATTTCAGAAATGGAAACATAACAAAAGAAAGTCCGCTTGTCTTCAGCACAAGGTAAATAAAAGTAAAAAGGCACATACAGTTAGTCGATGGGTCTTCAACCCAGGACTTTGCACAATCCTTGTTAGGCCTTTTAGCAGCCTCTAGCACACATCCATCTCTCCAAACACATGCAACTCTCCAAACACAGCTGGTGGTGAGGAGGAGCTGGGAGGAGACACCTAACACCATTTCCTCTCTTTAAGAGCTGCTTCCTGGAGACTATTAATCCCGTGTGTGTTGGATTCCCTGTAGTCAGGGGTGGAGGCCCCATCCCACCCAAAGATCACTTCAGGGCCTCCGAAATTCCAGGTCCCTACTACCTCTCTATCAATGCAGGGAGAACTGCGAGTCAGTCCTCTCTGTCATATTGTCTATCCACGGAACTTCTCACCTCTCTCGGGTGACCCCCCTGAGCACTTACCCCCTTTCTTTAAAGGGACCACAAACCAAATATTGGTGCTATATAGCACCCGTCCAGGACCCAACCTGGGCATCCTGTACATATCCCCCCCCCCCCACCTCAACGTGGAGGTGTTGGAGGCACCATTTGACACCATGCAATGCACTCGGGAGAGGGCATCTGCATTTTGATGCTGTCTCCCGGGTCTGTGCTCTACCATGAAATTGAATTCCTGAAGGGAAAGGAACCATCTTGTTACCCTGGCATTGGTCTGCTTGTTTTGTCTCATCCAGGTCAATGGGGCATGGTCCAACATTAGGCAAAACCTCCTACCTAGTAGAAAATATTGCAGGGAGTCCAGAGCCCACTTGATGGCGAGACACTCCCGCTTCACCACAGCTTAGTTTCTCTCCGCTGCCGTCAGTTTCCTACTGAGAAAAACTACGGGGTGCTCTTCCCCATTGAACAGTTGAGACAACACTGCCCCTAAGCCCTCACTTGAGGCATCTGTCTGCACCACAAACTCTTTAGAAAAGTCAGGAGCCACCAGCACCGGATGCTGGCACAATGCCACCTTAAGCCTCTGAAGGGCTTCTTCAGCCTCCGTATTCCATTTTATGATTACTGACTTCCTGCCTTTCGTTAAGTCAGTCAGTGGTGCAGCAATGGTGGCAAAGTTGGGGACGAACCTTCCATAGTAGCCAACTATTCCCAGGAAGGCTCTGACCTGCTTTTTGGTTAGGGGACGGGGCCAATTCTTTATGGCTTCTACCTTATTCAACTGAGGTTTCACTAGCCCCCGACCCACAGTGTATCCTAGGTACTTGGCTTCCTCCATCCCAACTGCACACTTCTCAGGATTTATTGTGAACCCTGCTTTCCTCAAAGAGTCAATGACTGCCTGAACCCGGGGAAGCTGGGATTCCCAATCGGTACTGAAAATGACAATGTCATCCAGGTAGACTGAGGTGTATTGTCGATGGGGACGTAATGTTTTGTCCATCGACCTCTGGAACATAGCTGGTGCAGACTGTAAGCTGAATGGCATCCTTTTAAACTGGAAGTGGCCTTTTGGAGTGGAAAAAGCTGTTTTCTCCCTGGCTTCCTTGGTGAGAGGAATCTGCCAGTACCCTTTTGTAAGATCCAATGTGGTGATGTACCGGGCGGGATCCAACCTCTCAATTAGTTTGTCTACCCGTGGCGCCGGATACGCATCAAATTTTGAAACCTTGTTGAGTTTCCTAAAGTCATTGGAAAATCTCAGGGTGCCATTGGGTTTTGGTTCCAAAACGATTGGACTTGACCACTCACTCTGGGACTCTTTAATGACATCCAGTTCAAGCATTCTTTTCACTTCCTCGGATACTGCCTTTCTATGTGCCTCTGGGATGCGATATGGCTTTAACCGGATCTTGACATTGGGCTCTGTTCTAATGTCATGCTCATAGAGACTAAAATCAATTAGTTAAAAGATTGGGACTTTATATGACACACATGTGGGAATAATACAACAAAAGATGGATCATGATAGAAAATGTAATATAAGAAGGTTTCATTCAGGCATAATTGGTAATAACATATGAACATGATAAAGGATATGCAACAATGTTACAATCATGGTATCAAATTAATATACAGTAAATATAGGTTACATTCATGATTGATAAAACATGATAACCGTCTCCCCGATCCATCAATAATATTGCATATACACATACAATAATAATAATAATAGATGCTAATCATAGTTGACATGGTTTATAACCTCATGATGTCCCTTAATGGGGGTGCCCCATTGTAATGGTAAAAATTAGATAATTAGCACTTGGGTAGCATAGTAAAGGGCAATTGGTAGTTCAAAAGTAGTTGAAAACATATACTTGGGTAACGTAGTAAAAAGCGTATGGTAGCTCTACGCGTTTCGTGACATTTTAATCACTCATCAGGAGCAAGCTTATGTTCTGGAAAGAATAATACACATGGTTAGCGACTGTAAAAACTATGCGACCCTAATTGAAAGAGACCCCACCCGCTAGGATATGGGGACCCAAAGGCCTCTTACCATGTTTACACTTAAGCGGCACATGGGCGGGGCGCACGAGGTGCCCCGATACCTCTGGGCCGGGAGCTGAGGCGGGGGACCGGACGGCAGCCCCATCCAGAGCATGCCCTGTATGGACACGGGGACCTCCATGGGAAGCTGTGAATGATGATAAAAAAGCCTAGTGTAAAAACTAATTGTATGTGCAAAAAAAGGTGATATAATGTCAAATAAAAGTGAGAGGGCAAAGGTCCGTGGCCGTAGGTGTGTGGAGTGAAATCAACCATCATGTAATGGAAAGATATAAGAAGAGTAGGAGCTCAAAGGGGAACCCAAGGAGGGAGAAAAGGTAAGGGGATGGGAAAGGAAGGAAATAGTGGAAGGACCCACTGAGACTGTGTCGTTAGTACTGTAAAAGGGATGTGTCTGAAAAAAGAGAGTGTGTAGGAGTGAACATTACCTGTAGTGGTGAAGAGCCTAATGACCGTGTCGTGGGTGAGTGTGAAACTGCCCGAGGTGTCCGAAGCCACAGCGGGCATGCCTGATATAGGCACCGCCGCTATCATCTCCCGCCAGCGTCACGCACGCGGGAGCGAAAGAGGGGGCGGGAGGGACGACCCGCCCCCAATAGCGCCCGCGAGCGTGGATATCCAGCCGACGCCGCGTTCCAAAGGGAAGCAGCATGGTCGTACTGGATGATGTGGCGCCGACACACAGTGTTAGACACCCGCCCCCCGCACGTGGGAGGCGGAGGCAAGGGGGACACCAGTGTGCGTCGCAGCTCCCGGACCCGATGCAGCTGGGCCACCAGAGAGCCCCAACCCCCGCACCGCCGAGTCAAACAGGGGGAGGAGAAACCTTCTTATATTAAATTTTCTATCATGATCCATCTTTTGTTGTATTATTCCCACACGTGTGTCATATAAAGTCCCAATCTTTTAACTAATTGATTTTAGTCTCTATAAGTGTCAGGGATGGAGGCACATGACTAATTAGTCCTGGCCTCATGCAAAGTCCCAAATTTCCCCACCCCCTAATGTCATGCTCGATGACATTGGTGAGACCAGGCAACCCCTATTTCTTTGTAGGAATTCTTTTGTTTGTTGGGTTTGGGGCCCCGAAAGGGTAGCAGCAACCTGCACCAGGTCAACTCCTGCAGGGTCTTCTGACTGGACACCTACCATTGCGGACACCTGTTCTCTGTCTCCAGGGTTTTATCAAGTTTACGCGGTAGATTTGGTATGGCTTTCTCTTTCCTGGCTGGTGTACCTTGTAGTTCACCTCACCCACCTTTTCTACTACCTCAAATGGTCCCTGCCACCTGGCCAAGAACTTGTTCTCCACCGTGGGTATCAGAACAGCCACCACCCGGTCTCCTACTTGAAACGGTCCAATTTTAGCTGACCGGTTGTACACCCTCCTTTGGGCCTCCTGGGCCTTCTGCAGATGTTCCCTCACTAATGGCATAACCTCAGCCACCCTCTCTTGCATTTGGGAGATATGTTCAACTACGGTTTTGTGTGGTGAGGATTCACTTTCCCACGTTTCTTTCACTAGATCAAGCAACCCCTGGGGCCTCCGTCCATACACTAGCTCAAATGGTGAGAAGCCTGTGGATGCTTGCGGCACTTCCTGGATGGCAAACAACAGGGCAGGGAGCAACATATCCCAATCCTTCCCGTCTTTCTGGACCACTCTTTTTAACCTGGACTTAAGGGTTTTATTGAACCTCTCCACTAGGCCATCAGTCTGCGCTTCAGGATACCATGTTGTGTAATCCAGTACTACTAATATAGATTGGTGTCCCCTTGCTGATTTTACTAAGGGCCCCACCAGATCCATAGCAATCCATTTGAACGGCACCTCAATTACTGGCAGGGGTACCAGGGGGTTTCTGTAGTGTGTCATCGGGGCGGTTAACTGGCAAGTGGGGCAGGACCCACAGTATCTTTTTACCTCAGCCTTTACCCTTGGCCAGTAAAACCGGTTGGTTATCCTGGCTTCCGTTTTTTCAGCTCCCAGGTGTCCCCCCAGTGCATCGTTGTGGGCTAAATCATGGAGCATCCGCCAATACGACTGGGGGACCAGCAACTGCTCTACAGTCTCCCCTCGGCTCTGTTACTCTGTAAAGCAAGTCCCCGTTCAATGCAAAGGGCATTTGTGGGTCTCCGTTAATAACTGACTCCTGCTCTTGAGCATTGATCAAAGTGGGATCCTGAAACTAAGCGGTACCAAACCCACCCCTGGACACCCCTAAGTCTGGGTGCACTAGCCCAGAGGAGGTTCCCCTTCATCCTCCTCACTCAGGGCCTGCAATAGGGAAGGTTCCTCTTCGTCCTCCCCCACCATGACCTGTACCGGAGAGATTTCCCCCCCTCAGAGGTCAACTCGGTCTTGAGACCTGGAAGATTAGCATTGTCAATCACATTCCCATTTTCTGCAATGTCATAATCCCCGGCTGGAATCTCAACATTAGGGTTATGTGTTGTGGGTGGTTCTGGACCAGACCCCTCAAGGTTTGGCCCCAGAAGGCTCTGTGTCCCCAGTTCTCTTGACTGTCCGGGAAGCCCCGTCTATACCTGGTTCCATAATTCAATAAACAACGGACAGTCACGCATGACTATGATGTCATGTACCAGACTTTTTACCACCCCAACTTCTTGTGTCACTGAGGTACAGCCATAGGAAACAGTCACCACAACCAGGGGGTATTCTCTGGTGTCCCCATGGATACACACTACCCGTAGAGTCTTACTACCGGGCTGAGTTTCCCGATTACCCTGTTATGTAGCAGTGTCACCATGCTGCCGGAGTCCAGCAGAGCATTGGCAGGAAGGTGGTTCACCCACACTACACACTCAAACCGCCCTGCAGCCAGGTCAAGATGAGCGGCACATGCTCTTTGGACATAGAAAGAGCTTCTCCTGCTAGCTCCACACTCCATGGGTTCCCCCTGAAGTGGGCACTGCGCCCGGGTATGTCCCCAGGACCGGCAACACTGTATGTTCCCTCCTCTTGTGGCAGGGTCCGACCTCCGAGGGCTTGGCACAGTTGAAGCCAGGATGCGGGTTCCAGGGTCTGGCAGGGCTTCCCTCCTAGGTGCGGAGACTGGCCTGGTCGCCCTTGGTGTGGGTTCCCGACGCTTGGCAGGCTCGAGCAGGTCCTCCACCATGGTGTATCTTTCGACCAACTCTACCAGCTGGTCCACTGTTGCAGGGTCTCCATGGCTTACCCAGCGCTGCAGGTCATTTGGCAGGGACTGCAGGTACCAGTCCCACCATTTGTGGGCCCGTCAACTTCTCTAGTTGCAGCCATTTTTTGACCAGCTGGACTAGTTTGTGCATTTGGGACTGGGGTGGTTGATCAGGATTGTACCTCCAGCGGTGTACCCTCTGGGCCCGGACGGCTGTGGTCACTCCAAGGTGGGCTAGGATCTCTGCCTTCAGTCGCTCATAGTCACTGATGTTCTCGGCTGGTAGGTCAAAGTAGGCCTTTTGCGAGTCCTCGGTAAGAAAAGGGGAGATAATGACAGCCCATTGGTCACGGGGCCACCCCTCTCTCTCTGCAACCCTCTCAAAGGTGGTGAGAAAAGCCTCCACATCATCACTGGGTGTCAGTTTTTGTAAGAAATAGATGGCCCTCACCGATACTTGGTTGCCAGGGGCAATGACTGCTTGTTCCCGCCCCCTGAGCGAGACGTTGCACTGCCTCTTGCAAGGCAACCACTTGTGCCTATGTGGCTTCCTGCTGGGATGAAAACTGGGCAGCCAGCAAGGGGGTATTTTCATGCTGCAACGCCAGGGCCTGCTGCTGCTGGGCCATCGCCTCCTCATGTCGACGGTTTGCCTCCTTAGAGGCTTGCTGCTGGGTCACGGTGGCTTGTGCAAGCGCCTTGATGACCTCCTCCATGTCTTTCCCTGCTGTTTGTAATGTCTGAGCTGATTTCACCCAAGACATGCCATAAGTACACTGTCTCTTTAAATGTCAGTTTTCAGTTTTAAACTGCTTTTGCGGCTGCAAATGCACTCTGCTAGCATCCAAGACACCAGTTGTAAAATTGGGGGGATTGTAGCTTCACAGGATTGAGTGTAAAAGCCGGTAAACTTAAACAGAAAGGGTTTTTATTTCCCAGCAAGCAAAACAAAACAAGGCTTCCAGCAGCATTTCAGAAATGGAAACATAACAAAAGAAAGTCCCTTGTCTTCAGCACAAGGTAAATAAAAGTAAAAAGGCACACACAGTTAGTTGATGGGTCTTCAACCCTGCACAATCCTTGTTAGGCCTTTTAGCAGCCTCCAGCACACATCCAGCTCTCCAAACACATGCAGTTCTCCAAACACAGGTGTCTCCTCCCAGCTCCTCCTCACCACCAGCTAACACCATTTCCTCTCTTTAAGAGCTGCTTCCTGGAGACTATTAACCCCGTGTGTGCTAGATTCCCTGTAGTCAGGGGGGAGGCCCCATCCCACCCGAACATCACTTCAGGGCCTCCAAAATTTCGGGTCCCTACTACCTCTCTATCAATGCAAGTGGGAATTCGAGTCAGTCCTCTCTGTCATATTGCTATCCCCGGAACTTCTCACCCCTTTCGGGTGACCCTCTGGGCACTTACCCCCTGTCTTTAAAGGGACCACAAACCAAATATTGGTGCTATGTAGCACCCGTCCAGGACCCAACCTTGGCATCCTGTACAGTGTGTATATATATATATATATGTGTGTATGTGTGTGTGTGTATGTATGTATGTACACTTGCAATCAGAAATATTCAACCCCCCCACCTCAATAGACAATACAGTGATGTTGATGAAAGATAATGAAAATAAATGAAAAAAAAAACTCGTGAAATAACAAACAAGACTCAATCTCCGAAAACGTGCACTTCTTACCCGTTTCTAAGGTTAGCTCTCCACATTCTTCGAACAGTCGTGAATAGCTTTCGGGAACAATCTTCAATATGTTTGATTTCCCGCGAGGTGTTCCATGACTTCGACCCCCAACTTATTATGACGTGTACGAGTACACAATGTTCTGAATGTTAAAAGTAAACTTGAGGTTTCAATTCAGTTGAAGACAACAGTTTTATTGAGTTTATACATAGTTATTTATAACAAACAATAAAGTGCTCAAAAAAAAAAGTAAATAAAAGTAATAGAAAGTAGTTGTAGTGACATAACAGATAACTCCACCCCCCCAACTTATAAAGACTAACGTTCACATGTATGTATGTATGTGTGTGTGTGTATGTGTGTATATATATATA
>BLSH010386633.1:73642-95068 GCA_018402905.1 Glandirana rugosa | reverse complement strand
GTCTAAAAACCCTTGCTCACTCTGTCATGCTGCACTGCTCAGGCAGCTCCAGCCAACCATGCGCTCAAACCACAATGTTGGCTCTCTCCCCTCTCCCCTCCATCCAAGAGGTAGGCTCATGTCTCAGGCTTTCTGCTGATAAGATAACTTGGTCTTCTCCAAAATGGCCACTGCTCCTGTACTGAGGAAACTTTGCAGTTCAGTATTGTAAATGCTGCAGAAAAGAGTAGTAACCTGCAACCAAGGGAAATGTTCAGCAGATAAATTTAAAGAAGCCACAGACCAGGTTACATGTATGCAGAAACACAAGATTTTTCAGTTTTTTTGACCTGACCAAAGGGCAAAGATTTCACATTTCTAAAATGCCCTTACAATTGCTCAGAACAAAAAGCCATTGAGTCTTCACTGAAAGTCTTTTTAAATGTAATCAGTCTCATGGTCATTTTTTTTTGTTTTTTTTTCCCAAAAATCTGTAAACACTTCCTAAAAGATAATGTAACACTATTTAATATTATTTTTCTGTATAATGTCTAGGTAGCAACTGCAGCAGATTACATAATATGACCTGCTTCATGACTACAGGTTCCAGACAGTCCTCTATGTGCTCTAGTATCAACATTAAAAACAATTACATGCTTAGCCAGGTGGAACAGAAGATTATTATTGTTGCACATTCTCTAAACTGTTATTTAATGGGAGTGTTAGAATTTTACAGGCTTAAACAATGCCCCCGCAACATGTGATATCAATGATTCCAGTAATTCAAGTAAATGTTAAAGTCAAAGTCCAACAGTTTCTGAAAGGTTTGCATTCTCATTTCATGTTGCGATGGCCTAATTGTAAACACCCTTATTTTACAGTGCTGGGGCCCTAGGTTTTTTTTCCATGTCCTTGTTGCTGATCTCCCACCTTCACCAACTATGCCACCCATCTTCTGCTGAGCTCTGTAGTTCCTCTGCAGTAGCCTGCTGAACTTGCTGAAAAAACGTTTTTCCCCTGTGATTTCCTGTTTGCACGACCGCTGGAGCCTCTCCATCCTGTAGTGCTAGCAATGGTCTGACACGCCCACTTGTAGTTTTTCCTAATAGCGAGCAGAGACTTGTATTTCCGCCCTGCTCACTGTAGTGGAGGGGGGTCTCACAGCCCCCAGTCTGTGCCACCCATAGAGGTGGTTTCCGCTCCTCCTCCCTGCCAGCACAACCCCCATCCCCCCACCCACCCTCTCATGAACACAGCGGAGATCACAGCTATGCCAGGAATTCCTGGTATGCCTGGCATGTCTTTGTGAAAACACAGATCTTTCTCTCCTCCTATCCCCGCATTGGAACACTGTGCACTGTGCTGTCTATTACAATGCGGGATAGGAGGAGAGAAAAGGAGCAGTGTTTTCACATAGCAGACATGCCAGGCATACCAGGAATTCCTGGCATGCCTGCTACACCGCTGTAACCTGTGATCCCTATCGCCGCATTGTAATAGACAGCGCAGAGCGCACTGTTCCAATGCGGGGTTAGGAGGAGAGAAAGAGCGGTGTTTTCACATAGCAGGCATGTCAGGAATTCCTGGTATGCCTGGCATGTCTGCTATGTGAAAACACTGCTCCCTTTCTCTCCACCTCCTCCACTCTGATAAGCGGCACTGGTGGGCACTGTTGAGCAGCACTGGTGGGCACTGATGAGCAGCACTGGGCACTGATATGCGGCACTGGTATGACCACACTGATGGGGACTGATAAGCAGCAATGGGCACTGATAAGCGGCGTTGGGCACTGGTGGGCACTGATAAGGGGCAAAGGGCAATGATAAGTGGCACTGATAAGCAGCACTGGGGGGCACTGATAAGCGGCACTGGGCACTGGTGGACACTGATAAGCGGCACTGGTATGACCGCACTGATGGGCACTGGTATGACCGCATTGATGGGCACTGATAAGCAGCAATGGGCAATGATAAGTGGCACTGGTAGGCACTGATAAGCAACACTGGGGGGCACTGATAAGCAGCACTGGGCACCGATAAGAGGCACTAGTGGGCACTGATAAGCAGCACTGGTATGACCGCACTGATAAGCAGCACTGATGGGCACAGATCAGCCATGCTGATGGGCACTGAGGAGACTGCACTTATGGGCACTAATAAACTGCACTTGTGGGCACTGATGAGGCTGCACTGATAAGCGGTAAACACCGTCCACTGCCAAATATCTGTAGGAGGGGTTTCCACCATCCCTGCAATGTTTCATTTTTCTGTCTTATTTTCAGTGTGTTGTTACATATCAGAGGCTGGTGTTGTGGTAATATTGAAGTTCATTGAGATTTCCATACATTAGAGGGTTCCACCATTATCGTGTTATTGATCAGTAAGTTAGCGTTGCACTTTTTTGTTTTTTCTCATGTGGACATTTACTTGTGTCACATGCAAAAACTTCCCGACTCTCTGTGGTGCGGCTAGTGATGTTCTCATAAACCAAACCAGCGCTGATTGCTGCTAGAAAGATCTCAATTACAGCAGAGTACAGTGTGTATAATATATCATTATGGGATGTGTCTACAGATCAGTAATGATTACAGAAAGGAAGGGCAATATGTTAATCTCCTGTTGTGTCTGGAGAGGAGAGAAAACATGCTGTGTGTCACTGGTTAGTGGGCCTGGCTGCAGAATGAGGGGTGTGATTCATGTTGAAGTGGGCTTGTTCACATTTACATGTACAGGCTAGTGTACCTCCCACATTCACTGAAATGTGCAAAGCCTGATGGGAAATGTAGTATAAACAGAAGAGTGGTTGCATCATATCCTCTTCTCTCTAACAGAGCCAGCCTAGCTGAATATATGGTGCATCACTTAAACGAGAGAGACCACTTCTTTTAAATTAGATTGGACATATCTCTTCAATGGTAAGGAATTTCACAAATGTAATAACTGTTTATTGTTTAGTGTAGGGTGTGTACTAATGGGGGATTTTTTGAAATCTGCTTTAAAGTAGATGTAAACTTAACTAAATGGCTATTAGTTTGCCAAAGCACTGCACACCATAAAAACATTTCTATATTTTTTTTTCTTATACAATTTTGTTTTCCCCTTTTTTTGATCTATGTTTGTATTCCAGTGTTGTGATTTCCTACACCTCTGTTCAGCAATTTCCTGTTTACATTCACTAGCTCCAGCACCAACAGTGATTTCGGCAAGCACAGTGTCCACCACATTTAGAATGACCAAATCCATCTATGAAATGCTAGTAATACCTTGCTCATGCAAGAAATGCCCCTCGCTCCCCTTGATTTGCCCATTGCTGTATGGCTATGTTTAATTTTGGGTTCAGTCTGGCTTCTACTAATAAATACCCAAGGTATTCAGTGCGCATTCTTAATGGTTGGAATATTAAATAGGCAGATTGGACAGATGGTATGTAATTGATTTTAATTTTAGCTCTTGTACTAGACTACCTCACAGCATCTCAAGGTGTTAGTAGCTGAAAAAAGATTCATATCATCCCTATTAACCACTTGCCGACCAGGCTTTGCTAGAAAATTACTTAGAACTTCCAAACATTATACATTTTTTTAGCAGAGATCCTGGGGAATAAATTGGTGATCGTTGCAATTTTTTTATGTCAGACGGTATTTGTGCAGCGGTTTTGCAAACACAATTTTTTGGAAAAAATACACTTTAATGAATTAAAAAAAAAACAAAAGAAAATACAATTTACCACAATTTTTTGGTACAATATGTGTTGCCCATCATACGGTTGTTGGTTTCTGTGTTTGTGTGTCTTTATAAACAATAAAAATATCTTAAAAAAAAAAAAAAAGAGAGTACACACTCAGGTTTAATTTGAGGGTATGTACATCCAAATCGGAGGAAGGGTTTAGGAATTACAGCTCTTAAGAATAGCCACCCCCCCTCTTTTCAAGGGACCAAAAAAAAGTAATTGGACAATTTAATTTAAAAGCTGTTTCATGGCCAGGTGTGGGCTACTCCTTAGTTATTTCTTCACCAATTAAGCAGGTAAAGGGTCTGGAGTTGATTCTAAGTGTAGTATTTGCATTTGGAATCTATTACTGTGAACTTCCATCATGCGTTCAAAGAAGCTGTCCATGCAAGTGAAAGAGGCCATGGTAAGGCTTTAAAAACTAAACAAATCCATCAGAGCGATAGCAGCAACATTAGGAGTGGTCAAATCAACAGTTTGGTACATTCTGAGGAAAGAAGAATGCACTGGTGAGCTCAGCAACATAAAAAAGCCTGGACGTCCACAGAATACAACAGCGGTGGATGATCACAGGATCCTCTCTATAGTAAAGAAAAACCCATTTACAACATCCAGCAAGTGAAGGACACTCTCCAGGAGGTGGGCGTATCATTGTCAAATTCTACAATCAAGAAAATACTTCACAAGAGAAAATGCAGAGGGTTCACCACAAGGTGCAAACCGTTCATAAGCTTGAAGAATAGAAAAGCCAGATTAGACTTTGCCAAAAAACATCTAAGAAAGCCAGACCAGTTCTGGAAAAGCATTCTTTGGATGGATGAAACTAAGATTAATCTGTACGAGAATGACATCCTCCCTCAGTCAGCTCTCAGGAGAACCATGGATTTTAGCTTTAATGTTTCAGGCCCTCAGGTTGCTCACCTGAGGCCGCATGGCAGCCTGTGCTGAGGAGAGGCAGCAGGCCCCCTCCCCACTTGGATCTCTCTCTGTAGAGGAAGACTCAGAGCCCATGTGCTCATCAAATATAAATACAGACACCCAGCATGCATTGGGGAACCTCCTCTTCTAATTGGCCAGGGCTGTATGGATATTCATGCTCTCATCTACATGATTTCCACCTACTGTCCAGCACATTCCATAGCTGCTAGACCAGTGTGAAACTTCAAGAGAGCATGAGCAGCACCAGAGCACACTGAGCACTCTGTTAAGCAGACAGCACATTGATTTTCCTACTGTCTCTCTGTTAAGCAGAGAAACCAAAAACTATGATACACTCACTCTAGCATCTACCTAGGAGGACACTACAATCTATATACAGCTTCTCTCTCTTCCTCCAGCACACTTGTTTGCAGATATCCTAGCTGGCACATTGATAATTGATCTGACAAAAAGGCAACAGTCAGATTCTGTAGTAAAAGCCCTTTACAGGCAGACCCCTGGGCCCCTTGAGCTGTGTAAAAATACAGTGTCCAGCCTATATCCATGTGGATACTGATCCATGCACCACATCTTCAGGCACTGTCAGCCTGCCTGGCTGCAGCTGCCCCTTTCACTAGCTCACCTGGGTACTTCTCCATAGTCCTCCAAGACTGCACACTCACCAGCCACCCATCTGTCTTCTCCTGGAGATCTTCTGGACGTACTGACTCTCTATCGCTGGGGCCATCGATAGCCTCTTCAACACTTCATCTCCAGCTTCCCCCGACTGCCCCCTGCTGGCATGACACAGAGTATTTAAGAGATGCCCACCCCCTGCCAGCCCACTTGCTGGGGATTGGCTGGGGCCCTCCTCAATACTCCAGGCAGCTCCTTCTAACCTCCCTCCCATTCTTCTGGAAGCTTTTCCAAGGTTCCAGCAAGTAGGGGGGTTACCAGAGATGCTGCCTGATGAGTTATCTAGCCTTCTTGAGTTACTCACCCTGACCCAGATTCAACCCAGCCTGGCTCTCAGACAGGCTAACATTTACCTACACTAAACACTTACTATAAACAGCTAGCACACTAAGCTAGAGGATGTTACAGTACTATAATAAAAAAACATGTTATACTTTCCTGCTCTGTACAATGGTATTGCACAGAGTGGTCCCTTAGCTCCTCTTTTGAAGTCCCCATCTGGCTCTCTCCACTCCTTCGTCTGAGTGCCTCCTCAGTAAGCTGGCTGGTAAGGGGACACCTGTGTATGCGCGGTCCTGAGCCGGGTTGTGTGCATCCATAGACACACACAGTGCATCTTGGCCATGCCCCTGCTCCCTCCTCACAGGAACCTATGGCTCCTGCTGCTGCCTCTGTTTCCTGGGACACCAGGAGGAGTGGACAGCGGTGCTGCAGCTAGGACAGAGCCGGATTGGTGAGAGGAGCCAGGTAAGTGTTTAGGGACACATATAGACTTTAGAACCACTTTTCCTGTCTAAAGTTTATCTTGACACAGTAATGGCACTTACAGTAGTTCTTTTTGGCCCAAAACACCTTGAAACATAAAAACAAAGTATAGCAATACAATACATGACTTTTGAAAAAAACATAACTATGCGACAGCTATGATTTTTGTTTATGGGGCTGGTATAATAAAAGTGATACGCACCTGGCTCACATGCTTCCATGAACCAGCCCCCCAAAAATAGCTAATGTGTGAAAAAAAGGTTAACATCTATTAACAAAATGAATCATGTGGTAAATCTCTATTTATCTTGGGGAAATGTTCATCTAAATCTCCTTCCAAGTGTTAGAATAAGGTTACATTCTGCAGCAGATGGTTACTCCCCCACACTGCAGTGTTTACATATTTATCTTGGACGCATCAGTGAAGAAAAATAAAAGGAAATACAGTATACTGCTAATAAGATTGATATACAATAAAAGAGGAAGCTTCAACTCACAGATGTTTTCTGCAGCAAAATATACTAGTAATTTAAAACTTCTGTTTGCATATTACTTCCAAAATTAAAAGATGACCACAGAAGCACTGAAATTTACTGTTGGCTTCTGATAAAGAAGATATCTCTTCCAAAATGCCTTATGGAGTCCATAGAAGAAGCTTGTTCACCAGTGTTAATTTCGTCGACTAAAATATTTTCGTCAACTAAAAATATGACTAAAACTAAAATGGCATTTTAGTCAAAAGACTATGACTAAAACTACATTGAAATTTGACATCAAAATTAACACTGCACTACCACATAAGAATATGTAGTGGGCATCAACTAAGCTAAAAGTCACTGTGGAGGGGACCCAAACAGGTCACCTCATGGTACAGGAGTTGCATAAGGAGAACGAACCACGGGATATGAAAAATAGAAAAAGTAACTTTATTGAAAAAATTGTTCAGCTTAGTAGATGCCAACAAATTTAAACTAAGGGGAGGGCCATGACCCAGATTCTTGGGATCTATTGGCAATTAATTATTAGCCCGATATGTACTTTTAGATGGGGTACCTCTGCAATTAAACAACAATCTAAAAGTCAATGTGGAGGGGACCCAAACAGGTCACCTCACGGTACAGGACTAAAATACGGAGAAACAACCATGGGATATGAAAAATAGAAAAAGTAACTTTATTTAAAAAATTTTCACCAATTAGCAAAAATATTGGGCCAACTGGCCCATAAATCCAAGTACCAATAATTAAAAACAGTGGAAAACATTGTCACACACATACAACACAACAGGGCCCACACTATCACATACATGCGTTGTGCATTTGTCTCTGATGGTAACTCCCTGATGGAACTGGGGACAAGGCATGGGGTCTAGGGTCCAACACTGTGCAAGCCTAACATGAGGTAAATGCACTGCAAGGATACCTCCATGATCATTGGGGTCACCCACTGTCCCAATAACATATCCAAGGGATACAAAGAAACCTATAGGTAGAAATGGGGGCTACATTGGGCTAGGATGGCCCCACTAGGGACTTGCCATCCAGGTAGAGCTGCAGCACGATAAGTTCGGAGTCCGTGGTTGTTTCTCCGTATTTTAGTCCTGTACCATGAGGTGACCTGTTTGGGTCCCCTCCACATTGACTTTTAAATTGTTATTTAGTTGCGGAGGTACCCCGTCCAAAAGGACATATCGGGCTAATAATTAATTACCAATAGATCCCCAGAATCTGGGTCATGGCCCTCCCCTTAGTTTTTTAAATTTGTTGGCATCTACTAAGCTGCTAAAAGAAAAAAAAAAAACAAGAAAAAGGCTTTTCTTATTTTTTTTTCCTGATATTTAATGTTGGTAACACATTAAGGTTATATGTGCAATGGCATCACAGTCAGATTTTACCGTTTTTTTTTTTTGTGTTTTTTTTTTATATTTTCAAATTGTATTTCTGCTCGTGGAAAAGCAATATGTTTGTTTATGAAACTTGGTTTTATTTATAAAGATTTTTACTCCAGGAGTATATAATGAGTTTGGCAATTCTAAAAAAATGCTTAAATAATGCATTACAATTTAACTAAACTCATTTGATTTTAGTCAACTAAAATACGACTAAAACTAAAACAATTCAGATGACTAAAACTAAAATGGCATTTCAGTCAAAAGACTATAACTAAAACCAAATTGCAATTTGATGTCTAAATTGACACTGTTTTTCACTAGTACCCAATAGTCAATAAATGGCAATGATCAAAGGAAAAAACATCTTTTCCCCATTGCCATGAAATGATCTTTAACCCCTTCCACGCCGCGCACAGTATATTTACTGTGGCAGTGTGGATGTGTCCCGCAAATCGCCGTAAATAAACAGCGATTTGCGGAGTGGGAGCTAGGAGGAGTGTGCTCGCAGCTCGGGCGGACCCAATGTCCGCCGGTGAGCCGCGATGAGCAGCCAGAGCAAAAGAACGGGGAACCGCCGATGTAAGCACGGCGGTTCCCCGCTCTGTCAGTGGGGACGTAAGAGATCTACTGATCCCTGTCACTGGGATCAGTTAGATCTCTTATGCCCATAACAGCCCAGCCCCCTCACAGTTAGAACACGCCTAGGGACACACAGTTAACCCCTTCACTACCCCCTGCAGGTTAACCCCTTCACTGCCAATGACATTTATACAGTAATCAGTGACATTTAAATTTCTGATCGCTGAATAAATGTCATTGGTCCCAAAAAAGTGTCAAAATGGTCCGACATGTCTGCTGCAATATCGCAATACCACTAAAAAAAAATAAAAAATCGCAGATCGCCGCCATTACTAGTAAAAAATAAAAAAATTAAAAAAACCCCAGAAGTGAATTCTCATCATCCGTAAACGCGGCAACTCTTGCGCAAACTAATCAATAAATGCAGATTGCTTTTTTTTTGCCAAAAATATGAGGAAGAATATAAATCGGCAAAAAACTATGAAAAATAAATTTTTTTAGATTTTTTTTTTGGATTTGTATTTTAGCAAACCGTAAGAAAAATAGTTTTTTTTTTTTGCAAAATTGTCGCTCTTCTTTTGTTTATAGCGGCGATCAGAAATGACGTAGAGGTGATCAAATACCACAAAAAGAAAGCTCTATTTGTGGGGAAAAAAGGACGCAAATTTCATTTGGGTACAACATTGCATGGCCCGCAAAAAGTGCTCTGGTCCTAAAGGGGGAAATCCTTCCTGGGCTGAAGAGGTTTACCACTTAAGCACTTCCAAACCGAGCCTGTTTTTTGCTATAAAATTACTTAGAACCCCCAAACATTATATATATTTTTTCTAACACACTAGAGAATAAAATGGCGGTCATTTCAAAACTTTATGTCACACCGTATTTGCGCAGCGGTCTTCCAAGTGTGCTTTTTTTTTTAATAAATTCAGTTTTTTTCGTTAAAAAATAAGAAAACAGTAAAGTTAGGCCAATTTTTCTCCATATTGTGAAAGATAATGTTACATCGAGTAGAATGATACCCAGCATGTTATGCTTAAAAATTGCATCCGCTCACGGAATGGCGACAAACTTTGCAACTTAAAAATCTCCATTGGCGACGTTTAAAAAATTCTACAGGTTCGCAGTTTTTAGTTACTGAGGAGGTCTGGTGCTAGAATTATTGCTCTTGCTCTAACGATCGTGGTGATACCTCACATGTATGGTTTGCACACCGTCTTCCTATGTGGGCGGGACTTATGTATGCGTTCGCTTCTGCACGCGAGCTCGGCGGGACAGAGCGCTTTAAATTATTTTTTTTTCATTATTTATTTTGCTTTTTACTTTTTATTTTTACACTGTTCTTTTTTTTTTACAAAAAAAGATCACCTTTAGTTCTATTACAAGAAATGTAAACATTCCTTGTAATAGCATGCCAGGACCTCTTAAATATGAGATCTGGGGTCAAAAAGACCTCAGATCTCATATTTATAGTAAAATGCAATAAAAAAAAAAAAAATTGAAAAAAATGACAGTCCAAAAAAAAAATGGGCCCTTTAAGACCGTTGGGCGGAAGTGACTTCTGACGTCATTTCCGCCCTGCCGTATTATGGAGCCGAGTGACGGGAAAGCGGCGGGAGGGGGGGCACCTCTCCCGCCTCTGATAAAAGTGATCTCGCAGCGAATCCGCCGCTAAGACCACTTTTATCTGACGGGGAATTGCCAGAAGAAAAAAACTGTATCTGAATGGTGCCTGCAGCTGCAGCTGGTGGCATTCGATCACCTCTGCGTCATTTCTGATCACCGCTATAAACAAAAAAAGAGCGACAATTTTGAAAAAACAAACAATATTTGCTAAAATACATATCCAAAAAAAAATGTAGTAAAAAAAAAATGTATTCATTGGTTTTGGCCGATTTATATTCTTCCTCAAAAAATTGCAATCAGCGGTTTTTGATTGGTTTGCGCAAAATTTGCTGCGTTTACAAACCATGAGAATTAATTTCTGCCATTTGCCAGATCTGCAATTTTTATTGTGACTGCGATATTGCAGTGGACATGTCGAACATTTTTGACACTTTTTTGGGACGAATGACATTTATACAGTGATCAGAAATTTAACCACTTCCTTACTGGGCACTTAAACCCCCCTCCTGCCCAGACCAATTTTCAGTTTTCAGCGCTGTCGCATTTTGAATGACAATTGCGCGGTCGTGTGACGTTGTACTCAAATAAAATGTGCGTCCTTTTTTTCCCACAAATAGAGCTTTCTTTTGGTGGTATTTGATCCCCTCTGCGTCATTTCTAATCGCCGCTATAAACATAAAAAAGAGCGATAATTTTGCAAAAAAGAACAATATTTTTTACTTTTTGCTAAAATACAAATCCATTAAAAAAAAAAAAAAAAATTCATCAGTTTTGGCCGATATATATTCTTCTACATATTTTTGGCAAAAAAAAAAATCACAATCGGCGTATATTGATTGGTTTGCGCAAAAGTTATCGCGTCTACAAACTATGGGAATTGATTTATGGCGTTTTTATTATTTTTATTTTTTTTACTAGTAATAGCGGCGATCTGCGATTTTTATCGGGACTACGATATTGCAGCAGAAATGTAGGACATTTTTTACACATTTTTGGGACCAATGACATTTATACAGCGATCAGAAATTTAAATGTCCACTGATTACTGTATAAATGTAATTGGCAGTGAAGGGGTTAACCTGCAGGGGGTAGTGAAGGGGTTAACAATGTTCCCTGGGTGTGTTCTAACTGTGGGGGGGCGGGGCTGGTCGGGACATAACAGATCTAACTGATCCCAGTGACAGGGATCAGTAGATCTGCCCTGTCCCCTGTCACAAAACGGAGAACCGCCGTGTTTACATCGGCGGTTCCCCGTTCTACAGCTCTGTAAGGCGATCGTGGGTCTCGAGCGGACATCGAGTCCGCCCGACCCACGGGCACGCCCGCGCGTGCCGCCGCTGCCGTCAGGGGGCGCGCCAGGAGCGTGCACAGGGGACGACGCCCATGGACGTCGTCCCCGCATTTCAGATCCGCGCTGGAGCCGTACTTCGGCAATAGCGCAGATCTGTAGGGGTAAATATCCACTGATTACTGTATAAATGTCATTGGCAGTGAAGGGGTTAACCTGCAGGGCGGTTCCCACGCAATCTCAGCTCGCCGGCGGAGAACGAGTCCGCCCGAGCCACGGCCACACTTCTGTAGAGTGCGGTGCCGCCGGCAGCGCGCTCCCAGACATTATCGCGCACGTGGGAACTGCCATTTATAGATGGCGATTCGCGGAATGCTGCCACTCTGCAGCGACATACGCGAGCCGGTCGGGAACCGGTTAAAGCTGAATTTTAAACAGATATAATATGCATAAATGTATTCAACTCTGCGATCAATAATCATTACATTTATTTTTTAAACCCCAACAGTATATGAATGTGACCTTGGATCAACCTCTTGCAGTCCCTTTACAGCAGGGTTGGAGTGTGAAAGAAAGAAGCAGCACAAGAGCCATTCAGTTCATGTACTGATAAGAAGCATGCTGATAGAACAAGAAAGCAGAGTGATAGTGAGATGAGCTCATCACTGTGCTGCTTCTTCTATCATTATCCAGTCACAGGCTGGCGTGGGTCCAGGGGGCCCTGGGTTAGAGGAATGGGTTGAATAATGCTGGCCATCAGACTGAGCAGCAGGAAAAAAGTTGCTTGGGAAATCTCTGTCTTAAAGCTGAATATTGCAGACAAAAGGGAAAATTGATCACTATATTATTTCACAAAAAGATTCTGCTCAAAATGTGTTACAATCACTGTATATTGCTCATTATGAAGAAGAATATTGGCTATAATATGTGTCACGTGCTTTGAGAAGACTTTAGAAAAATGCCTACACAAACCAGAGTTACTGTCTCTTGTTTTTGCAAAAAAGGACATTTGATGGCTTCACATCATTTACCACACAAGCTATATCTTGTTACCAGGCTTACGTGCATGGGAACAGAGACCTAAATAACAAATATAATTCATTTTATAAATAAATACCATCAGACATTTTTGTGGATTTAAATGGCTGTGGCCCTTTATAAGGCCTGATTCACACCTATGCATTTTTAGTGCTTTTTGCATTTTGCAGATTTGCATTACAGAATGTGTTCCATAGGAAACCATGTTAAATGGACTGCAAATCTGCAAAATGCAAAAAGCACTAAAAGTGCATAGGTGTGAATCCAGCCTTATTGGTACCATACAAACGATTCACCAATAATAGGTAATTTATTTAAGACCGTATTTATCATAACTACACACCAACTTAAAATTCATTTTACATACCAAATAGTTCAGCCATTAAACCTTGAGCTATATTTTAAAAACAATAACCAACTTTCCCCTTACAGCAGAAGGGACCAGCCACATTACATAGGACCGCAACATATGGGGTGGGGGATTCTTCTTCTTGTGCTGCTGCCGTTGATCTGACAACTTTATTCTTCTTTCTTATGGGTTCTTTTTGGATGTTTCCAGAACATATTGAATAAAGTTTTATTAACAGGTAAGTAACCAATAAAATTAATTTAACTGCCTATTTGTGTCGGTCCTTGTTCCCATAGGCAGGGTTCACTATTGAGCTTCTCCTTCCTTTCATGGGAACAGAGACCGAAATAACAAATATTATTTACTTCATAAATAAATACCATCAGACATTTTTTGTGGATTTAAAAGGTTGCGGCCCTTTATTATTGGTACCATACAAATGATTCACCAATAATAGGTTATTTATTTAAGACCATATTTACCATAACTAAACACCAACTTAAAATTAATTTTACATACCAAATAGTTCGGCCATTAAAGCCGAACTATATTTAAAAAACAATAACCAACTTTCCCCAAACGCCAGCAAAGACTTACAAAGCCTGGCACCCCACCCAGGCCATGGCCAATTCCACACAATTTTGTAAATTTAAATTCAAAATATCAAGCCCTATGTCTGAAGGTTGGACCATATCAGGGCGATAAAAAACATACAAGCCTCCTTCCAAATCTATATGCCTGAAGGAGAACCCCTGAACAGACGGCATAAATTTGTCTATAATCCTATTCACCTGCTTACGGATTTTTTCCAGATATAGGAGATCAGGATTAAGTAGCCACTTCAATCGCCAATTCAATGTTTTATGTACCCCTAATTCATTACCACCTAAATGTATAATAAATTGCATCTGGATGTGATGAAAGAAAAAAGTAAAGAAGGCAAAAGAGAACGTAAATCAAACCAAGGCATGCCGCGATGGCCATGCCAAGTAACAGAAAATGAATTAAAGTCCAAGTTCAAATTAGGTGCATAAATTCTATTAGAAGCCCGAATGTTGGCCCAGTGAATGAACGAATGTCCAATAATCCATATAATATGAGGAGAACCTAAAATTTAAAAAAAACATAAATTAGGCCTAACATAAGTCCAAAAACAATTGAAATTCCAACCACCCAATTTTTTTATGTCAGGCTCCAATAAACCTAGCTTGGCCGCCTCTGTCTTTGCACCAATTCGAAAAGAGTGACTAGTAACATGCAAATGGCTTAAACCTAAATGACAAAGACATTTCTTCAACACAGCAGAGAACTGGAATTGTGTGAGAGAAAGTCCAGAGCTGTGTAATAGCAACTGTTGCCAACCAGAGGGACGAGCCAGCAAATACTGAGATAACCAATAAAAAGCAAAGACTGGAGAACGGTGCCCAATTGCGGCCCTTGCCCAATTGGTCAGTCTTGCTATAGTGGAAATATATTTTAAGAAAAGAGGCACCTAAAGAAATGTCAGAAAACAAACCTCCTGATGAAGATGAAGATTTAGGCAATAATTCAGAAATGCAGAAGACACCACCAAAACACAGGCCGAAAGAAGCTAGAAAAAGCAAAGCTTCATCTGATGAATAACAAACAGAAGAGGTAGCCCCCCCAACAAATGATGCATAAGACGCTATGGGGCTAATTCACTATATCGCGAATATGCGATCATGTGACGCCTTAAAATAACGCCCATTCAAGGCAGTTAGCATATCAACTGGGCGATCATGCGAATGCGAAATCTCGTTATTGCCGCAAATATGCCTTCTTAATCGGCATATGTGGGAATAGCTGATGTAAATTTGGCTTGAACCTGCAGAATCCATTGAAGGCTTGTATGAACATGATTTGTTTGAAAAAGGGTATGGGAACTACCGCAGCAAAATGGAAACCATTGGAGAATAGCAACAGTTAGGATCCGAACCTGTAGCTGTAAGTTTTGAAGGTATCTGTCACGTACCTGGTGGTGGAGTCTGACTTATGCAGGGTTAACCTCCCTTGCGACCCTGATTCGTGAACCCCTGATAGAGTAAACAGGAAGTCCAGGAGTGAGGATGGCACGAGGGTTGAGTTGGTCACCGGTGATGGTTGGAGAAGCTCCTCCGGTCTCGTGCAGGTTTGGAAGGTCGGTGGTACAGGCAGGGTCGGCAACTGGCTGGCGGTGCAGTACAAGGGAGCAGGCAGAAGAGTCGTCGGGTACAGGCAGGGTTTGTTAACAGTCTAGCAGCAGAAGTACAAAAGGAGCGGGCAATCGGGTGGTCGTAGGCAAGCCGGGGGTCGGTGCAGGCAGAGTTGAGACAAGGTCGGGGCAAGCCGGGTCACTGGTAACAGGTTTACAGGTCGCTCAGGAAAACAGGTCACACGCTGTAGATCAGACAGCATCTGCTTACAGGAAGCAGGAAGTTTAAATAGAGCTGTTCCTCTAAGAGTTAGAGGAAACAACAACCAACTGCTATTAACCCTCCGCACTTCTTCTAACAGTATCAGAAGGAACCACTACACTATAGACTTGAACACAATCAGCCATAGAAAATACATTTACTAATCTTGGATTCTGTTAATTCTCTACAAACTAACTGTCGACACGATAACTAGTGTGTGATTGTTCCAATTCTACACTATAATATTATTGAATATGTACATACCATTGCAAAAGTTCATAGTATAGAAGCAATCAAACTGATGGGCATTGGCGAATATGCCTTCACATATTTTCAGAATATAATGCTAAGTACAATGCAAGGTGTAGTGATGACATCGGTAGGATCCGAAATTGTACTTATAAGCTTTGAAGGTATCAGAAGGAACCACTACACTATAGACTTGAGCACAACCAACCATACAAAATACATTTACTAATCTTGGATTCTGTTAATTCTCTACAAACTAACTGCCGGCGCGCTAACTAGTGTGTGATTATTCCAATTCCACATCAAAATATTATTGAATATGTACATACCATTGCATGCATTTAAAGAATTCATAGTATGGAAGCAATCAAACTGATGTGCATTGGCTAATTGGTGAATATGTGTTCACATATTTTCAGCATCTAATGCTGAGTACAATGCAAGCTTTCAGAAGGTCATACCATCCATACCATTGAACTACTCTGTGAGTTAGAGCAGAGAGGGGAAAGCAGCCCGCTACAGGTGTGAGATGTCAGTTATCTTCCAGGAGATAAGGTGCAGGTCTAGACAACCGCTGATCCAAGTCCATAAGAAACTGAGAAGGAGACCGCACTCCAATAACCGGAAAAGGAGATAGTTTTAATGTGAACCAAATGTAGATAAATAGTCCAGGCAGATAGTACAAAAAGCTGCAAAAAAGTTAACGCGTTTCACGGATCTAGGGTCCGCTTAGTCATAACCTGACTCTGTGAGTTAGATAGCCTTGTTTAAATGTATCATGTAGGCTTGCTGATACCATACAAATGACATTCATGTCAGCTGGGATTACTACTGATCTGAGATTAGCTGAAGCTATTCACTTGGTACTGGTTGTTGAGATAATCCCAAGTACCATGTGATAGTTGGGGCTCAATCCCAGCTCACCAATCTAGGTAACCAAGCTGATATTACAGTGGTGCCTCAGCCCCCCCACCACAGAAAATGTACAAGTCAGCAGCTACACATTCTGCAACTGCTGACTTTATTATTAGGACACTGTCCTGGAAGCTAGTGATGTTGGCACCCCAGCCCATGTTTCCATTGGCTCTCAGGTGCTGTCACCTCCATTGCCGATTCCCTAGTGCGCATGCACAAAGGGCACTGCGCTTTCTTTATGGCCTGGCAGCAGGGAAGGAGGAGGGGTGACAAATTTCTGCCATACCTCGCTGCAGTGAGGTCTGTCGGAAGTGGGGACAGATAAATGTTCAAAACAGGTACCCACCCCCTAAAAAGGTGCCAAATGTGGCATCAGAAGGGGGGAGAGAGATAAGCAGAGCTTCTACTTTTGGGTGGATATCTAAGGCCCCTTTCACACTTGTGCAACTTGTCCTGCGACTTGGGACTGCAAAGTCACCTGTCAAGTTGGACCCCGCGATTTCCAATGAGTAGGATTCATAGCTGTCTGACTTCAAGTGGTATCAACTTCAAACTAGTCCCTGAACTACTTTGGTCCGAGTTTGATATGACTTGAGGTCCCTAGACCTCAAGATTACACAGGCATTGCTTCAAGTCACATCCAAGTTGCACGACTTTAAAGTCACACAAGTGTGAATGGGGCCTAAGTCAAAGGTGTTATCCTAAAACGAATGCAGTTTGCCCACGACATTGTCCCAACTTCAGGGAATGCCTGTGTAATCTTGAGAGCTAGGAACCTCAAGTCACACCAAAGTAGTACAGGGACTACTTTGAAGTTGGTGCCACTTGAAATAGCACAGATATGAATAGTTTCAGGAAAAGTCAGCCAAGTGTAAAAGGATAAAAAGCGTGTATATAATATATATATATACACACACACACTCCTTACTGATTTACATCAGCAGAATACACGCAGGAAGTGTAATGTGCCTGTAACCAGCAAGTGATGTGTGCATGTGCATGAAGCAGGGCCGCCATCAGGGGGGTACAGGCAATACTGTTGTAAGGGGCCCCAGTGTCTCAAGGGCCCTTACAACAAAGACTTTAGCAGTCTTTAACATTGGAGTCTATGGGAGGGGGCCACCCGGTTTGGGGACACCATTCTCCCAAACCATAGCCAATAAAATGCCAAACGTGGGTCACATGAAGAGGCCCCCCTGGACAACAACTGGTCCAAGTTTGGGACCTCCAGCACCTATGGTTCGGCACCAGGTCTTATTGCAAGCATTGGGTGAGGCTGTGGTGCCTGTGCACTTTTTTTAACCCCTTGGATCACACACTAGCATGCATTGCACACTTCACTTGAATGAGTCATGCTTGGCAGGCTACACCTGGTAAGTGTGACAGGGTGTATAATTCCTACTGGGGCTGCGACGTGTACACCCCTGGCCAGTGGGCGGATGTGGTGGAATGGCCCAGTAGGAAGGCCCTGGGGAATGTTGGTGGTCAGAAGGGGGGGGGCGCAGGTCTAAAACTGTTTAAGGGGCCCCAAAATATCTGATGGCTGCCCTGGCAGGAAATGAATGTGTGGTGATCCCACATGAAATAAATTAACCCCATCCCCACCAAATATAGCTACCACATCCTCCCCCACATGGTGTAAGCACAAGTATATTTCCTACACTTACTCAAATGAGTAGCACCTCCTCTTTGCTGAAATGGAACCTCACAATATCCACCTATATAGAGATCCTGACCAGCAAAGGCACTGCCAGGTGAACACAATGACATTCGCAGGTCAGAGGACAAAGTCACACTTGCTTGCGAATATTTGATCACAATCGCAATTTTTTTTTTTTAGTAATAGGCAGGTGAATGACAGACAAAGGCCCAGTTTGAGACAAACACTGCCTATTCACCAGCTAAATTCATTATGAGTGCCGGTTCACACTTGTGCAATGTTGAAACCCTGCAAATCCACTGCAGGTTCCCACATCGCATTTTACACTGCCATGTGTGACCTGCTGGGAGTGTCAATACATTGTTAATGACACCCCAATTTCAGTTCACATCACAGTGCAAACTAACAGTTCAGACATTAATCAGATCGCATGGGTGTAAACACCCATGCAATACAATTCTTGTGTGGACCAAAAAAAAAAAAAAAAAGGGTCCCATGCGAGTTTGGTCCGAATGCAATGCAAATTCAGCCATACTATCTGTATGGCTGAAATCGTATCGCATGGACAGCACATATGACTTGTGCTGTGGTGTGAATCAGACACAATCTTGCACAGTGCAGCAGTGTGAGCCGGCACTTACCTGCAATTCTCCAGACCAGTTAAAAGAAAAGACTCCACTTAAACCTTCTCATAATTTGTCATTAGCAAGACAGTTCGCTTTTCCAAACTCAGCTCCCCCCAAAACAATTAAAAAAAAAAGCTCAAGAATTTACATTTATTTGCACAGCAGCACAATTAAGTACATTCATTTAGTGGCATTAGTATATTAGGTGGTACATTTAGACAAACATTTAGCAATTGGGATCTAATGGCCCTGCTCATAGGAGCTTACAATCTAATTTTTTTACAAGCCTTATAGTGGACATTGCTGTAGTTTCACAGTGTATAGCAGGCTACACATTTCATAGTACAACTACTCTCAACAGACACCAACCACCAACAAATTTTTAGCTGCAAGATTATACAAAATTACAAAAAAAACAGTCAGTCATTCTTAAAAAAAAAATACAAAATATTAAAAAGACACATATTCCAAACATTAACACCCACCACCCCACATTCCACACATATATATTGGTGACGGATCTGCTGGAAGATGCATTTCTGTGTACATGATTAAGCAATGAGATCAAAGAGTAGAAGGTCAGAAGATGCTCCCAAACCATGAATGCATGGTCAGACAACAACAATACACAACATTGACAGCAAAGCCACGCTTTTGATGGACAAAATGCACAAGAATTTCAACTAACAGCCCTAGTGGGGCATTTGTCATTATGCACAATATCAGCCCTACTCCCCCAAAAACCACAGCAATTAACACGGCCTCTTTGCAGGGCAAACCAACCCCTCTACTGCAGCCATTTATATAACATAGGTTGTATTGTTAGCACACCGACACGCCCAATGGAAGTACACACCCACCAGTGTCACTCAATCTGTCTCTTCTTGTCTGCCTAATTCTATAGTGATTGCACCTGATAAACAAGAACACTTACAATTTGCAAATGTGTTAGCCCACACAATATTGTCAAAATGCCTGCCTTTACACACACATGAACTTTAATGGCATTCCAGTCCTAGTCCATAGGGTTCAATATTGAGTTGGCCCACCCTTTGCAGCTATAACAGCTTCAACTCTTCTGAGAAGGCTGTCCACAAGGTTTAGGAGTGTGTCTATGGGAATGTTTGACCATTCTTCCCAAAGCACTTTTGTGAGGTCAGGCACTGATGTTGGACGAGAAGGTCTGGCTCGCAGTCTCCACTCTAATTCATCCCAAAAGGTGTTCTATCAGGTTGAGGTCAGGACTCTGTACAGGCCAGTCAAGTTCCTCCACCCCAAACTCACTCATCCATGTCTTTATGGACCTTGCTTTGTGCACTGTCCAAACTCAGAAGGGGGGATTATGATGTGGGGTTGTTTTTCAGGGGTTGTTCTTTCACACTTGTGCGACTTTAAATTTGTGCGAATTTGCTGCAATTTTTTGCTGCAATGTTTTGCAGTGATTTTGATGTGACTTGAAGCAATAGCTGTGTAATCCTGAGGTCTATGGACCTCAAGTCCCATCAAAGTCGGACCAAAGTAATGCAGGGACTACTTTGAAGTCGCTGCGACTTGAAGTCGCATGGATATGAATGGTACTCATTGAAAATCATGGGGAACGACTTGTCATGGGACTTTGCAGTCCCAAGTCACAGGAAAAGCCGCACACGTGTGAAAGGGGCCTGAAGATGATTTCCAATGAGCACCATTCATATCTGTGTGACTTCAAAGTAGTCCCTGAACTACTTTTGGTCCACCTTTGAAGCAACTTGAGGTTGATAGACCTCAGAATAACACAGCTATTACTTCAAGTCACATCAAAATCACGGCAAAAAATTGCGGCAAATCGCGCTAAAGTCATGCGACTTTCAGGTCGCACAAGTGTGAAAGCAGCCTTACCCCAGGTTCACATAGGTGCGATGCAGGAACAGCACGATTTCAGCACCTGCATCGCACCTCTCCCACAGGCAGTTCACACTGCCTTCTGTGAACCGCTGCTGGTGTCAGTACAATATTAATGACACCCCCAGATTGGTTCATAGATTGCAGTGCTAACTGTGGATTCCGATAGGAATCAGATAGCATGAGTGAGAACACCCATGCGATCAAATTCTGGTGTGGGAAAAAAAAGGTCCCTGCACTGCTATAGCTGCAAAGGATTGGCTAAATCAAATTTGAACCCTACAGACTAAGACTGGGATGCTATTAAAGTTCATGTGTGTATAAAGGCAGGCGTCCCAATACTTCTGGCAAGATCGCAGATTGTGCAAGATTTGAAATGGTGGTGGAACCCTCGTCCACATAAATGCCACATTTATATAAAACTTGGGGAAGGACATGAGTTATGTTTAACAGCACAGGAATAGCTGACAGCCTTTCTACAGGATGTGGCATCTTTGGGATCTGATCCTATGAACCCCAGGTTTGCTCAGCAGAAGTGCTAAGCCCTTAGCCACATTCATGGAGCATCCATTACTGTGATGTCAAACAGACCTAAGTCTCAGGGGTGCAATAAATGAACCAGTGCAGATGTACAATTGAAGGTTGGATAACTGTTGAATAGTGTTGAGCGAACCCGGACTGTAACGTTCGGGTCCGTACCGAACTTTAGGGTGTCCGTGGCACGGACCCGGACCCGGACATTTCAAAAATCGTTCGGGTTGTAGACGTGACCAAGTAAATAACGTGGGGACTCTGAATCCAGACAAACTGTAGTGTCATTACCTAC
>BLSH010386633.1:46185-63963 GCA_018402905.1 Glandirana rugosa | reverse complement strand
GTCTTGGATCTGCTAACCAGCGCAGGGGTCACTAAGGGTTAACAGTTGTGCAGGGTGATTCCATTGATTGGAGCCCAGCTGCCTTATTTAAACACCTCAGCAGCACACAGACTCTGCTGTCTGATCTACAGCGTGTGGTGTGTGTTCCTGATCTGCCTGTACTTTGATTACCTGTTCCTACGACCCAGCCTGCCTGACCTTGCTGATTCCCGCCTGCACCGACCCCTGGACTGCCTACGACCACCCTCCTGCCTAGCCCTCCTGTACTTCTGCTGCCCGCCTGTTGACGACCCTGCCTGAACCCGACCATCCATCTGCCTGCTCCTTCAGTACTGCACCGCCAGCCAGCTTCACGACCCGGCCTGTACGACCACGCTTCTTGTGCACGAGTGCACCTACGGACTTCCTATCAACACCAGTGACCCAGTCCGACCCTCGTGCCATCCTGCACTCCCGAGCCACCTGTCTTCTCTACCAGGGGTTCCCGAGTCAGGGTCGTAAGGGAGGTTACCCACTGCATAAGTCAGACTCATCCACCAGGTATGTGACAAAGGCTGAACTAACCCATGGCATCTTTAACCTCACTAACCTAGAGTTTTCGAAGGAAGAACTCATGGTTTTGAGTGAAGGATTAAAGTTCGCACCTTCCTAATTTCTTGACAAGTTTGAAACTTATATAGATATAGAAAAATTTGCTAGGAAACTCAATATTAAAAAACACTTTTTGGAACATCCAAGTAATAACCCACAATCATCCCCTACTGACTTTAGTCACATGACACTTAGAAATAAGTCGGTTTTCAACCCCAAGGGCAGTTCTCATCAATTTATTGAGGTTTTTAAACGCATGATTCAGGAGGACATTGGGAATTTCCCCCCCCCCCCCCATCCGTAAAAGAAAGAGGAGTATCACGCAGAAATGCGGCGCCTACTCCAAGACCCAGAGACGTATAAAAAATTACGAGGTAACCCCATGGAAAGCCTAAGGAAATCGCTCCAAAAACATGTCAACAAAGGATTTAAAAAGGGGATACTCAATAAAAAGGAAATTAAGTATTTGGTCCCTAAGGCACCCCGGAATCCGGTTATGTACCAGATCCCTAAAATACATAAGAATCAAGCCAAACCTCCGGGAAGGCCTATTATTAGGGGCATTGGGTCACTATATTCGAGATTGGGGGAGTATATAGATATTTTCCTCCAACCCATATCCACTAGGGGTAGGGCCTACCTGAAGGATAGTCGAGATCTAATAAATCGTATTAGGGACGTCAAACTTACAGAACACACAATACTGGCCACCATAGATGTGGAGTCGCTGTATGTTAACATCAAACAGTCAGATGCTGTAAGTGCAACATCATGGGCCTTGAATAAGTATTCCACCTTGAAGAGCCCCCAAATCAAGTTCCTCACAGAATCATTAGAAATGGCCATGACTCATAATTTTTCCTGGTACAATGGAGTATTTTATAACCAGATTAAAGGGGTAGCAATGGGGGCTAAATATGCCCCCAGTGTGGCAAATATCCACCTAAATAAATGGGAGGAAGAGTGTATATTTACCAGCCAATGGCCCCAACTCAAAATGTACTTACGTTACATAGACAATATTTTCATGGTTTTGTAGGGGGACACCATCCAGTTAGATAACTTTCTTGTGTTTATTAACAGCAATCAGTATGGAGCTAAATTAACCAGCACCAGAAGTACCACTTGTTGGATGGCAACATGGTTTAATAGCATAGTTCTGGAGTGTCACTGATATGGCAGGCCGGAGTTGGAGTTTACAAGTGGCCTAATCGCTGTGGGGTAAAGAAAGCCATCTGTCATAGTTGGAATTCACAAGTTGACCCAGTGGGGTGTTGGTAATAAGAAGTCAAGAATGAATGGCCATATCCTTCCAGGAAGTATCCATACACCCCCTGCGATGAGGTGTAGTGGTAGAGAAAGCCAGAGGAAATCTCCTGGGGAGGTGCAAATTAACATTTCCTGATTCCCTGACATCAAAGGGGACCATCTGACCACTAACGATAGTGGGTCAGCTGTGAGTGATAAATGGACATATACTGCCTCTAGTGGACGATCCAGGCATGCATCCAAGAGACAGACTCAAGGAAAGGAAGTCTGTCACCATTGGACAGAATGCAGAAGTAGGCTGGTGCTGGGTGGGTGTGTGTGGATGATGCATGATTGGGTTTAAAAGCCTACGCCTCGTGATGGCCTCGCTCTTACCCTCTTTCGAGCTCTTCTTCCATCAGGCCAGCCAGAACGACATTTCGAGGACAGCCTAAGTATCACCTTATGTTACTTATGTTATAGGCTATATGATATTTTCTTAGTGTTTTTATGTTAGCATTTCTATTTTCCTTATAATAAATGTAATCTTTGCTTATTAAAGCAGAGTGATTGATTATTTATATATATATACACTAACCTTACCATCATACTATTGTCATTACTGTTATCAGAGCTTTAGTAGGCTAACGAATAGAGGAATAGATAATTAATATATAATTACAAATAAACTTCGCGAATCATAACCACCCCATTTTTTATTTCACCACTTCGGTCAGTTTTTTGGATTTAGAAATACATAAAGTGGGTGCACATCTGGAGACTCGCACCCACTTTAAGGGTACAGACCGTAATGGGTACATATCAACCCGTAGTTGCCACCTTCTGCAGTGGAGTAGGGCGGTATCCAAGAGTCAATTTATACGAATCAAGAGGAACTGCAACCAGGAAACAGATTACATCCAGCAAACAGATGTACTCATTGACAGGTTTTTGTAAAAGGGGTACAGTAAAAAACAACTTTTACATGCTAGAGAAACAGTCAGAGAGTTGGATAGAGACACCTTATTACAACCCAGGACGGATCCTCCGGGGGGTGGTGAATCCAATTGGGCCTTTATTTCCAGCTTTAATTTACAGTACAAACAAGTAGAACACATTTTTAGGAAGCATTGGGGAATATTACAAAAGGACCCCACCCTGAAAAAATCTTGCCACCTAAGCCCAAATTCATATACAAGAGAGCCCCAAGGCTCAGGGATTTGGTGGCTAAAAATGTTCCTAGACCACCTGCTAGAAGGCCCACATTTTTGGATTGAAAGGGCACCTTTAGATGCAGGAGGTGTAGGGCATGTAGAATTTCTCAGGACAAAAGTAGGGGGGTAACTACCTTTTCGTCACAGATCACAGGGAAGGAATACAAGATAGGCAGATTCATTACCTGTGAATCCAGATATGTTACTTATCTCCTTATGTGCCCATGCAACCTTCAATATGCGGGTAGAACTTCCCGCACGTTGGCGAAAAGGGTGGGAGAACATATGGACAACATTAAAAAAGGTTTTAAGTTACAGTGTTTCTAATCATTTCAGACTATTTCACAACCGTGACCCCACCAAATGAAGGTTTAGGGGTATAGATAGAGTCGTGCCACACTGGAGGGGAACAAATATGATCAAAGCAGTTTCCCAAATGGAAACACGCTGGATTCATAGGTTACATAGTTTACAGCCTTTAGGACTTAATAAAGACATTGACCTCAATTGCTTTTTAACAGACTACTAACATGCTTAGTCCAGTCTGTTCAGAATGGTATTAAGACGGATTTCATATAAAGAAGTGGGTTCCATACAAAGTTTCCATGGTTTTACTATTTTGTTCATTTTCTCCTCTGTTTTTAAGGTTTCATTGGTAGGGGCTGGGTAGGCCCTGGTAGACTTATGGTCAGTATGGGGTTTTCCATGTTCATTTTGGGCTGGACCCTACATTGAGCATGGTAGGGGTTAATTATTATCACAGCCCTCAAGACTCTGGTACTTCACTACTCCTATATTCGATTTAAAACATAATCATTTTTTTAGGGAGACGGGCTCAGTTTGGTAAATTTATACTCCTTAATGGAAGAAGAGGGCTCAATATCTTGGCTAGATTGAGTTATACCCCTGAGGGGGATAACATATTCTATTGGATATATGAGTCGATTGGTATTGAACAAGCCCATCAGTCATGGTTCTTTTATAATTTTTACATTATATTTCAGTGCAGGTGTGAGTAAGATTATTTAGGTTTTAATATCAAAAGTTTGTTGTTTGCATATGGTAGCGAGTATATATCGATTACAGCTGGGGGAAAACCTGCAATCCAACCAACTCACAATAGGGGCCCATGTATAGTCATGATGATTTTATTGCCCAGCATGGTTTTGGGCTGCTGTTTATGTTAATAATAAAAAATGTGTTGGATATACACAGAAGTATTGAGACCTTTTAGATGTTTTTCATGAATTTTTAATAATTAAAGTTGGTAATATGATTTTGGTTGTAAGAAGGACTCGGAAACTGAGTGTGACGGCATATATCCGAGCCAAGAATTTGTATTTAAATATTCCTGCCCCTTGTTTGCCATTGCCTCCAAGTACAATCAATCATTATACAGCACACGCATATAAATAAGGTTTCCGGAAGCAGTATTACGTCACTTCCTGAAGACACCCCTTACGGCGAAACGTACGTCGGAGACGTTTGTTACAGCAGCACTTCCGGGTCCCAGTATCCCCTATCACCACACGGGACGATATCTAGGCTTGGAGCGCACACAAATCCTGAGAGATCACCATATCTCACAGCGACTGGCCTAAGCATTCACTGGCTCGCTTATATCTTGCTGAATACACCTCAGTGCCGGGTTTCTGGCACGGACAAATGTGAGTGAAATCCTTTTTACTCTTCCATTCACTGACAGACGCAGCCTTCTTATGACACGTGGGGTTATGCTCATATCACTAGGAGTAGACTAGGCAAAAATAAAACAAAAGCATAGGTTGGCCCCTCCCAGGGGCCGTCCTCACCTTAGCATATAATCCCCCTGCTCTGCATAGCACATCAGTTTTTATTTGCCTAGTACAAGGAGTAGACCTGGTTCCCTATGGGATCTGCGGTCTTCTGAAGTTTTTTTCTGATGAAGACTGCTATCAAGAAGCTGGCTGGTGGTATAGAGGATATCTAGAATCCAAAAACTTTTCCCAGTCCAGCCGACACTATGCAAGCTACCCTTAGCGGGGGCCCGCCGCATAGTGCCCGTTCCGTGCGGGCGGCCAGTGGCTAAAACCCACTAGAGCCCAATGACTGGCTTGTTCCTGTCCAGGGGCCTGGCCAGCAGCATGCCTCTCTATGGGAAGGTAAGTCTGCTCCCAGTGGCTACCTGCTGCGCCCGTCGGATTGGTGAGTAGACCCCTCTTCCATCCTAGGGGCACAGAGAGTGGACACCTGGGCAGCTTCTGTGGTAGCTGGCCGGTGGGGGCCTGTTAGTGGGGTGCTTCTGGGTGGTACCCTTTTGAGGATTATCCCCCCTCCCCCCCGCAGTACTGCACCTTGCACTGACCGTTCGGAGCGCTGCATTACGCGGTTCGCCACCTTTCGGTGTGGATCACCATTCGTTCGTCCGCTGACCGCGCCTTTTTTTATAAGCTCTGCTTGTGTTGATGGCAGCGTCCATTGTTTGGTAGCACATGTGGTTGTTAGCCTGTCCTCTGGCGGCCCCCAGTGGTTGTTCTTGGATGTTACAGGAAGTGATATAAACGGCAGTAGTATTTCCGGTTTCACTTGGACAACGTGGCTGGCAGACGACGGTGCAGACTCTTGAAGTGCAGTGGAATTGCTCATTCCGGTCACAGTGCTGAGGCATTTAAAACAGCAAGTATAGCTGGCTCTCCCTGGGTGCTGGTAGCGGTGGGTGCAATCCTCCCGGGTCTCCCTGGCTGATTGGTGGGGTAGAGGTGGTGGTCACACAGTGGGGGTGCCGGAAGGCTGGGATGTCAGAGGCCGGCAAGGCTATGGCAGGTGTACCTGCGGATCAACAATCCACCCCGGGAACCTTGGTGTCCTTGGAACAGCTGAGGGTGGTATTTGGGGATTTCTTTCCCCGGGCGGGGGACCCGGTTCCAGGGGGCCCAAAAAAACGCCCACCCCCCCTCATTCCTCAGGGGAGAATTCGGATCCAGAAAGCACCTCAGTGGTCACACATGTGGACCTATCAGAGGGTGAACTGCCCTCAGAAGGCGAAGGTGATCAGGAGGCTCCTTTTTCGCGTGATAAAGCAATAGTGGCCGCTCTGATCACTGATATCCGCGACTCCATGTGGCTTGACCAAGCAGGGGAGTCGCATGAGTCCACATATATTTGTGGATCACTTAAACCCCCTAGGTCCCCTAGGGCTTACCCTTATGATCAGGTGATGTTCAAGGAATGGCTGTGGACACTAAATTCCTTTGCTTTTCCTAAAAGCTTTGCTGTTCGCTACCCCTTTAAGGCAACAACCATTCCCTTGGAGGGGTCTCCGTCTTTTAAGGAGGCGGCCAATCGCCGCATGGAGGCAGTGTCTAAGGCACTGTTCTTGTTGGCTGGGTCAGCCATGCAGCCGGCTCTAGCGGCTGTGATGGCGGCACAATCTCTTCACGAGCTCGCTGCCACACTGCACACTGGTTTAACTTGTGAGTGTGCACAGGCTGAGGTGCAGCGGGCACAACATTTGGAAGAAAGTCTCCGCTACATATGCCATGCTGCTTTGGACCTTCCCATATTGTCAAAAATGTCTGTTTTTGCAATTGTTATCAGGCGGGTGCTGTGGCTCTGCTCTTGGTCAGGCGACCAGGCTTCAAAGAAAGCTCTTGCAGATCTTCCCTTTCAGGGAGGGCGTCTGTTTGGCCCACAGTTGGATGAAATCATTAAGGATTTTACGGGAGGGAAGAGTACTTTCCTTCCAGAGCCAAAGCGGCGGGATTTTCGCCATAGGCAGGGCCCTGTTTCTTCAGGTCAGAAGAAGTTTTTTCGGGCACCCGGCTCAGCGGTAAGGACTTAGAGTCCGGTAAGGTTTCCGCTGGGCCCAGTAAAAGGCCCCGGCAGCATAAGTCCAAAAAAGCGAAGGATAAATCAACCTCCGCATGATGGGTTGCCCCCGCCCGACTCATGGGTGGGGGGCCGGTTGCTGTGGTTCGCAGACAGATGGGCTACCCGCATCACCGATTGGTGGTTACTGGAGGTGGTGTCCTCCAGGTACAGGATAGAATTCATCTCTCTGCCCCCAGAAAGGTTCTTCCCTTCAAACTTGAGACTCCCTCAGGGGTGTCGGGAGGTGCTTCTAGGCGCAGTTCGGGCGCTTGCAGACCAGGGGGTGATTGTACCGGTACCCATGGTGGAAAGATTTCATGGGTTTTACTCAAACCTCTTTGTGGTGCCCAAAAAGGGCGGTGTCACGCCAGTTCTGGACCTGAAGGCATTAAACTGCTTCGTAAAGATGAAGAGATTCAGGATGGAGTCCATCCGCTCGGTCATGGCCGCCCTGCACCAAGGGGAATTCATGGCGTCCCTGGATATCAGGGACGCGTATCTCCATGTTCCAGGTTGTCACAGTCACCAGCGTTTTCTACGCTTCGCAGTGGGGGACCTGCATTACCAGTTTGTGGCACTTCCCTTCGGGTTGGCTTCATCTCCCCGAGTGTTCACCAAGGTGGTAGCCCCGATGCTGGCGCTGCGGAGACAGAGAGGTATCGCAGTAGTAGCATACCTCGACGATTTACTCCTGAGAGCAGAGTCTGCTGCGGCTCTGGAGGAGAATGTAACAATCACGGTGTCCATGTTAGAGGAGTTTGGTTGGCTAATCAACCTGCAGAAATCAATGTTGACTCCATCCTGCTGGCTGGAATACCTGGGTCTGATTCTGGACACGGTGCAGGCAAGGGTGTTTTTACCACCAAAAAAGCTCCTGACACTTCAGGCAGCAGTGCGAACCCTGTTATCACGCCAGTGGTCCTCCTTACGGTTCAGTATGCAAGTGTTGGGGCTCATGATGTCGACTTTCGAAGCGATACCTTACGCCCAGGGTCACACTCGGCTCCTGCAGAAGGCGATTTTGTCGCAATGGGACAAATCTCCCCTATCCCTAGACAGACTGATCAGGTTGGATCATCAGTCCCGAGGATCCTTGATTTGGTGGATTCGGGCTCCGGCCCTAAAGGTGGGAAAAATGTTTTCTCCCCCTCAATTGGTCGATAGTAATGATGGACGGCCAGCCTATCGGGCTGGGGAGGGGTCCTGGGTCAGTTTTCTGCCCAGGGTCGTTGGTCAGTGCAGGAAGCTTGCCTTCCAATAAATGTACTGGAGCTGAGAGCGATCAGACTTTGTCTGTCCCATTGGTCGGAAAGGCTGCGAGGCCTCCCTGTCCGGATTCAGTCAGACAATGCCACGGCGGTGGCATATGTGAACCATCAGGGCAGAACAAGAAGCTCGGCAGCAGCCGCGGAGGCGGCTCTGATCCTTTGGTGGGCAGAACTTCACGTGCAAGCTCTCTCTGCAATCTACATCCCAGGCATGGAAAACTGGCAGGCGGACTTTCTCAGCCGCCGGACTCTGGATCGGGGGAATGGTCCCTACATCCAGAAGTGTTCCGCCAGATTTGCCTCAAGTGGGGCACGCCAGAGGTAGACCTCATGGCCTCCAGGTTCAATCACAAGGTACAGACCTTTGTATGCATAACAAGAGATCCGTTGGCAGTCGCCTCGGACGCGCTGGTAGCACCCTGGGGTCGGTAACAGCTACTGTACGTCTTTCCTCCTTTAAAGCTTCTACCACGGGTTTTGCGCAGGATAGAAGCAGAGGGAATCCCGACAATCCTGGTAGCTCCGGATTGGCCTCGGCGTCCTTGGTACGCTGACGTGGTGCGGATGGTGTCGAATGTTCCGTGGCATCTTCTGCTTCGCGGAGACCTGCTGTCTCAGGGGCCCATCTTGCACCCTGCTTTACCCTCGCTGGCTTTGACGGCTTGGCTAATGAGTCCCAGGTGTTGAGGGATAGGGGTGTCTCGGACTCCGTGATCCCTACTATGATTGAAGCACGTAAAGGTACTTCATGTAAGATTTATCATAGGACCTGGAAGGCCTATATTACCTGGTGCGAGGCTGGGGGTTGGAATCCCCGCTCTTATATAGTGTCCAGAGTACTGTCTTTTTTGCAGCAGGGACTGGACAAGAACCTGGCGTTAAATATGCTTAAGGGTCAGATTTCGGCCCTGGCGGTTCTTTTTCAACGGCCCTTGGGGTCTCATTCGTTGATCCGTACATTTGTACAGGGTGTACGTCATGTGGCTCCTCGGATACGGTCACCCTTGACGCCGTGGGATTTGAATCTGGTGCTTTCTGTGCTGCAGAAACCACCATATGAAAAGATTAGGGACATTCCCTTGCGACTGTTGTCGCAGAAAGTGGCTTTTCTGGTTGCTGTCACATCCGCTAGGCGGGTGTCTTCCCTCATTGTGCCCGGACCCGTCGCATCCCAAAGAGGTTGAACTGCATTCTTTGGATGTGGTGAGGGCTTTGCGGGTGTATTTGTTTTCACACAATCCTGCAAATCAGTCCAAACGAACAGAATCACAAGTATCAGCGCCCTGGATGTGAATGTGTGTCCCCACACTTTAAACACAGAAATATAAATTGATAAAAAATAGAAATAATAAAAGTAATAAATAGCTGCTACTTTAAATCATATAAACTCAAATTGCGACCTGATAATCAATGTAAACTATGACTAGCAAGTTGTAAGCAGCGCTACCCAGTCTTTCAAAAATTATTATAGTCCCATCTGATGACTGAGTGATGAGTCCATCCACTCTGGATAGGAAATGCTGAGGTCCTGGCCACCACCACACCACGTGCAGGAATAATCGGAGGGAGACCCCCCAATGTGGGAAAACTCACCGGATAACAGTAAATAACCCGCATTCAGATCTCAAAGGTGTTCATCTCTCCTTCGATCGACACAGCTTGGATCACACATGTGCATCAGATCAAACTGAAACCCAATCAATTGTTTATCCAGCAGTCAGACTTTCAGGATGTTTCCAATCACTTCTCCTCCAAACCTCCACCTCATATATCATCGGTATGTGTGTGGTCAGAAAAGCCCTTCTTTTTGTGTGTGATTAGATCTTTGATTCGCATCCACATCCTATAATGGATATACAGATATACTGTGTGGCATATTTTGAGGCAGGACAGGCAAAAGCATGACTGATAAGCTGGCATTAGTCTGAAACTTCATGAACTGGAGGATCTGAGTGTACAAATCCAAGTTTAGATGATTCTCAGTATTCTCCTGACATTGTGACAAATATAGAATATTTCAAACAGTGCCTGGTAGATAGCCTTCTCCTTTTTGTCCTTTTTGTCTATCTACCAGGCACTGTTTGAAATATCAGGGCTTTTCTGACCACACACATACCGATGATATATGATATATGATATATGAGGTGGAGGTTTGGAGGAGAGGTGATTGGAAACATCCTGAAAGTCTGACTTCTGGATAAACAATTGATTGGGTTTCAGTTTGATCTGATGCACATGTGTGATCCAAGCTGTGTCGATCGAAGGAGAGATGAACACCTTTGAGATCTGAATGCGGGTTATTTACTGTTATCCGGTGAGTTTTCCCACATTGGGGGGTCTCCCTCCTATTATTCCTGCACGTGGTGTGGTGGTGGCCAGGACCTCAGCATTTCCTATCCAGAGTGGATGGACTCATCACTCAGTCATCAGATGGGACTATAATAATTTTTGAAAGACTGGGTAGCGCTGCTTACAACTTGCTAGTCATAGTTTACATTGATTATCAGGTCGCAATTTGGGTGTATTTGTTTCTACAGCTTCTTTTCAGAAGTCTGATTCTTTATTTGTGCTGACAGAAGGGTCGCGCAAAGGCATGGCGGCCTCGTCAGCTACCATTTCTCATTGGATCAGGAAGAACATGACTCATGCATATGAGGTTTGGGGCAAGCTTCCTCCGTTTCCAGTCACGGCTCATTCCACCAGGGCAGTTAGTACTTCCTGGGCGTTTAGACACCAGGCTTCGGTATCTCAAGTGTGCAAAGCGGCTACTTGGGCTTCAGTGCACACGTTTACAAAGTTTTACAAAATTGATGTTTCGGCATCTTCGGATGCTGCCTTTGGCCGCAAAGTATTACAAGCGGCAGTGTAGGTGCGGATGGCGCCGCCTGAGAGGACTTTTTTTGTTGGGTACAGTTGTTATAGTTTGCCCACCCCTCTTTATTGGCACAGCTTTGGGACGTCCCCAGGTGTCATAAGAAGGCTGCGTCTGTCAGTGAAAGGAAGAGTAAAAGGGATTTTATTATACCTTACCGTAAAATCCTTTTCTCTGAGTTCACTGACAGACGCAGCACCCACCCCTCTGTTGAGTTTGTACGGCTTGTTATGAACTGATGTGCTATGCAGAGCAGGGGGATTATATGCTCAGGTGAGGACGGCCCCCTAGGAGGGGCCAACCTATGCTTTTGTTTTATTTTTGTCTTGTCTACTCCTAGTGATATGAGCATAACCCCACCTGTCATAAGAAGGCTGCGTTTGTCAGTGAACTCAGAGAAAAGGATTTTACGGTAAGTTATAATAAAATCCCTTTATCCTACATTGCTTTTAATCTTAAATAAATTTACTACACTATAAGACTTCCTTCATGGTCTCCTGTGGCCATATCCCTCTAGTGGAGAGGAGTGGAGTCTCAGAACACCCCAGGATTTGGGAACATGCTGGTTTTGACCTTCCTGTAAAAAGGGGTAAAAACTTTTTGGTGAGTTGCCACCTTCACTTTTTGGATGAGCACGGGTGGAGCAATCACTTACATTGAGAAACAGGATTCACGTGGTATTGGGAATACCTAAGTGGACATTTATTCACGATACTTATGACACTAATTACTATCTGTGTTAATTATTTATGCTATTTTTGTTGACCCATGTTTTTTATGTGTATGCATTATCATATGTTGGCAGCACGCACATATAGTGCAGGGTGAAATACTTTGCAGGCACGTTTTTTTTCACTAGCACTTATTTATTTAGCAGCCTAGTCAGCGCCATTGTTAGAGAAACCCCTGCAAAAAGCACTGTTTTGGACTATTGGAGCGCTCCCGCGCGTTCGCCCGCGCCGGAGACGGCATCAAACGGCTCTATTTTAGCTCAGCAAACCCTGCAGCAAGTGCTGTCTGATCTGCAGCGTGTGACCTGTTTCCTGAGAGACCTGTAACCTGTTGTTTGTTCCTGTGACCCGGCCTGCCCCGACTCTGTCTGATCTCTGCCTGCACTGACCCCGGCTTGCCTACGACCACCCGATTGCCTGATCCCTCTGTACTTCTGCCACCTGTCTGTTAACGAACCTGCTTGGACTTGACCATTCTCCTGCCTGCACCCTTGTACCGCACCACCAGTCAGTTGCCGACCCTACCTGCACCCGACTCTTCTCCAATGTCTGTGGCCATCCAGACCACCGTGACTGCCAGCTCTGCAACTCTGCTTCAGTCCTTCCGGATTGCTACTTCCCGGCTGCATCTGTTGCCCCGCAGGTCATCTCTATCTCCAACAATCCTACAGACCTTCAGCTGGTGGACATTACTGGAATACCACAGTATTGGCCGCTGTCTCACTCCCAGTGGTCTCTTGAACCGGGGTCATAGGGGAGGCCATCCCCTGCCGTCAGACTCACTACCTAGTACGTAACAGTATCAGACAGCCATGGCTGAGTCTGCAAGGGGGGCCTCTGCCCTACATGAGGTCAACCAGCACCTCGTGGACCTCACACAGGCCATCAGGTCCCTGAAGGGCCAATATGCCCGTCTCGAGGAGCAAGTCCTGACCTTCATCCAGGCCTCTACAACCACAGCTAGTCTGGACTCTGTCATTCCATTGCCTGCTCTGGAGCAGCGGTTACCTACCCCAGACAAATTTTCTGGAGATCGGTCCAAGTATCGGACCTTTTGCAATGCCTGCCAACTTTATTTCACACTCCAGCCCCTAACCTTCCAGTCAGAATCCACCAAAGTGGGGTTTGTTATCTCCCTGTTACGGAATCAGCCCCAGGCCTGGCCCATCATCTGCTGGAAAACAAGGACGTACGGCTGGAGACCCTATCCTCCTTCTTTCAGGCCATGTCCCAGTTGTATGACGACCCTCTATGGGCCGCCACAGCCGAATCTGTTCTCCATTCCCTCAGACAGGACGGCCGACCCGTCAAAGACTATGTCTCTGACTTTAGGCGCTGGAGCACAGATACCAGTTGGAACCATGCCGCCCTTTGGCATCAGTTTCGGCTGGGCCTATCAGAGGGCCTTAAGGATGAGCTAGGAATAAGGTAAATGGAATGTTCCGCACAAACGGATGATGATGTTTAATATTAAAGCTGCAGCCTCCACCTCAAACTTCCCGAAGGTATAGTTTGGATAATAAGGTATGGATTATGTTGGGTATGGCGCTGCTCTGATGGCTAAAGGGTTGTAATGAAGTATTGATATGCACATAAACAAGGGTGGTTATTCAAACATAAATTTTCCAGCGTGCTGGGAAAGTTTGAAAACTTGCAAGAATAAATTATGTCTTAATCTCTAGATCAATATGACAGGCAAAATCAGATAGCATTTCTAAATGGAGCCATAGATTCCCTCCTATACAGGGAAAATGTGAATGATCTATTTCTTAAATGGTTGAAAAATATGTACAATATATTTATAAAAATACCAAGTAAAAATTAGTGTTCCCAAAGTGACTTGTGCTATATCTAAAGGGCTAAATTCATGACATATAAAGCCCTTATGAGCATATGCAGTACCAAGTCATTGTGATACCAAAATTCATCTGTGTGTCATCCAATCCAAGGTGCAATCTCCATAAAGTGCTTATGCTCCTAAATCATTAAGGTACCAAAATTCATATATGTATCAAGTCCAAAAGTGCAATATCCACAAAGTGACTGGTGCTTAAAAATAAATAAAATAACTATAACAATGAATATATAGTGGTTAAAGAGTTCTTGATCAAATTAGAGTTGATCCATAATAACTGTGCACAAAACAACATGCCACTGCAAACTTCTTGTGGTGGTGATTCAAACCGTGCTCTCCCAGTTTATCAAATCACTCACCAGAGGGCGTTCCCCATAAGGGGTAATCCGCGTGTGGAACTCCTAAGTCAGCTCTCTCTCCCCACAGTTGCGGTATATGTAAGATGAGAAAAGGCAGAATCTTGCGCAATATTGCTAATTAAAAGACTTTATTTCTAAATAATAGTGCTAAACACTCACATTTTAGTAGTGACAGGTATGCATAAAAAATATCCAGCCCATAAGATCAATGTGCTGCGATCCAATTTGAAAAGCCGTGGAAGCTTGGGACCGTAAATGATGTGTGGCGTACGGTGTCATTCGACGCGTTTCGTCATGGGACGTCCTATCATATTGTTCTAGAGATTAAGACATAATTTATTCTTGCAAGTTTACAAACTTTCCCAGCACGCTGGAAAATTTATGTTTCAATAACCACAGTGTTTATGTGCATATCAACACTTCAGTACAACCCTTTAACCATCAGAGCAGCGCCATACCCATCATAATCCATACCTTAAGGATGAGCTAGCCCGGATGGGAGTTCCGAGTTCCTTGGAGGACCTCATTCAGTTGTCCATACAGATTGATCGCCGTCTGCGAGAGCGCAGGCAGGAGAAGTCGGCACCGCACAAGGCCTCCGCCCAGTCTTCCCTTTCCCCTGAAGAGCTGGCACACAGGCTCCAGGGCAATCTCTGCCTCTACTGTGGCGAAGCAGGCCATTACGTGCACGAGTGCCCAGCCAAACACCCAAGAGAGTTCTGCGGCTCCTCCGTGGGACAGACACCACCGACGGCCAAATCGGCCCACCTAGCCCTTCCCATCTCCTTCCGACTGCCCGGGAGGTCAGTCTCTGTCACGGCTATTGTGGACTCAGGGGCCTGTAGTTGCTTTATTGATCTGGACTTTGCAGCCAAACATCAAATTCAGCTCCACCCCAAGGAGCTAAGTTTCTCGATGTTCCTAGCCGATGGGTCTCGTGTCAAGTCCGGACTGGTATCCAAGGAGACCCCACCTTTGCTAGCCACCACTCTCTCTGACCATAGTGAGCTGCTACATCTGGATGCCATCGCTTCTCCCCTGTTCCCGGTCATCCTGGGCCTGCCCTGGCTCCAAGCCCATGACCCTAGGATCACCTGGAGTTCCGGATCACTCCAATTCCAGTCCACCTATTGCCGGAAACACTGCCTTCCCATGCCTGTCCTGCCTTCCCAGAACCTGATGTGTCTGGATTCTGACCTTGACTCCCGTCAGAAGGTACCCCAAGTCTACCACGAATATTTGGACATGTTTAGCAAGCAAGGGGCAGACACGCTCTCCCCCCGTACCACCGCTCCTACGACTGCCCAGTCGAGCTCCTTCCGGGGGCAGAGATCCCATTTGGACGGATCTTCCCATTGTCCGAGAAGGAGTTAGGGGCACTGAAGGACTACATCGATGAGAACCTGCAAAAAGGGTTCATCCGTTCATCTACTTCCCCAGCCGGTGCGGGGATCTTCTTTGTAGAGAAGAAGGATCACACGCTTCGGCCGTGTGTGGACTACCGGGATCTGAATAAGATTACGGTGAAGATCCGCTACCCCCTTCCCTTAGTACCAGAACTCTTCCAGCGCCTACGCGCTGCCACCATTTTCCCGAAGCTGGATCTAAGAGGGGCATACAACCTTATCCGCATCCGGGAAGGGGATGAGTGGAAGACCGCATTCCGCACCCGATTTGGGCATTATGAATATATTGTTATGCCCTTCGGGTTATGCAACGCCCCGGCAACCTTCCAGTTTTTTATTAATGATATCCTCCGGGACTTTTTGGACATTTTTGTGATAGCCTATTTGGATGATCCTTATTTTCTCTCCCTCCCTGGGGAACCATCGGGAACATGTCAAGAAAGTTCGCTGCCGCCACCAGCATAAATTATATGCAAAAGCTGAGAAATGCGAATTTGAAAGATAGAGCATCCAGTTTCTGGGACAGGCATCGAGATGGATCCACAAAAAGTGTCAGCCATTCTGTCCTGGCCTGTTCCTACCGATAAAAAGGGGTCCAGCGGTTCGTTGGATTCTCCAACTTTTATCGTATATTTATTCAGAACTTTTCACACATCATATCTCCTATCACCCAACTCACCAAGCAGGAGACCCGGTTCCACTGGACCCCGGAGGCACAAACCGCCTTCACCACTCTGAAGGGACTCTTCACGTCTGCCCCCGTACTGCGCCACCCAGATCAATTTCCGCCCTACATTCTGGAGGTGGACGCGTCAGAAAACGCTGTCAGGGTGGTTCTCTCCCAACGCTCCGGTCTCAAGGGCCTAGTTCATCCGGTGGCCTTCTTCTCACGAAAGCTTGCCCCGGCCGAAAGGAACTATGACGTGGGAGACCTGGCCATCAAGGCAGCTTTGTAGGAGTGGCGATACCTGCTAGAAGGGGCGGCTCACCCAATTCTAATCTACACAGATCACAAGAATCTTGAGTACCTCAAATCTCCCAAACATCACAGACCCAGCCAGGCCCGATGGGCACTATTCTTCTCGAGATTTCTTGTTCCACATAACGTATCGGCCCGGACCCAAAAACATAAAGCCTGATGCGTTATCTCGCATGTTCGAAGATCCAAAAGAGCCAGCAATGCCTGATACTATCCTGTCAGCTGGGAACTTCCTGCTTCTACAGACAGACCTCTTGTTACAGCTAAAACGGGCCTCTACAGGAACCTCTGACCCTATCAGAGACACCTTACAGGTCAGAGAGGGTCTTTTGTGGAGAGGACATCAAATCTTTGTCCCGAAGGAGATCCGAGTAACCATTCTGGGTCTGTGCCACGACCATCCCTTGGCCGGACACTTCGGAATCCACAAGACCTCAGAGCTGGTGCAGTGCACCTTTTGGTGGCCTGACTTGGAAAAAGACTGTAGGGATTACCTCTCTTCCTGCCCCATCTGTACTCGAAACAAGGTCCCTCGGAACAAGGCCTGGGGCTTGCTTCGACCTCTGCCAGTACCAGACCGACCATGGACCATGATTTCTATGGACTTTGTATTGGAGCTACCTCCCTTTGGAGGGCTGCACGGCCATCTTCGTGGTGGTCGACCGGCTGACAAAAATGGCCCATTTTGTACCCTTGAAAGGAACACCTTCTGCTCCAGAGACCGCTTGGGTGTTCATTAAAGAGATTGTCCTACTCCACGGAACCCCCATAGAAATTGTTTCTGACCGAGGGGTACAATTCACCTCAAAATTCTGGAAAGCCCTGTGCAGAATGCTGAAAATTAAAGTGTCACTGTCATCAGCCTACCATCCCCAGTCCAACGGGCAAACAGAGCGGACTAGCCAAACTCTAGAGCAGTACCTCCGTTGCTTCTCATCTTTTGTTAAGGATGACTGGGTGTCCCTTCTGCCGATGGCGGAATTCGCTTATAACTAGTGTTGAGCGAACCCGGACTGTAACGTTTGGGTCCGTACCGAACTTTAGGGTGTCCGTGGCACGGACCCGGACATTTCAAAAATCGTTCGGGTTCGGTCCGGGGTTCTGTCCCTGTGGGTCAGTAGGAATTGTTTTCTACTCTTCGTTGCCTCCATGACGAGATCTCAAACCGATCAGGCGAGACAAACGGGCAACCTGACCCCTACCATCCGACTACTGTCACTGTGAAATTAAAAGTCGTAAGACGTGTCCCGAAAGGTCTTAAAACTCCACTTAACATGGGGAGCCAGTCTTTGTTAAAGATACCCCCAAGGCACCTCATCCTGTTAGAGAAATTACTTGTGGGTTCGCCAGAGACCTCGTCTTCCACAAGGAAAGTTCCCATGTTTTACCCGGTAAAAACAGTCGGC
>BLSH010386633.1:6787-29119 GCA_018402905.1 Glandirana rugosa | reverse complement strand
CCAAGCTATTTGCTGAGAGGCATGTTGAGTCCATGGAATATTTTATATTTTGCCACAAGTTTCGGGGAAATGACAATTTTTTTTCCCCCACAAAGTTGTCACTAAATGATATGTTGCTTGAACATGCCATGGGTATATGTGAAATTACACCCCAAAATACATTCTGCTGCTTCTTCTGAATACAGGGATACCACATATGTGAGACTTTCTGGCAGTCTAGCCGCGTACAGAACCCCAAAATTCAATCACTGCCTTCAGGCTTTCTAAGTGCGTAAAAAGGTGATTTTACTCCTCACTCCCTATCACAGTTTCGGAGGCCATTGAATGCCCAGATAGCACAAAACCTCCCCAAATGACCCCATTTTGGAAAGTAGACACTGCAAGCTATTTGCTGAGAAGTATTTTGCAGATCTCACATTTTGTCACAAAGTTTTGAAATTTGAAAAAAGTAAAAAAAAAAAAAAATTCTATTTATTTCTTCATTTTCCAAAACAAATGAGAGCTGCAAAATACTCACCGTGCCTCTTAGCAAATACCTTGGGGTGTCTACTTTCCAAAATGGTGTCATTTGGGGGGGTTTTGAACTGTCCTGGCATTTTATGCCCAACATCACCCACTCTTTTAACCACTTGAACCACCAAGTCTTTTCTGACACTTTTTATTTACATGAAAAAATCCTTTTTTTTTTTGCTAGAAAATGACTTTGAACCCCCAAACATTATATATTTTTTTAAAGCAGAGGCCCTACACATTTAAATAGTGGGTGTTACAATTTTTTTTTCACAAAGTAATTGCGCAGCGATTTTTCAAACGCAATTTTTGGGGAAAAAAACACTTTTTTGAATTTTAATGCACAAAAACATAGTATTTTGCCCAAATGTTGAAATATAAAAGTTGATCTCATGCCGAGTGCATAGACACCAAACATGACATGCTTTAAAAATGACGCACACCCGCAAAGCGGCGACAAACTATATACATTTTTAAAGCCTTTACAGGTTACCACTTTAGATCTGCAGAGGAGGTCTACTGCTAGAATTACTGCCCTCGATCTGACGTTTGCGGTGATACCTCACATGCATGGTGAAACTGTTGTTTACATACAACATGAAACTGATGCTTGCGTCCACCTTTGCGCGTGTGCACGGGGGTCAGAGGTGCATTTTTTTTTTTTTATTATTCATTTTGCTTTTTGTTTTATTTTTACACTGTCCCTTTCATCTTTTTCTTTTTTTTATCATTTTTATTTTTATTACAGGGATTTTAAATATCCCCTATGATAAAAATAGATATTGTCGCATATAATTTTTTTTTCATTTTGGGGTCTACTAAACTCTAGATCTTTCCCCAGCCCTTAAAGCATCTGACCACACCAAAATCGGTTTGATAAGATGCTTTCCCAATTTCCCAATGTGCTGTTTATATCTGGCGAAACTGAAGTCACAAAATGCTCGTAGCCTCCGGTTTCTTAGGCCATGGAGATGATTGGAGCCATTCTAGTCTTCAATCAGCTCTATGGTAAGCTGGCGGAACCACCAGCTGCATTCTCACTTTCCCTGGTGGGACAGGAGAGCCTGAGAAGACCAGCAACATACTAGTATGTCGCTGGTCCTTGTTGGGCATATATTGTAATGTTCTTTTTTTCATGAAAAAAAGAATCAATCGGTGGGTATGCCCACCATTAAAAAACCTCCCTTCATCCTCCCACTTCTAATGGTGGGCATAGCCACTTTTTAAAAAAAATCTACCGGAACATAGGGGCAATCCGCCCCAATTTCCACCCACTGCCCCTATGCTCCGGTATATTTGCTCTTTTTTTAACTGTGGTGGTCAAATCACCGCCAACAGCGCTGGAGTCACTGCTTTATATATGGTGGGAGCAAACGCTATTGCTGTCACCCTAAATAAATCAGCTCTGCAGCTGGCATACCTGAAAATTAAATAAAGAGTAATAAAAACAGTAACACATAAAAAAATAATATTCCTGCTAAGAATAAAAAAATTACATGTTACATAAAACATTGCATACCTGCAAAAAAAAACCCCACTATAATAAACCGCAATAAAACATTACAGATACGCATAAACAACAATAGAGAGAGCAATAGAAAGAGAATAGAGAGAAAATGGAGATAGAAAAACAAGAAATGTACAACTGTTTTTGGTTTTTATTTTTTAATTTTTTTTGCTTTTTATAACTTTTTTTTATTTTTTTGGTACGCTTTTTTTTATAACAATAAACCGTAAAGGTTAGGGTCTCCTAAAATGCGGTGACATCTTTGGAGACCCTGTGAAAGTGTGTCCTATTTCTATGTAGTGCTGTTCCCTACGCTAATATTCAACTAATGAATGTTAGCACTCGAAACAGTCACCGATGCAGAGACCAGGCTGGTCCAAACAGGTGGGGCAACAATATCGGGTGTCACGCCTGTATCCGGCGTCGGCAGACACGACATCTTTTTTGGGGGTATCGTTGGGTAGGGGTACCAGGGATGGCATGTAGATAATGCCGTCCATGCAGCCGGCTCACTGCATGTGGATTGGGAACTTGGGGTGCAGAGCCATCTGGATACAGAAGGGCTCTGATGATCTCTTCCTGAAATTGCAGGAGAGGTCCAGTCCGTCCTGACGCTTTGTATAGCACAAAAGCGTTCAGCAAAGCCAATTGAAAGAAGTAAATAGACACTTTTTTGTATCAGCGTCTGGATTTACGGGCAATTAAGTAGGGCGCCAATAACTGGTCATTGAGGTCCACCCCTCCCATATTAAGGTTATATTGGTGGACAGAGAGGGGTTTCTCCACAACACCAGTCACCCTTCTAATTTGGACAGCCGTGTCTGCATGAATGGAGGAAAGAATGAAAACATCCTTTGTATCCCTCCACTTCATCGCAAGCAAATTACCACATCTCAAGCAGGCTCTCTTCCCCCGACTAAGTCGGGAATCTACCAGCCGTTGGGGGAAGCCCCAGCGATTAGGTCGCACGGTGCCACATGCGCCAATTTGGTGATCAAGTTAGTGACTAAAAAGTGGCACCCTTGTGTAGTAATTGTCCACGTACAAATGGTTCCCCCTTTCCGAATAAGGGTGACACCAAGCTCCACACAATTTTGCCAGCACTCCCCATGTAGTCTGGGCATCCATCCAGCTCTATCTGACTATCTTTGCCCTCATAAACCATAGAACTACACGTATAGCCTGTGGCCCTGTCACAGAGCTTATACAACTTGACCCCGTATCTGGCACGCTTGTTGGGGACGTACTGTTTGAAAACAAGACGGCCAGCAAATTTAATCAGGGACTCGTCCATGCACACAACTTGGTTGGGAATAACATGTGCTGCGAACGTCTGGTTGAAGTGGTTTATGAGGGGCCCAATTTTGTAGAGCTGGTCAAATTCAGGGTCTCCATATGGACGATCGAGTCGATTGTCACTGAAGTGCATGAACCGCAGAATTTGCTCGTATCGTGTCCTGGCCATGGAAGCAGAGTAGACATACATGTGATGAATTGAGTCATTGGACCAATATAACCGCAATTCAGGTAGATGATGTATGCCCATGTTGAGAATGAGGCCCAAAAAGGTCTTAAATTCGGAAACCGTAATTGGTTTCCAATTTCTGGCAAGGGACAATGGGGATTAGCGGCGATGTATTGACCAGCGTATAAATTGCTTTGGTCCACAATAGATCTATAGAGATCTTCGGTTGAAATACAGCGAAAAAAAATCAATGGCCCTAAAATCAACTGTATTCACCTGAATTCCGGGTTGGGGGAAGTACGGGCGCTGCATCAGTGGTGGGTTGCCAATCAGGGTTTGCAAGCGCGTCAGGAAGGGCACTATGGGCTCTGCAGGCCTGTGTTCTTCATCTTCGTGGCTGCGGGGCATTACTCGTGCTAGCCACACCAGCTTGAACTGCACTTATGGGACTCGCCACGTCACCAAGTGTTACTGCAGTGCTGGTTGTATGACCAGGATGTACTAGGCTGCTGGTGCTTGCCAGGTCACCAGAAGGGGTAGCAGCGCTAGTACTGGGTCTCTGCTCCATACAAGAGCCCTGCGGTTCTTGCACCTCAGCGCCAGCTAAACGGGATATGGTACACCTGACCTTAGCAGGGACCACCCAATCGTCAGAGCTATCTGTCATGGAGCCGCTGTCGAATATCAACTCGATTGGTGAGTCTGAATCTGACAGTGAGTCTTCCCCATCGCTCTCATCTGTCATACTCACAATTGCGTAGGCCTATTCACTAGTATACCTCGGATTAGACATGGTCTCTAAATTTATAGGTACACAAGTGAGACTCACAGACAAAAAAATGCACCTGGTTGTCAGAGCCTGTGTCAAGTCGCTACCAAATTCACTGTCAGAATTCGCAGGGATCGGGCGTGATCTCTGCAAAGGCTGCAGATATGTGTTTTGTGTTTTGTAAGTGACAGCGATCTATTGATCCTGCACTTGGGTGGGCTGGGCTGGGCAGAGAGGCTAAACGCAGGTGTTAGCAGTTATCTGGGCTGATCCCGCTAACACTGCATTTTTTAGAACACTAAATCTAAGAGGGACGCTAATATAGATCTGATCAGATCGCAGATATTGATCTGATCAGATATTAAAATAATATCTAGCACCTACCTAATGTGTGAGTGCATGTCAGAGTACCTCGCTAACTGGCCCTGCCTGGTATTTACGCTGACCCTAACGCACGCTAAAACCTAACTGGGCTCACCGCCGGGCGATCGGGGGTTAAAACCTATAAAAGGTAATCTGATGGGGAAAAAAACTAGCTAGCTAGCTAGCTAGCGTCACCCGTGACACTTATACAGTGATCACAGGTGACAGGGGGCAATCAAGGGGTTAAAACCTTTATTGGGGGGGGCAAGGGGGACACAAGTACAGCGATCGGTAGAAATCAGATCGCTGCACTATATGATACTGTGACATGGGGTGACAGGTCAAAGGGTTAACTGGGGGGCGATCAGGGGGTGATCAAAGGGTTAAATGTGCCTATGTGACCTGGTGTCAGTGTGCTGTTTGTGCAACTCACATTTTTAGATGTCCCCCTCTCCTCTCTGCAACGGAAAAGAAAGCAGAGAGGGGAGATGACATCACTTCCCCTACCTGTGTTTACATTTCACAGGTAGGGGAAGAAATCCTATTCGCCGGACAATCAACATGAGTAGACCAAAATCCATTGGTCTATTCATGTTGACTGAACTGTCCGGCAACGAATGGGACCGTCGCCACCGCGCTGGAGGGTGCGCGCGTGCGCCCCCTAGCTGTGCACGCGATCGCCGCCTATTTACGGCGATTCGCGCACAGCTGCCAGACTGCCGCCATGAAAAGATGGCACGCGGTCGGGAAGCAGTTAAAGGAAGTACAACGTTTCATTGGCTTTTGTAACTATTATTGGAAGTTTATCAAAAAATTTTCCAAGATTCTGGCACCCATCACTGCCCTCACAAAGAAAGGCAACAGAGTGGCTCGTTATCGCAAACCACCGTCATACGACGGCGGCTGCGATAACTAGTGCTGTGAGCGCGTGCCGCCGGAGGCGCGCTCGCGCACTCACTGTGTCTGGGGGGGGGGGGCAGGGAGCGGCGGACTCGATCACCGCCGGATACCTGCGATGGCCCCCCCGCAGTGAAAGAACGGAGGTCCGTGTATGTAAACGCGGATCTCCGTTCTGTTGAAGGGGGAAGGTCGATGATCACAGGCTTCCTCTATATGGAAGCTGTGATCATCCCCTTTCCCCAGCCAGGGCAGCCCACGCACAGTTAGAACACGCCCAGGGAACACAGTTAACCCTTAGAGCGCCCCCTGCAGGTTAACCCCTTCACTGCCAATGGCATTTACACAGTAATCAGTGCATTTTTATAGCACTGATCGCTGTATGAATGCCAATGGTCCCAAAAAAGTGTCAAAATGGTCCGACATGTCCACTGCAATATTGCAATACTGCTAAAAATCACAGATCTCCGCCATTACTAGTAAAAAATAAAAAAATAAAAACCCCAGAAATTAATTCTCATCGACCGTAAATGCGGCAACTTTTGCGCAAACCAATCAATAAACGCTGAATGCGATTTTTTTTTTTACCAAAAATATGAGGAAGAATATAAATCGGCCAAAACCGATGGAAAAAAATGTTTTTTTATATATATTTTTTTGATTTGTATTTTATCAAAAAGTAAGAAATTTGGTTTTTTTTTGCAAAATTGTTGCTCTTCTTTTGTTTATAGCGGCGATCAGAAATGACGCAGAGGTGATCAAATACCACCAAAAGAAAGCTCTATTTGTGGGAAAAAAAGGACGCAAATTTCGTTTGGGTACAACGTTGCGCGACCGCGCAATTGTCAGTTAAAGCGACGCAGTGCCGAATCGCAAAAAGTGCTCTGGTCCTAAAGTGGTTAAATCTGCCTTTTGCTCCAGTCCTCCGTTATCCTCAGCCTTCTGTCCAATACTTTTTGGAAGTTGATGCCTCCAAAATAGGTGCCGGAGCAGTGTTGTCCCAACGAGACCCTACTTCCAACAAACAACATCCAGTCGCCTTCTTCTCCAAGAAATTCTCTATCGCAGAACAAAAGTACGACATAGGGAATAGAGAACTGTTGGCTATAAAACTCGCCTTTTCTGAATGGAGACATTTATTAGAAGGTACTGAACTCCCAGTCGTGGTTCAGACGGTCCACAAGAACTTGACCTACTTGGAAAAGGCCCAAAGACTGAATTCCAGACAAGCCCGGTCACTATTCTTCACTTGGTTTAATTTCGTGCTTGTACTATTTGTACACTAATCTGTTACCCAAGGCCTATTACAACCATTACCTGTTCCTCGTGCTCCTTGGACTCATGTCCGTATGGATTTTTTCGTGGACTTGCCTGCTTCCAAAGGGAATACCGTCATCTGGGTTGTAGTAGACAGATTTTCAAAACTAACACACTTCGTTCCTATGCTGGCCCTGACTTCAGCCCCAACCTTGGCTTTTTCTTTTATCGAAAATGTTGTTCATTTACATGGTATTCCGGAAGATATTTTTAGTGATAGGGGGCCACAAGTTATATCTGCGTACTGGAGAGCTGTGTGCAAACACCTGGGTATCAAGAATTCCCTTTCTTCTGAGTAACCACCCCCAAGCTCCTGTACTTCTGCTGCCTGCCTGATAACGACCCTGCTTGGGCTTAACGACCCTTCTGCTTAATCCCTTGGTACCGCACAGCCAGCCTACATGACCATCCCTCTGATCTGCACGACCCTTTGGATCTTCACACCACCATCAGTGACCTTCCAGCCCTCGTGCCATCCCGCACTCTTGGACTTCCTGTCTGCTCTATCAGGGATCCCAGAATCGGTGCGCAAGAGCGGTTGCTCCCTGCACAAGACAGACTCTACCACCAGGACCGTGACAGTGAGCAAGAAAAAATGTTGACAATCACAAATGTCATTGATCTAGACAAGTGATAATGTCTGTAGTGTTAGAGATGTAATTCACACGCCCCCCGACACAAAACCAGGCAAATAAGGCTTGAAACCAGGCGTTTGTTAAAGTCACCTCCTCTTAAATCAAAATGGATGCATTCTAGTGCCAGAAAATAAACTTTGGGAATAGCATTCCTGTGCATGGAAGCCATGTGTCGTCCCAATGACGTTTTAGGGTCACGTTTGGACATGGTTGCAATATGTTGGTATATACGTTTTCGGAATTCATTGATGGTTTTCCCGACATAGTAGCACTCACACTCACATGAGTAAGTACACTATGCCGGGTGTGGTGCAATTCACATAATGCTTGGGTCTAAAGGTTTGGTTGTTGGGCAATCTGACTAAGGTTCATTTGTCCATATATTGACAGTAGGTACATCTGCCACAGGCGAATGTGCCAAGGCGTTTACAGGGATCTTTTTAAATTTGTTTGAATTCACTGGATACCAGTTTGTCACCCACAGAGGTTGCCCTCCTGTAGGCAACAGCCGGTTTGTCTGTAAGGAAGGGCGCCAATGTGGGATCCATTGTAAGTAAATACCAGTATTAGTTTAAAATTTGTCGCGTTCTTATATTGCTACCCAATGGCAACTTTATCATACTGCTCTCAAACCACACTCCCCGGCTCTTTGCCTGCAAAGGCCACTCTCTCTATCTTCCTGCTCTACCTTGCCTGCTCTCCTTACCCTCCTTTCTCTCACCTTTTCTCTCTCCCATTCTTTCCGCCACACTTTATCTACCAGTGACGGTACTACTCCTCATTGCAATTGTCATCGGAACTTAATGATCTTTATCTTATTTTTTAGAAATGCAGTCACATAAGAATATCACCTTGTCCTCTTATAATTGCAGAGGTTTCAACACTCCGGAGAAGAGAAGCCAGGTATTGTATCACTTTCACAAAGCCAGAACCAAAATCTTACTCCTACAAGAAACTCACTTTAGGGGCACTGAAACCCACATTGGGAGGAACCGCTATTTCCCCACTTGGTACCATAGTACGAACCCACATTCTAAAACTAAAGGTGTTTCCATAGCTTTCCATAAATCATTTCATCCTGATGTAGTGGACTCCTTGGTTGACCCCCTAGGACGTTTCCTTTTCCTCAAACTAAACTATCAAAATTCTATTTTTACAGTGGCAAATGTGTATGGACCTAACCAGGACCAAAGCCTATTCCTGACGGAGGTCACAGACAAACTGAAAGTTTTTGGGGGTCCCTATTACATCTTGGGAGGTGACTTTAACGTGGCTCTGTCTCCACATGCAGACACAACCTCGGGTAAGTCCTCAATACCCCTTTCCGCTCTATCACGCATCAAATCTCTGCTCCATTCCTTACAAGTGGTTGATGTATGGCGCATCCAACATCCATTTGAGAAGGATTATACCTGCTATTCCGTGCCCCACAACTCCTATAGTCGCATAGACTATTTTTTCATATCGCAAAGATTCCTAGACCTACCAGTCAAGACCTCTATAGGTAACAGCTTATGGTCGGACCATAACCCCATCCATCTCCACATAGATTGATTATTGCGGAAGCCGGGAAGGGAGTCCTGGCGCCTTAATGACAATCTCCTGAAAGACACCCCATGCATCATGGACATCAAGCAGGTGATCCTGAACTTCTCGAAAGATCACGCTCACAATGACACTAGCCCACTAGTTAAATGGGAAACCCTGAAATGCATATTAAGGGGGACTTTTATCCAACACGGCTCCCGCCTCAAAAAAGCTAGGACAGCAGACATAGCTCGCCTGCTTACTACCATATCCTCTTTAGAGCACACACACAAACAAACTCAAAGTCCCGAAACGTACGTTGAGCTCTCTAATGCACGACGGGACCTTCTGAGACTCCTAGACTCAAACTCTTTAATTGCTAGGGACAAAGCACGTAACTACCACTACTCCCTAGCGAATAAATGCGGACAACACCTAGCCAGATATCTATACCCGAGACCCCCAAGGCACCCCATCCAATTTGTCCACAATTCTAGACATCAACCGATCCATAACCCCCAAGGTATCTCAAACGCTTTTAAACAATATTACTCGCAACTATACAATCTCCACCCCACTACCCCTCCCCGATCACCGGACTCCCTATCCTCCCCTTTGAAGGATTATATCTCGGAGACAGCCCTCCCATGCATTGAAACGGAAGATGCCTCCGACTTAGACAAGCCCCTTAGTGAGCCCGAGTTCCTAGGAGCAATTAAAGGCCTAAAAGCGGGGAAATGCCCGGGGCCGGACGGATTCTCACCCAGATTCTATAAACTCTTTGCTGAACAACTCGCACCTCTCCTAACCCTTGCGTTTAACCACATAGATGACTCCAATCCTCCCTCTAGGGAACTCCTGTCAGCCACCATCTCTATCCTACCCAAACCAAGCAAGGACCCTTCACAATGTAGCAGCTATCGTCCAATCTCCTTATTGAATATAGACGTCAAGTTATTTGCTAAAGTCTTAGCTAACCGCCTATCACCCCTCTTACCAACTGTTATACATAAATATCAAGTGGGATTTGTGCCGGGGCGGGAAGCACGTGATAACACCACTAAGACTATAAATCTTATTTCATATGCACAAAAACACAACCTCAAAGCTTGTCTACACTCCTTCGACGCCGAGAAGGCTTTTGATATGGTGGACTGGCGGTTTCTGAGGTGTTCCTTGGAACAGATAGGATTGGGGGCTACCTTTGTGGCCAAAGTCATGTCTCTATACGTACACCCTTCAGCATCGATTTTAGTTAATGGCTCCATGTCTCCCTCATTTGACATATCCAATGGTACCCGACAGGGGTGTCCCCTATCCCCCTTACTTTTTGTGCTTGTGATGGAACACTTAGCCAACGCAATCAGACAAAATGACTCTATCAAAGGCATACAAACACCCAATGCGCATTACAAGTTATCACTATAAGCTGATGACCTATTGGTGTACTTGCAGCACCCGCACACTTCCCTGCCCTCCTTGCTGCAAGAGTTCAAGAGGTTTGGGGAACTGAGCAATTTTAAACTAAACATGGCGAAAACTGAGGCCCTTAACATTTCGTTAGCGCCCACCACACTTGCTCAAGTTCAATCTAATTTCCCCTTTCAATGGGGTAAAGGACACATATCGTACTTAGGTATCAAACTCCTGACCAATCTCACACTTATACACACTGAAGTATCTCCCACTCCTGTCCCGCATCAAAAAAGATTTAGAAACCTGGAGACTGACCCCCATGCCTCTCTTCGGTTGTATAAACACGCTCAAAATGGATATCTTACCCAAAATACTCTACATCTTCCAAACCGTTCCAATTGCTATCCCTTCACGTTTTTTCAACGTGCCCTAACTACTCGCTTCATTTGGCGAAACGGTATGTCCCGAATCTGCCACACCTTGCTCACCTACCCCAAAATACAGGGCGGAATGGGATTACCAGATTTTACCCTGTACCACAAAGCGGCGATACTCGCACGTATATTGGAATGGTTCCCTCGTCCCTTCTCTAAAGCCTCAACTATGATAGAACAAGAACACATAAGTATTGACCTTCGGGCCTCCCTTTGGGGATATGGAACAGAACTACAGAAATTCTCTTCCTACTCCCCCCCTTACTATTGCGGCCCTGTCTATGTGGTACAAAAGAGGACTTTTATCGCTCTTGTCCTCTGACCCTTCCCCTATCACTTCTCTTTTTGATCACCCCTCCTTACCTCAGGTGTTAGGCTCCTCTAGAATAGGCACCTTTGTTCGATCTGACTGGCCAACAGCAAACTCCTTTATTCACCCGGAGTCCGGTAAACCGAATACACCGGATGACCCAGCTAACTGGCTTACGGCACTGCGGCTTTCCACATTTTGCTCCACTCTATACTCCTCCTCTCAGACCCACAGGCGCCAAACGGAGTTTGAGCGATTGTGCTCCCTCTCAGAAATACCCAGGCACCTGCTTTCCACACTTTACAAGCTCTTACAATCTTTAATCCATGACCAACTTCCCTCATATACTAGGAGGTGGTCGGCGGACTTGGGTTCGGAGATTACGATCGCGGACTGGCAGAAATCTTTTTATTTCACACACAAATCGTCCCCGTCTAGCTATGCCCAAGAGAAAAATTTTAAGCAACTTTCCAGGTGGTATAGGGACCCTCAGACCCTGCATAAGATATTTCCAGATGCCTCCCCCACCTGCTGGAGATGCGGTGGGGCAGTGGGGACATACCTCCATATATGGTGGGAGTGCCCACTAATACAATCCCTTTGGTCCCGGGTTTTTTCCATACACAATGCCATATACAAGGACTCCCTGAAACCCACCCCGAGAATCGCACTCCTCTCAATACTACCGGGCACAATGGCCTCCCAGAAGAAGACACTCTTACGTTTCTTCTTGATCGCTGCACGACAACTTATCCCAGTACTCTGGAAAACGACCATCACTCCCCCTATTTCACTATGGGTCTCCACTATCAATGACATAATGGAGGAAATGCTATCACTGGAGAATGACACCTTTGACAAATTTAAGGTAACATGGCTGATCTGGCAAGACTTCTCTTCTTCGGACACCATGAAGCGGATACTGTCTTACTGTCTTAGAAGGCTTGGAGGACACCGTAACCTCTAATTGCTACTCTTACACTTAACCCATCTTCTTCCCCCGCTCCCCTTCTTTTTACTATACCCCACTCTTCTCCCCTCCTCTTCTTCCCCTGCCCTAATTGTCTACTTGTGCTTTAATATTTTGATGACAGACATCTATATGTTTACTTATACTGCCAATGATACCAGCAACTGTTACAACTTTAAATGGCAAACAAAAAGTGATGGCAGTTCAGAAATAATAATCCACAGAAAGCGAGCATATTACCATTATGTTACACCCTAGATAACTATACCTATGCTTTTTGGAATACAGATGTTTGTTACAAATACTTTCTTTTACTCTGTACAACCAATAAAAATATATTTGACTCTAAAATTTGTCGCACTTGCTTATGTTGGTTAGTGTAAGTTGTGATTATGCGGATGGTATCATCTGCTTTAGATTTCTTATGAGAGAAGAGTAAGTCCATTTGGGACAAACAACGAACCTTCTTAAATGCCCTTTTAAGTGAAGTTTTTGAGTATCCACGCTCAAGCAATCTTGCTCTGAGGACTCCGGCCTCCCTTAGGAAACCACTGTCATCAGAGCAATTACGTTGTGTGCGGAGATACTGACTGTAGGGAAATTGACCTAAGTAGTGGTTTAGGGTGAAAACTGATAGCATGCAGGCGTGAATTTCCTGCACTTGGTTTACTAAACAGTTGACTAGACAGTCTTTCATCCTCAAGTTTCTGGATGACAACATCCAGGAAAGTAACCTCTTGAGTACTGGAAGTGATGGTAAAATATAAATTGTAGTCATTAATATTTATATCTGACATAAATTGTTGTAACTGGTCCCTAGGTCCGTCCCATAGCATAAAAATGTCATCGATATATCGGTGCCATCCTCTGACATAGCCACGATACAGCAATAGCCGTGGGTCATACCAAAGGGATTGCTCCCATTTCCCCAGGTACAGGTTGGCGTAGGCAGGTGCACAGCAAGTGCCCATAGCCACACCCTGCACCTGGAGGAAATGGGAGTGGTTGAACGTAAATATGTTGTGATGTAAAATAAATTCAAGTGCCTGTAAAATGAATTTGTCATATTGTGGGTGGTGGGTACATGTTGTATAGCTTGAAGGCCTTTATCATGAGGTATTGCACAATACAGTGCCTCTACGTCTATGGCCACTAACAATGTATCCTGGCATACATGGATCTCATTATTGATCTGCAAAAAATGAATAGTATCATGAACGTGTGCTGGTAGTTGTTTAACAAAAGGTTTAAGATGATTGTCTAATAGCCGGCTAAGGTTTTCTGTCAGGCTGCCACAGCCTGAAACGTTAGGCTTGCCGGGAGGGGTTGGTAGCATTTTTATGCCGTTTAGGTAAGGCGTAAAATGTGGTCTCTTTTGGATGGTTAGTTCGAATGAACTCCCATATTTGTTTGGTTATAGTGTTCTTATAGTAAGCCTCGTCGATTAGGGAATACAATTCCCAATTAAATCTATATAAAGTATAGGCAGTAATGGGCTGATACCATTCGGTATTATTTAGGATCTTCATTCACATAGCAATATAGTCAGCCGTGTTCATGCCCAAACGTTGCCACCCTTGTCGGAGGGTTTGATGACAATGTTGGGGTCATGGGCAAGAGTGTCAATGGCCATTTTTTTCTTGTGGTGCAATGTTAGAGTGAAGATTAAATGGGGGACGCAGATCATCTATGTCCTTGGTTACAAGTTTTAAGAAAGTTGCTGCACTGGCATTAGTACTGGGTGAGGGATATAGTGTGCAATTCTTTTTCAAAGCAGTGGGTAGTTGTGGTGCAGATGTATGCACATAGGGAGTATCACCCATTGCATTGAATAGCATTCGAGATCCACTGTATCAATAAGATTTTCAGATTAATTTTCCTTCAATAGCGAGATTCAATTGTTAACAGCTTCACAATCAGTGTCAATGCATCTTGAGGTGTTGGGTATTTCCCTCTTAACGTAAAGGCTTTTCAGGAGAAGGTTACGTATGAAGAAATGGATGTCCTTGATGACCCCAAATTTGTCGAGACACGAGTCGGGGCAAAAAGTGAGGCCACGCGCCAGGACATCCATCTCTTCAGGGGTCATAAGACTTGAGGAAAGATTGACCGCATTTAATGTGGTTGATGTGCGTTTGTGTTGGATTTCTTGAATAGAGGTGTTTTGGTAGTTTTTTGTTGGTGTGATTGTGCTCAATTGCGCAGTTCGTCTAAAAAAGTGGCCCGAGTGATTTGATGTGGGTGAGGAATGGAACGTGTAGTATTGAGTGCTGAGGATCGAGTATAAGTATTAGTAGGTGTAGATAGGGTAGAGGCGTCATTGCGTGCGTCGTCACGGGGATGGAACCCGTGACCGCTAGCTGAAGCTGAGGGGAAGCCTCCATGGGGGGGAGCTGTCCTGCGATGCGTCACCGCGACAACGCTGCTTGGGGCACCTCTTACCTTTCTGTGTCGTTGAGGCCTGGGAAGAAGAAAAAGAGGAAGTTAATGAGTGAGGTGACATTTCAGCAGTGTTATTACTTCTATTAGATCTGGAGGAATTGGAATTTCTACTCTGTTTGGGGCTTGGTTGTTGCCATTTATAGGCCTTTCCATCACAAAAGATCCTAATATCACGTTGAAACTTTTTTCCTTATTTAACAAAATGTCGTTAGTATATTTTTCTAGATGACTTTTAAGTTGAGCCTCGAAATCAGAGAAAGAGTACTAGAAGTAAATAAAAAGTATAATCTTTATTAACATATAGTCATAAAATCACATATAAAGGGGATCAAGTCCCTGCAATAATAGTGTACAGTTATAAAAACAGTTGAGCATTAGTTTAATGCAGTATAGTTCAGTGTGTTACTGCAAGTTTAACGCCGTATATTTCAGTGCGTTACATGCTGTTTAACGCAGTATAGTTCAGTGTGTTACTGCAAGTTTAACAACATATATTTCAGTGTGCTACCTTCCATTTAATGCAGTATAGTTCAGTGCATTACTGCAAGGTTAACTCTGTATATTTCAGTGCGTTACGCGCCATTTAACGCAGTATATTTCTGTGTGTTAGGGCACGTTTAACGCAGTATATTTCAGTGCCTTACTGCAAGTTTTTTTAAAATGTGTTTAACCACTTCATCACAGGAAGGATTTACCCCCTTAATGGCCAGAGCACTTTTTACAATTTGGCACTGCGCTGCTTTAACTGGTAATTGCAGGTCATCGGCTCTGGGTGGGAGGTGCCAACCGTCAGATGAATTGGATGTACTAGGACATCCCATCGGATGCCGGACGTCCCTCCGAAACACAGGCGCGCGGCGTAGCCCCGCCCATAAGGGCGGGATGACGTCATGGGCCGGCGCGTCACACGCAGAAGCACCAACACCGACATCATACGCCGCCGTATAAATATCAATACTCATTGATATTTATATGTCTCTCGCAGATCACCACCTGTTGTATTCCAACTTGCTGATGCAGCCACCTGGCGCCCCTTGTGGTAGCGCCCGCTTGGCCATGATTGCACACCTCCTGGGGTGGTCTCCTGCTCGGCATCACCCTGGCGGTGGTCTTGTGGGGCTGACACTTTGGCCGTCTGCCCCTCAATCGGACTGGTATACGCACATTGCATGAAATTCATGTAAGTGATTATGACCCTATGACTTGCATTGAGCTACTTGGGTCATACTCTTTGCTACATATGTTATGTATGTTTAGTATAACATTGTATGATTCTTATAATATAACAACCCTCTTTTTGACACTATAGAACTGAACCTTCCTTGACCCACAGTATAATAATCCCCTGAAGGAGTATACCCTCAGTATATCTGAAACATGTTGGGATTTACTAGTGCAACTCCGTCACCGCCTTTATCCACATACGGCAGTGCAGGAGCGCTTTAGGGTCCTTACTACAAGGTTCTAGCATATGTATAAGTTACAGCTTTTATATCTCATGCTCAATTGTTTTTATAACTGTACACTATTATTGCAGGGACTTGATCCCCTTTATATGTGATTTTACGACTATATGTTAATAAAGATTATACTTTTTATATACTTCTAGTACTCTTTCTGCCTGCAAAATCCAGGGGGATTTCATGTTAGTTCGGCTTTGCTGAACTTGTCTCTTTCTATTTCACTAGGATGATGACAGTTTTTTGCACTCCCTTCCATGACATTTTTTATTGATGTCAATTGTATTTTTTTTAATAACGAAAAGTTGAAAATTATAATTTTTTTTTTTCAACATTTTCTGTCTTTTTTTTGTTTATATCACAAAAAATTAAAAACGCAGAGGTGATCAAATACCACCAAAAGAAAGCTCTATTTGTGGGAAAAAAAGGACGCAAATTTGTTTGGGTACAGCATTGCATGACCATGCAATTACCAGTTAAAGCAGCGCAGTGCCAAATTGTAAAAAGTGCTCTGGTCATTAAGGGGGTAAATCCTTCCAGTGCTGAAGTGGTTAAACACATTAAAAAAAACTTACAGTAAGGCACTGAAATATACTGCGTTAAACGTGCCCTAACACACAGAAATATACTGCGTTAAATGGCGCATAATGCACTGAAATATACAGAGTCAAACTTGCAGTAATGCACTGAACTATACTGCGTTAAATGGAAGGTAACACACTGAAATATACATTATTAAACTTGCAGTAACGCACTGAACTACTGCGTTAAACGGCATGTAACGCACTGAAATATACGGCATTAAACTTGTAGTATCGCACTGAAGTGTACTGCATTAAACGTGCACTAACACACAAATATACTGTATTAAATGGCACATAACACATTCAAATATACAGTCTTAAATTTCCGAAACAAACTGAACTATACTGCGTTAAATGTGCTCTAATGCACAGAAATATACTGCGTTAAATGATGCGTAAGGCACTGAAATATACAGCATTAAACTTGCAATAATGCACCGAAATATATTGCGTTAAACGGAAGGTAAGGCACTGAAATATACGGCATTAAACTTGCAGTAATGCACCGAAATATACTGCATTAAATGTGAACTAGTGCACAGAAATATATTGTGTTAAATGGCACGTAAAGCACTGAAATATACGGCGTTAAACTTGCAGTAATGCACTGAGCTATACTGCGTTAAATGGCATGTAACACACTGAAATATATGGCATTAAACTTGCAGTAATGCATTGAACTATACTGCATTACACGTGCACTAACGCACAGAAATATACTGCGTTAAATGGCACATAACGCACTGAAATATACGGCGTTAAACTTGCAGTAATGCACTGAGCTATACTGCGATAAATGGCATGTAACACACTGAAATATATGGCATTAAACTTGCAGTAATGCATTGAACTATACTGCATTACACGTGCACTAACGCACAGAAATATACTGCGTTAAATGGCACATAACGCACTGAAATATACGGCGTTAAACTTGCAGTAACACACTGAACTATACTGCGTTACACGGCATGTAATGCACTGAAATATATGGTGTTAAAGTTGCAGTAATGCACTGAACTATACTGCATTAAATGTGCACTAATGCACAGAAATATACTGTGTAAAAATGGCACGCAACGCATTGAAATATACGCCATTAAATTTGCAGTAATGAACTGAACTATACTGCGTGAAACATGCTCTAGTGCACAAAAATATACTGCGTTAAATGGTGCATAAGGCACTGAAATATACAGCATTAAACTTGCAATAACGCACTGAAAATTAATGCGCAAAGTAAGGCACTGAAATGTACAGCATTAAACGTGCATGAATGCACTGAAATATACTGTGTTAAACTTGCAGTAATGCACTGAACTATACTGTGTTAAACGGCACGTAACATACAGAAATATACTGTGTTAAATGGCATATAATGCACTGAAATATATGGTGAAGTGACACTGAAGTAAAAATGAATGGTCACTCACTACACTCACACAGACTGAACTATCACTAGATTCACACTGAACAGAGCCCTGTTCTATCTCTCTCCACCAGGGGCGTTGCTAGGTGGGAAAAAGCCCAGGGGCCTCAGCCCGAGGAAATGTGGCACGCTCCACTGCAAAAAATGGGCGTGGTTTAGACACTAAATAGTGGGTATGGCTTAAATGGGGCGTGCCTCAAGGGGATGTGGTTAGAGTCTGAGATGAATAAGGGATGGAGGAAGAAAGAAAGAAATAGGGAGGGAAGGAGAGAGAAGGAAAGAAAGAGGGATGGAGGGACAGCAGGCCCAAATCCTACACCAAATTATGTATATTCTAGAAAGTTTATCAATCAGCAGATACTCCAAACACTTGGTGTTAGCGCTTCAATCATCCCTGCACCATGGTTGGTATGGTATCAGGATGATTGAAGCGCATTATTTCTATTATTACATTTTAATATATAATGAAATCATTCAACTCACCATAATGTGAAACCAGTGGGAGCCCCAAGTGTCACTTGCCACATACCAGATACCATCAGGTGTCCCCAGTGGTCAGAGTACCTCCTTGCATCACAGGCATCCCCAGCAGTCAGGGTGCCTCCTTACATCATAGGTGTCCCCAGCGGTCAGAGTGCCTCCTTACATCAGATGACCCCAGCGGTCAGAATGCCTCCTTACATCACAGGTGTCCCCAGCGGTCAGAGTGCCTCCTTACATCACAGGTGTCCCCAACGGTCAGAGTGCCTCCTTACATCACAGGAGTCCCCAGCGGTCAGAGTGCCTCCTTACATCACAGGTTTCCCCAATGGTCAGCGTGCCCCTTACATCAGGTGTCCCCAGCGGTCAGAGTGCCCCTTAGATCAGGGTGTCCCCAGTGGAGTCTCTGCCTCCATTACAAAAGACCAACATGGTCACTCAGAGGGGAAGAAACAAGAGGCGGAGCCGCATGGGTGGCTGCCAATAGAAATGGAGCTGCCGCCAACCCCCCGTCCCCTTTCCCATAACAGGTCATAGCAGCAAGCCACGGGGCAGAGGTTGGCGGCAGCTCCATTTCTATTGGCAGCTGGCTCCGCCTCTTATTTCTTCCCCTCGGCGTGTGACCATGCTTCAGTAAAGCTGGTATTTTTAAAATGGTGGCGGACTCAGAGACATCACCAGTGCCGGTCCCGGATCTCTAGCGGCGGACGACTCTGATGATTCTCCAGAGCACTCAGGGCTAATAATAGCCCTATGCATGCCCGCGGCCTGGGGTTTTTCGGGGGCACCCTGGTCAGCCCCCCTCCTGACGCTTCTGCTCTCCACACAGATATCACACTAAAAATGGCCACTATCAAAAGAATACTTTTATACTTGGGGGAGACTAAGAGCAATGAGCCATTATAGATAGAGTCACCATGACAGCGTCCAATTATGGCTCTGACAGTGCTCTGTGCCCTGATTGGGCAAAGCTTTCATTGCTTCAGCCAATCAGGGATTCCAATGCAATGCGCAGTACATTGTGGTCATTCGGCGGGCCAAACAAATGGTCGAAAGCACTGATAATTCATGCTCGGGCTGAACCATATGCTCATCCCTAGTGAACACTATCCTGGATTGCAGGAAGAGGGGAGGTAAGACCCAGTTCCTCATTAAATGGAAGGGCTATGGTCCAGAGGATAATTCCTCTAATGTTCACGTTCCACAGTTGGTGAAAGCCTATTGGTTTGGATTCTTCCTATCCATATGTCTAACATAGGGTAGACCCTGTGACTTAATGGAGGCACATAGCTGCCCAGCTTTTTTGAAGCTGTGAGGCTTAGCCATTCCCTTCCCCCCAGCTTGGGTCAGGCACCCCATCTCCACATCTCACCCTCCCTTTCCTTCCCAGATAGCACTTTTCTCTCATGTCCTGTTCTTTTCTTGCCCAGAACCCTCTTTATGTTTTTTAGTTTTGCCTTCCCTTTATTTGCTTTTCTATCCCTTCTGCTTCATTCACCTACTTTACCCTTAACAAAACTTATAACGTCAAGCCTCAAAGGTCATGTAGCTTATGTTTATTGACAGAGCCATGTTTTATAACCCTTACTTAATCTGTTGTTAAATAAGACTGAAGGTACCATATATCTACTGTTAAAGCAGTCTATGCTCACATTTATCTCCATCTGATGTATTTGTCTCAAATAATAAAGTGTATGGCATCATGTCATTATTGTACAGTAAGGAGCATAAACAATGGCCCTGATTTACTATACCTCCCAAATCTACTCCAGCAGTGCCTTAAAATAACTCCCAATTAAAGGCAATTACAACTTCAACTCTCACAGTCGGGAGTAAATCTACATACATGCAGCCTCTATTTGTCTGTGAAGATGCCTCTCAGATCACATGTTCTAAGTACTTGATGGCAGCTGGGATGGAACTTGTGGTTTCATAATTCCCCCATTTAATGCTTGTATGCAAGTTCATTGCCATAAAAAATTAAAAAAAACATTACCACCTCTCTCTCTAATTTTAACAGCCTTAGCCCCGGGGGACATGTCTGAATAGAAAAAAAAAGTTTCTAATTTTTTTTTTTTTCAGGAGCAGTGGTTTTAATAATGGTTAAAGGGAAGAAAAAAAATATTCCTTTAACCACTTCAGCCCCGGAAGGAATTCACGCTTTAGGACCTGAGCACTTTTTGTGATTTGGCACTGCGTTACTTTAACTGACAATTGCATGGTCGTGCGACGTTGTACCCAAACGAAATTTGCGTCCTTTTTTTACCCACAAATAGAGCTTTCTTTTGGTGATATTTGATCTCCTCTGTGTCATTTCTGATCGCCGCTCTAAATAAAAAAAGTGCGACAATTTTTCAATATAACCAGTTTTTCTTCGTTTTTGCTAAAACACAAATCCAATTGTATAAAAAATTGAAATAATTTTATTTACTTACTTTATCCTCCTATCTTTGTTCAAAAAAAAAAAAAAAATCGCAATCGGCATTTATTGTTTTGTTTGCGCAAAAGTTGCTGTGTTTAGGGATGATGCAAATTAGTTTCTGGAGTTGTATTTTTAATTTTTTACTAGTAATGGCAGCGATCTGCGATTTTTAGCGGCACTGCAATATTGCGGTGGACATGTTGGACCATTTAGACACTTTTTTTGGACCATTGGCATTTATACAGCGATCAGTGGTCTAAAAATGCACTGCTTACTGTAGAAATGCCATTGGCAGTGAAGGGGTTAACCTGGAGAGGGTTAACTGTGTTCCCTATGAGGTGTTCTAACTGTATGGGGGCTGGTCTGCCAGGGTGAGGGAAGTGATCACGGCTTCCATATACAGGAAGCCTGTAATCACTGCCCTTCCCCCTCTGTCCAAACGGAGATCCGTTTTTACATACACTGACCTCCGTTCTTTCACTGCAGAGGGGCCATCGCGGTTAGCCGGCTGCGATCGAGTTTGCCCTACCCGCTCCCTGACCCCCCAGAACACAGTGAGCGTTCCTCCGTTGGCACGCACGCGCTCACAATGCTAGTTATCGCAGCTGCTGTCAGGGGAGGGCGGTTTGCGATAACGAACCACTCTGCCGCCGTCACGCTGCATTGGGCTGGTGGCAAGTACTCAAATATCGTGCTTGGGGGTCCCCTTAGTATGGATCTCTGTGATGTTTAGAACAGTGCCACTGCAAAATGACATTTGTAAAGGAAAAATTGTCATTTCAAATCAGTCGCGGCTGGAATGTTTTGCTGGTTCCCTGCAATATAGATAAAGATCACTGAAAAAGCATTGCGTTGGGGATCCCCCCCAGTCTATTCCAGGCCCTTCAGGTCTGGTATGGATTTTAAGGGAAACCCCATGCCAAATTGTTAAAAAATGGTGTTGGTGTCTCCCCAAAATCCAAACCAAACCCTTATCCGAGCATGCAGCCCTGGCATGGAGCCTATTCCCAAACCAAACCTAAAACCCCTCTGTGGTTGTGGTAAAAAATTGTTAAACCGTACCCCAAAGGGAATTTTAGGTATGGTCTGGACTTCCCGGACCTTATCTGACCCCCCCTAGGGGTTGCGTTACGAAAAAGTCACTAGAAATAGATATAACGTCCCTTGGTCGTTTTGTAAGGTCGGCGCTGACTAAACTTTACTGTTAAAAAGGAAATGTTTACAGTAAAACGTCACCGTGACAAGATTTGTAGTGTCTCTAGGTATGATTCCCCTGGGGGTTCGTGCTATAAACTCATGAACGGTGGTCGGGTTACGTCGCACTGCCGCCGTCTCACCAAGCAATAGCGTTTGGCGGGAGGGGACTGTCGTCGACGCTATTGATCGTAACACTCG
>BLSH010386442.1:336420-350602 GCA_018402905.1 Glandirana rugosa | reverse complement strand
ATGAACTGCAGAGATCTACAGCTGAGGTGGGAGACTCTGTCCATAGGACAACAATCAGTCGTATACTGCACAAATCTGGCCTTTATGGAAGAGTGGCAAGAAGAAAGCCATTTCTTAAAGATATCCATAAAAAGTGTAGTTTAAAGTTTGCCACAAGCCACCTGGGAGACACACCAAACATGTGGAAGAAGGTGCTCTGGTCAGATGAAACCAAAATCAAACTTTTTGGCAACAATGCAAAACGTTATGTTTGGCGTAAAAGCAACACAGCTCATCACCCTGAACACACCATCCCCACTGTGAAACATGGTGGTGGCAGCATCATGGTTTGGGCCTGCTTTTCTTCAGCAGGGACAGGGAAGATGGTTAAAATTGATGGGAAGATGTATGGAGCCAAATACAGGACCATTCTGGAAGGAAACCTGATGGAGTCTGCAAAAGACCTGAGACTGGGACGAAGATTTGTCTTCCAAAAGACAATGATCCAAAACATAAAGCAAAATCTACAATGAAATGGTTCACAAATAAACATATCCAGGTGTTAGAATGGCCAAGTCAAAGTCCAGACCTGAATCCAATCGAGAATCTGTGGAAAGAACTGAAAACTGCTGTTCACAAACGCTCTCCATCCAACCTCACTGAGCTCCAGCTGTTTTGCAAGGAGGAATGGGCAAAAATTTCAGTCTATCGATGTGCAAAACTGATAGAGACTTCCCCAAGCGACTTACAGCTGTAATCGCAGCAAAAGGTGGCGCTACAAAGTATTAACTTAAGGGGGCTGAATAATTTTGCACGCCCGATTTTTCAGTTTTTTATTTGTTAAAAAAGTTTGAAATATCCAATAAATTTTGTTCCACTTCATGATTGTGTCCCACTTGTTGTTGAGTCTTCACAAAAAATTACAGTTTTATATCTTTATGTTTGAAGCCTGAAATGTGGCAAAAGGTCGCAAAGTTCAAAGGGGGCCGAATACTTTCGCAAGGCACTGTAATATATACACCCAATATACAGTATACTACATATATACCTCTATATACTGTATACTCTAATATACACCTCTATATATACTATATACACCCTATATACAGTATACTATGCATACACCTCTATATACTGTATACTCTATATACACCTCTACATATACTATATACACCTTATATACAGTAAACTATGTATACACCTCTATATACTGTATACTCTAATATACACCTCTATATATACTATATACACCCAATATACAGTATACTATGCATACACCTCTATATACTGTATACTCTATATATACTATATACACCCAATATACAGTATACTATGTATACACCTCTATATTATACACCTCTATATATACTATATACACCCTATATATAGTATACTATGTATACACCTCTATATATACTATATACCAGCCCTCATAATTTACGCTCGCCTGCTCGCATTAGACAAGTGGAAATAAGCAGAGGGCGAGTGTGAAGTCGCATCAGAGGGGGTTGGGTGGGGCAACTGGTGGTGAGTAACCCCTAAGGCTTGGCTAGTAGCTCACAGCTTGCCATTTTAAGCCCTGGACTATAGAACTTTATGACGGGTTTATATCTCTCATTTTCCTTTTTTTTTAATTAACATAATATTTTCTGTGGATATACTTCCTCGAGAGTTGAAGTTATTTCCTCGTGGACACATTTGAAGCCACGTGTATCTTGGTCGGTGTGTTTAATGATATGAAAGGCAATAAAGCCCATGGCCAATCTGCTTGCTCTGTCCAGAAAGCAGTCACCAATCTAGCAAGTGCCACAGAAGCTGAAATAATGAGATATAATTCCATAATTAGCCATTCCATATTTGCTGATAACGCAGTAATATTGTCGTGTAGTCTGACATTACTGCATGCTTCTTTGACAACTCCGACGGCTTTCCTCTTATGGAACCCACAAAGGTTTTCCAATGCCAACATCTACATCTGCCACCACCGTTCCTGGCACAACCAGGGAGCCCTGCTGTAGCTCTGGTCAGAGATGGAATGCAGTTAGGCACCCCCCCCCAGGAACCCACAAAGGTTTTCCAATGCCAACGTCTACATCTGGCACCACCATTCCCAGCACAACCAGGGAGCCCTGTTGTAGCTCCGGTCGGAGATGGAATGCAGTTAGGCACCCCCCCGGGCACCGTGAATCGCGCTTCGCTCCACAGCCCCAGGTACTTGTTAGATGCTGCAGTCTTTTAGCCTTTTTAGTTAATTAGATGTCTAGATACAAAGAGCACAGAAAGAATAATGTAAATTGTCTTCACGAAATCTCTCCGTGCTAAAGTGCTACAATTTACATGGTGACTTCTTAGAGGTTCCTGCTTTATGATGTTCATTTGGCAGAAGCTAATTGAGTCCAATTGATAACTGCTTTATTATAGATGATTATTATCAAGTGACATTTGCTGTGTCTTTTTTTTTTTTTATACATTTTATTTTTACATCGGAAATTCTGGATTGCTGCCCATTTTATTCTTTTATTGCAGCCTTCAAAATGAAATAACTTTACAAAAATTAAATTAACAAAATACCTGCTTTTCCGGAGGATCTAAGGACGGGGTAAGTATGGCTTTCCCTTGCGCAACTAAACAAAACGCAGAGCCCCGCTGCATGGGAGAATACATTTTTTTTTTTCGAGTTCTTCATTAACCACTTCAGCCCCGGAAGGATTTCCCCCTTTAGGACCAGAGCACTTTTTGCGATTCTGCACTGCATCGCTTTAACTGACAATTGCGCGGTCGTGCGACGTTGTACCCAAACAAAATTTGCGTCCTTTTTTTCCCACAAATAGAGCTTTCTTTTGGTGGTATTTGATCGCCCCTGCGTCATTTCTGATCACCGCTATAAACAAAAAAAGAGCAACGATTTTGCAAAAAAAAAAAATTTATTACTTTTTGCTAAAATACAAATCCAAAAAAAAAAGATAAAAAACATTTTTTTTCATCGGTTTTGATTTATATTCTTCTTCATATTTTTGGTAAAAAAAAAATCGCAGTCTGCGTTTATTGATTGGTTTGCGTGAAAGTTGCCACGTTTATGAATGATGAGAATTAATTTATGGGGTTTTTATTTTTTTTATTTTTTACTAGTAATGGCAGCGATCTGCGATTTTTAGCGTACTGTGATATTGCGGCCGACATGTCGGACCATTTTGACACTTTTTGAGACCATTACCATTTATACAGCGATCAATGCTATGAAAATGCACTGATTACTGTGTAAATGCCATTGGCAGTGAAGGGGTTAACCTGGAGGGGGCGCTCTAAGGGTTAACTGTGTTCCCTCAGTGTGTTCTAACTGTATGGGGGCTGGGCTGAGTGAGGGAGGGTAGTGATCACGGCTTCCACATACAGCAAGCCTGTGATCACAGCCCTTCCCCCTCTGTCAGAACAGAGATCCGTGTTTACTTACACGGACCTCCGTTCTCTCACTGCGGGGGAGCCATCGCGGGTAGCCGGCGGAGATCGAGTCCGCCCTACCCACTCCCTGGCCCCCCGAAACACAGTGAGCGCGCACACGCACTCACAATACTAGTTATCGCAGCCGCCGTCAGGTGACGGCGGTTTGCGATAACGAGCCACATTGCCGCCGTCGATCCACGGCGGGCGGTCGACAAGAGGTTAATACAGTATGCACAAGGGGGTTCTGATGAGTATTGAACCTTACCCAAAAAAATTGAGCTAGGAAGCTGTAAATTGCAATGGTGTACTGGCCAATTTGTCTATATTCAATGGTGCAAAAATCAACTACCTATGACCCCCTGATGACGTCGCGTATGACGAAGCGCGTAGGGCGGAGCCACGCACACGCGCTACTAAGCCATTTTAGTGGCTCGCACAAACGTACAGCTGCATTTGTGCTTGTTTGCTGGGATTTACATGTGAGTGGAACCTTTTAGTTTTTTTTATACAATACATTACATTTTTAAAAGGAGTTACGCTGTCTTGGTGCATTCTTATCCCTTATGTTGAATGTGGTGAGTCGGCTCAGGAGACTCGTTTGAACACGGAGATCTGTGTCCACGTCACCTGTATGTGGCGGGGGAGATCTGGAAGGAGATGCATCCCAAGTAATTGAAGTGTGTTTGAGCGCTCTCTATACAGGGGGTCACACATTTTAGGGTAAAGATGGTGTGGAATCAATGTTGGTGATGCTCTGGCTATCCTTTCTTCGCTGTTCACGGCATGTGGGGTAATTCCTCCAGAATATACAGTCAGGTCCATAAATATTGGGACATCGACAATTCTAATCTTTTTGGCTCTATACACCACCACAATGAATTTGAAATGAAACAAACAAGATGTGCTTTAACTGCAGACTTTCAGCTTTAATTTCAGTGTATTTACATCCAAATCAGGTGAACGGTGTACGAATTACAACAGTTTGTATATGTGCCTCCCACTTTTTAAGGGACCAAAAGTAATGGGACAGATTAACAATCATAAATCAAACTTTCACTTTTTAATACTTGGTTGCCAATCATTTGCAGTCAATTACAGCCTGAAGTGTGGAATGCATAGACATCACCAGACGCTGGGTTTCATCCCTGGTGATGCTCTGCCAGGCCTCTACTGCAACTGTCTTCAGTTCCTGCTTGTTCTTTGCCATTGCATAACATTCCACTTCTTTCCCTTAAAAAACTCTTTGGTTGCTTTCACAGTATGCTTCGGGTCTTTGTCCATCTGCACTGTGAAGCGCCGTCCAATGAGTTCTGAAGCATTTGGCTGAATATAAGCCGATAATATTGCCTGAAACACTTCAGAATTCATCCTGCTGCTTTTGTCAGCAGTCACATCATCAATAAATACAAGAGAACCAGTTCCATTGGCAGCCATACATGTCCACGCCATGACACTACCACCACCATGCTTCACTGATGAGGTGGTATGCTTTGGATCATGAGCAGTTCCTTTCCTTCTCCATACTCTTCTCTTCCCATCACTCTGGTACAAGTTGATCTTGGTCTCATCTGTCCATAGGATGTTGTTCCAGAACTGTGAAAGCTTTTTTAGATGTTGTTTGGCAAACTCTAATCTGGCCTTCCTGTTTTTGAGGCTCACCAATGGTTTACATCTTGTGGTGAACCCTCTGTATTCACTCTGGTGAAGTCTTCTCTTGATTGTTCACTTTGACACACATACACCTACCTCCTGGAGAGTGTACTTGATCTGGCCAACTGTTGTGAAGGGTGTTTTCTTCACCAGGGAAAGAATTCTTTGGTCATCCACCACAGTTGTTTTCCGTGGTCTTCCGGGTCTTTTGGTGTTGCTGAGCTCACCAGTGCGTTCTTTCTTTTTAAGGATGTTCCAAACAGTTGATTTGGCCACACCTAATGTTTTTGCTATCTTTCTGATGGGTTTGTTTTGTTTTTTCAGCCTAATGATGGCTTGCTTCACTAATCGTGACAGTTGTTTGGATCTCATATTGAGAGTTGACAGCAACCACATTTACCAAAAATATGAGGAAGAATATAAATCGGCCAAAACCGATGTTTATAGCGGTGATCAGAAATGACACAGAGGGGATCAAATACCACCAAACGAAAGCTCTATTTGTGGGAAAAAAAGGACGCAAATTTAGTTTGGGTACAACGTTGCTCAACCACGCAATTGTCAGTTAAAGCGACGCAGCGCCGAATCACAAAAAGTGCTCTGGTCCTAAAGTGTGAAATCCTTCCGGGGCTGAAGTGGTTAAGGAATGGAGGCACAGTGGTTCCTCCAGGCCAAAGAGGTTCTGTGTGCAAAGATCAGTGCAGAAGCAAATGGCAACAGTTTGTTTTGGGATAAGAAGGGAGTTCTGCTGGTGGACTACCTCCAAAAGGGTTCAACCATCAATGCAACATATTACTGTGCTTTATTGATTAAGTTGAGGCAAAATATCAAGGAAAAACATTGAGGAAAGCTCTCCAAAGGTGTCATCCTGTTGCATGACAACGCCTCCTCATACCCTGCAGGTAAATCAATGGCAAAACCGACCTCCTTAGGCTTTCAAGTGATACCCCATCCACTCTATTCGGCTGACCTGGCTCCTTCTGACTATCATAGACAGCTTACAGCTTCCTAGCTCAATTTTTTCTGGGTAAGGCTCAATACTTCTCAGCACCCCCTCCTATAAACTAAAATGTCCATAAAATGTCCCTCTGTATATTTAATGTCTCCAAACCCCGGAGCGAGACAATGACACATTTACAGGATGAATGGAGCTAATGAATATTTTTTTTTTTTACCGTGGTGACTTGGCAATATGAAGTGTCAAACAATATTGATACAGCCCATCATATCGAGTAAGTTATAGCCGGTAAAGTTGATTACGGCGATATCAATAACTCCGGGCTGAAACCAAATAAGTATGCAGGCTCACAAAGCCCCGGGCATCCATCTTCCGCCTTTGACACGTTTTCCCCATTCCAGGAGAGTTTTCTAAATCTAATTTGCTGATTGCAATTGGTTAACGTCTCAAGCTGTTCATCGCACACAATTAGCCGTAACCATGGCAACTCTAGTTTCTAATTAATGATGGTGGATAAATCAGCAGACAATGGAACCATAATAGAGAAATTACTTAAAATCTATTAAGGCCGATCGCGGGTGCCAAATTGTCGCAGGATGGATTTGTGTTCCATTACCTCGCTATCCATTCTAGTCTGATAAAAGCGCAAGTCGCTTGACTGCGAAATGTAACTTTTTTTGTTCCAGCCAATGGCGAGGCGACTTGTGGCTAATTAGCGGGTTCAGATTTCTGGAGATAATCAGCCGAGAAAATAGGAGATCAGGGAGACGGCGTTGGCCGTTGGAGGAACGCGGCGGCGGCGGCTATTTCCGAGAATATACTGTAGACTAATCACATAAACGGGGGGAAGGCTGGAATTAATATCTGCACTTGGCAAGGAAGTAAAAAAAAAAACAAGCCTAATGTTTCTCTGATGTCATATTAAAATAAAATACGGCTTTCCAGGACTCATTAATCGGCAAACGCAGTTGTCTGAGACCCGAGACCAAAGGAAGCGGCGCAGTACCTTGCGAATAAAGAAGCGTTTTCCATAATTAACTTTGTCCTGGAAAATTGTCCGTTACCGTGCAAAGCAAAAATATTTTGCCGGAGCCGTTCACCAAAGGAAAATCCGACTATTTCACCAACCGGCGGCCTCATTAATGTCATCATTGAGTGCTGATCAAAAAAACTGAACTGAGTTGTGTTGAAAGGTACAAGAATCCGCAACCCAGAAAAATAAACAAGGCGTGGCCGGCAATTACATGTAACAAATTTAAATTAATGACAAATCTTTATTCAGACTTCTAGCTATTTACTTAGCCTTAGTTCCACCCCCTACCCACCTCTGAGCACCGTCCTTTGGTTTCACCCCTACCCACTTCTGAGCCCCATCTCTTGTCTCCGCCCCTATCAACCTCTAAGGCCGGTCTCTTGGTTCCAAGCCCTACCCACCTCTAAGCTCTGTCCTTTGGTCCCAACCTCTACCCACCTCTGAGCCCCATCCCTTGTTTCCGCCCCTATCCACCTCTATGCCTGGTCTCTTGGTTCCACCCGCTACTCATCTCTGAGCACCGTGCCTTGGTTCACCCCCTACCCATCTCTGAACACTATCCCTTGGTTCCACCCCCTATCCATCTCTGAGCACCATCCTTTGGTTTCACCCCTATCCACCTCTAAGCACCATCGTTTGGTTCCACCCCCTACCCACCTCTGAGCCCCATCACTTGTCTCTGCCCCTATCCACCTCTAAGCCTGGTCTCTTGGTTCCACCCGCTACCCATCTCTAAGCCCCGTCCCTTGACTCCAACCCCTACCCACCTTTAAGCCCTTTTCCTTGGCTCTACCCCCTACCCACCTCTGAGCGCCACCCTCTGGTTCCACCCCCTAACCACCTCTGAGCACCGTCCTTTGGTTCCACCCCCTACCCACCTCTTAGCCCTGTCCTTTGCTTCCACCCCCTACCCACCTCTCAGACCCATCCCTTGTCTCCACCCCTATCCACCTCTAGGCCCAGTCCCTTGATTCCACCCCCTACCCATCTCTGAGCACCGTTCTTTGGTTCCACCCCTACCCACCTCTAATCCCCGTCCCTTGGTTCCACCCCATACCCACTGCTAAGCCCTGTTTCTTGCTTCTACCCCGACACACATCCTAGCACCGTCCATTGGTTCCACTCCCTAATAAACCTCTAAGCCCAATCCCTTGGTTCCACCTCCTACCCAGCTATGAGCTCTGTCCCTTGCTTTTACCCCCTACCCACCTCTGAGCACTGTCCTTTGGTTTAACCTACTACCCACCTTTGAGCACGGTCCTTTGGTTCTACCCCCTAGCCACTCCCAGTACCGCCCCTTTTAGAGGATACAGAACTAAGTTTCCATTTGTGGTGCAAAGTAATTTTAATGGAATTGGTTAAAGGATTTGTAAAGGTAACATTTTTTTTAAAAGGTCCTTTGGTTCCACCCCCTACTCACCTCTAAGCCCTGTCCCTTGTCTCCACCCCTACCCACCTCTAAACACTGTCCTTTGGTTCCATCCCCTACTCACCTCTGAGCTCCACCTTTTGGTTCTACACCCCTTACCCACCTCTAAGCCCCCTGCCTTGGTCCCACCCTCTACCCACCTCTTAGCACTGTCCCTTGGTTCCACTCGCTTCCCACCTCTGAGCACCGTCCTTTGGTTCCACCCCCTGCCCACCTCTGAGAACCGTCCTTTGGTTCCACCCCCCTACTCACCTCTAAGCCCCATCCCATGGTTCCACCCCCTACCCACCTCTAAGTACTGTCCTTTGGCTCCACTCACCTATGAGCACCGTCTTTTGGTTCCACCCCCTACCCACCTCCCTGTACTTCCCTTTTAGAGGATACAGAACCGAGTATACATTAGTGGTGCCAAATAGTTTTTCTGGAATTGGTTAAAGAGGAACTGCAGTCTGCTCACATAATTTGTAATAAAACATCTTTGCCATTCTGACGCTTCCCTCCAACCAATTTGCATATTATTTTATATATACTGTGATTCTGTACTTGCCAAATATGCTGCAGAAATCTCCCTCCACTAAGTTTGGCTGCATCCATTTTAACTGTGGCAGCTCCTGCCTGTTCACTTCCTTGATTTACACAGACACACAGAGTCACACCTCCAGCCCTGCAGCTTTCATTGGCCCTCTTATGACTCATCCTCCCTCCCTTCCTGGCAGACAACTGTCCATGATGTCAAATGCCAAGGCATTTTACCAGACAAGAAACAGGAAGTGGGCTGTATAAGGTATTTAATGGCAGAAAAAAATGGTTTACTATCCAAAGTTAAAATATCAAGGGCAGAATATTTAATAGGTGGAAAGATGAAAAAATGACTGAAGTTCCACTTTAAAGTGATTGTGTTTTTTTTTAAAGAAATAACAAACATCTCTATACTTACCTGCTCTATATAATGGAATTGCAATATGTGTGCGGCACTGCAGCAGCCAGAGAGAGAGGGTGTCCTCTGCTGCAGTGCAATCATATTGTGTGTGGGTCCCTTGGGAGCAGCTGGAAAATGGAATCCCAGCCTGCTATGCTGGGATTTGTAGTCCCAAAAAGGGGAAGGCAATGCTCACACATACTGAGGGGGCTGGTCAAAGAAAAAGCCATGGCTTACCTGCCCTGCCTCTACTTGTTGTCTGGCACACTGGTTTAAAGGGGAACTCTGATGTAAGTGGGATCTCTGTGGACCAGGGCCCCCCTCACATCAGAGGCCCCCTTTACATTACAGTCCGCAGAGATCTCCCTTAATTATTGGGGGGGACACTATGTTTTGCCAGCCACCAGTTAACACCAACCCTAGTGACATCACTAGTGTTGGATTCAGCTTCTGTTGTTGTGAAAGGATGGGAGCACTTCTATGCCTCAAAACTTTAGTGAACTCCTCTAGGGGTCCAGCAAGATCGCACAATCACTGGTGAGTGGCCTCAAGGACTGTAAACCGCCTATTGCGTTATAACACACCTTTATAAGGTTCAGCGCTCATACATCACAAGGATTCAACTTCTGTGTCTTATTAATGGGTTAAGCTTCCAGTGGATGGTGCCAAGTCACCATGCTGTCCAGACAGACTGGGTGTCATGAACCCATAGTAACATTCATGTCCTTTCTGTTTGCTTACCTCTTGGTTGTGTCAGCCTAGAGGCTGTGCTCTTCACCACCTGTGGGCTAAGTAATCTCCTCTCAGTGAACTCCACCCCAGTCTCCAATTAAGGAAACACTATTTAAGACCATGTGCTGCAAAGCCTCCTTGACGATCAATGTTGTGTGTGTTTGGCTTCGTGTGTGGTTGTTTCTGTCGTATGCTCTGAGTCTATTTCCGTTTACCGACTTTTGGCTTGTTCTGACTATCCCTACCTGCTTGATACCCCGACCTTCGGCTTGTTCTCTGTTTCTCCTGTCTGCTTGATACCCTGACCTTGGCGTGCTCTTCCGTCTGTCCCTGTCTGCTTGCGGCCCTGACCTTTGGCTAGGCCGCTGACTATCCTTGCTGTTCGTGCGCTGCTGCTTCCTCTCTTCCACCTGTAGCCAGCCAAGCATGAGCTAGGGGACCCCGGGGGCCACAACCTGGATCCAGTTGCATCCAAGTCCATCCTTGCCTGCTTCATACCCCGACCTTCGGCTTGTTCTGTTTCTCCTGTCTGCTTGATACCCTGACCTTGGCGTGCTCTTCCGTCTGTCCCTGTCTGCTTGCAGCCCTGACCTTTGGCTAGGCCGCTGACTATCCTTGCTGTTCGTGTGCTGCTGCTTCCTCTCTTCCACCTATAGCCAGCCGAGCATGAGCTAGGGGACCCCAGGGGCCGCGACCTGGATCCAGTTGCAGCAAAGTCCATCCTTTCCACCAGAGGCTCTGGCGAATACCTACTGGCTCTTAGACTCCGCACCCTGGGGAAACCGATGCACTAGCTCCTTGTGTTTCAGTGTCAGTGCTCCAGGGGCCCATCTTCCCATACCAGCTGGAGCTCATTAGCAACAGTCAGCTATAGGGCCCCAACCTTGCACTTCAGAGGTGCGATTCGCACCCCAGCGGTGCGCATCTGTCACCTGACCCCAGGTGTCCTGACACTGGGTCTAAGGAGGGCATGTCAATGCATAAAGTAGCATTTGAAACAGAACAATCATCATTAAAAATGTCCAACATTTTTTGAGGATGGACAAGTTTTTATGGGGGGCCAAACACATTGCAATTAAACTAAACTAAAGGTCAGTCTGGTATAAAGTTATTCATTTCTGGAAAATCTAGATTGTCTGCAAAATTGCTTCTACAGGAAATACAGATAAGTGATAATGGGTGGCTTTTTTTTCCAGCAGCCAAATGTAACAAATCTGTTGAGAATAACTACATTCATTATATCCACTTCCCGACCAGCGCCGTAAATAGGCGGCGGTCGGGTTTGAGCGGCTCTCCCGGGACATAGCCTGCAGTTGCAGGCTATATCCCGGTATCATTTTTTAGAGCTGGCGGTCGGCTATCCAGGGGTAATGACTGATCCGGCTTGGGAGCTGCTCGGTCGTTACCCCAGGGGGCGGGAGGGGACACCCCCCCTCCCGCCGCCTTCCGCCGCTCTTCTCCGGCCTCCCGTCCCACCGGGAGACCGGAGCGACGATCCAGCGCGTCCGCTGGCTGGAAGGAGACCTGACAAAGGCCGTAATTGGCTCCGATTGGGTCTCCTTCGGCAAATTCCGGAAGCGACGTCACAACGTCACTTCCGGTTTACATGGCGGCTAACGGCGCCAAATTTAAAAAAACGACAGTATTCAGAATCACCGTTTTTGGCGATCTGAATACTGTGAAGTGCAAAGGAGGGATGGACCCCCCCGGATAGACCCCCCCGGCCCTCCAAAAAGAGTACCTGTCACCATATATTACTATCACAAGGGATGTTTACATTCCTTGTGATAGCAATAAAAGTGATCAGATTTTTTTTTTTTAAAGGAACAGTGCTAAAAATAAATAAATAAATGAAATTTAGAAAAAAAAAAAAAAGATTTAAATCGCCACCGTCCCCGCGAGCTCGCGCAGCGAAGAAAACGCATACGTAAGTCGCGTCCACATATGAAAACGGTCTTCAAACCACACATGTGAGGTATCGCCACGATCGCCAGAGTGTGAGCAATAATTCTAGCAAAAGACCTCCTCTGCACCTCTAACCTGGTAACCGTTAAATTTTTTTAAAGCGTCGCCTATGGAACTTTTTAAATACCAGACTTTGTCGCCATTCCGTGAGTGCGCGCAATTTTCAACCGTGTCATGTATGGTATCTATTTACTCGGCGTAACATCCTCTTTCACAATATGGAAAAAAATTGGGCTAACTTTACTGTTGTCTTATTTTTTAACTCAAAAAAGTAAAATTGTTCCAAAAAAATCGCGCTTGAAAGACCGCTGCGCAAATACCGTGTGACAAAAAGTATTGAAACAATCGCCACTTTATTCTCTAGGGTGTTTGAAAAAAAATATATAATGTTTGGGGGTTCTAAGTAATTCTCTAGCAAAAAAAAAATGTTTTTAGCTTGTGACCACCAAATGTAAAAAAGTGGCCCGGTTGGTAAGTGGTTATACGTTCTCACCGGTCTCATCAGGTATGCTGACTACCAAACATTACATTAAAAATAAATCACATCAGTGGGTGGCAGTTGGCTCACCAGTCGCAGGGTGGACAGATCTGTCCTACAAGACTTCTAATAACCTGGTTGGGCCTGCAGCATCATCCAGCCAATAAGAGGACCTGTTAATGGTGTTCTCACATTCCGGAAGGACGTGGAAACAAACTGCATTCCGTTTTCTCCCCGGGGATCGAAAACTGGAAATGACCAGGATGTTTTTTTTGTGACAATTACCAACTCTGCCATCACCTGCACCCAGGTGAGAATCCCGTAATAGCAGATACAATTGTATTTTCTTTTTTTCACACTCATGTATCTGTATCTACACTTCTATCTTAGACCCGGAGACAAGAACAAGGAATGATGCGATTTTTTTTATTTTCTCACTGATCTATGCAAACGTTTTCTGGAAATGTTGCATACAATATCCACTTAAAGACCCCCTAACATGCATTAACTTTACAGGTATGAAGCGGTTTACCGGGGCTATGGCTGCAGCCATAACCCCACCCCAGTATTAAAATTTTCAGCTGGCGATTCTCTTTTCATTAACCACTTAGCCCTTTTTTACATTTGTTGGTTCCAAGTTAAAAACTGTTTTTTTATTGCTAGAAAATTACTTAGAACCCCCAAACATTATATATTTTTTTTCAAACACCCTAGAACAGGGGTAGGTGAGCTGCGGCTCTCTAGCTGTTGTAGAACTACATTTCCTATCATGCTTCTGGGAGTAATTGTATCCATCAGCCTTGCAATGCCTCATGGGAAATGTAGTTCTACAACAGCTGGGGAGCCGCAGGTTCCCTACCCCTGCCCTAGAGAATAAAATGGCGATCGTTGCAATACTTTTTGTCACACGGTATTTGCACAGCGGTCTTTGAATCACATTTTTTTGGAAATATTTTACTTTTTTGAGTTAAAAAATAAGACAACAGTAAAGTTAGCCCAATTGTTTTGTATATTGTGAAAGAGGATGTTACGTCGAGTAAATAGATACCATACATGTTACGGTTGAAAATTGCGCACACTTGCATGGCAACAAACTCCGGTACTTAAAAATCTCCATAGGCGACGCTTTAAAATTTTTTAACGGTAACCAGTAGAGTTGAGCGAACACCTGGAAGTTCGGGTTCTGCTGGTCCGTCCGAACTTCGTGACAAAGTCCGGGTCCGGGTCCGGACGGAACCCGAACGATCGCACGGCTCAAACAACGGTACGTTCACACGCGTTAAAAGTTGGCATTGTACATACCATAGATAAATGAGCTGCATTGTAGGAGAAAGTGTTATATGTTTTGTTAACCCGATTGAAATGACAACAGAATAAAAAATTGAGTTTTTTCATTTTATAAAGGTTTTTTTACACTAAGTTTCTGGCGACACGTTTATGGCACACTGTTTTTCATAACGTTGCTAGCGGTAAAATAAGAGATCCCGTCCCCATCCCTTGGACGCCGAGGGGTCGACAACATCTTGATGTAAAGGGTACTCCGTAACGTTCCGACTACCTATGTTAATGAGGGTCTTCGTACTATCCTTTACATCAAG
>BLSH010386442.1:318402-330995 GCA_018402905.1 Glandirana rugosa | reverse complement strand
GAGCTTGATCTGCAACTCAAAGCAGCGGTATGTGAAATCTCTAATTTCTGCTATCTGTCCTCAGAGCAACAGCACAGACAGCAGTAGTAAAGTAATCTATCTCAGGATGCAGGATCAGGTCTTAAAATGGCTAAAATCTGTCCCTCACGCCGTCAGCTACCTTTCCCTATACTAACCCAAGGAGCATGTGACTGCAGCACTGTGACTCCAGCTTATAAAGAGGCTGGGTCACATGATGCACCGGCCAATCACAGCCATGCCATTAGTAGGCATGGCTGTGATGGCTTCTAAGGGCAAACCAGTGAAACGCTTGTTGATTGGCTGCCCTGCAGCTTCTCAACACGTGGAGTAAAATAGCAGAACCCCGGACCGAACCCGAACGATTTTTGAAATGTCCGGGTCCGGGTCCGTGCCACGGACACCCTAAAGTTCGGTACGGACCCGAACGTTACAGTCCGGGTTCGCTCAACACTAGTAACCAGGTTAGAGCTGCAGAGGAGGTCTTTTGCTATAATTATTGCTCACACTCTGGCGATCGCGGCGATACCTCACATGTTTGGTTTGAACACCGTTTTCATATGCAGGTGTGACTTACGTATGCGTTTAAATGGCTGCGCGAGCTCGCGGGGACAGTGGCGCTTTAAATTTTTTTTTTTTTTTTTAACACTGTTGCTTAAAAAAAAAAATTGATCACTTTTATTGCTGTCAGAAGGAATGTAAACATCCCTTGTGATAGTAATATATGGTGACAGGTACTCTTTATGGAGGGCTGGGGGGTCTAAAAGACCCCCCATCCCTCCTTTGCACTTCACAGTATTCAGATTGCCAAAAACTGCGGTTCTGAATACTGTCTTTTTTTTAAACCAGTGCCGTTGGCTGCCGAGTAAAACGGAAGTGACGTTGCTTCTGGAATTTGACGGAGTCCCGATCGGAGCCGATTCCGGCTTCTATCAGGTCTCCTCCTAGCCGGTGGACGTGCCAGATGAGAGCTCCGGTCTCCCGGTGGGACGGGAGGCCGGTGAAGAGCGGCAGAAGGGGGGGGATGTCCCCTCCCGCCCCGGGGATAACGATCGAGCGGCTCCCGAGCTGGATCGGCCAACATCCTCGGATAGCCAACCGTCTGCTCTAAAAAACGGTACCGGGGTTTAGCCTGCAGCTGCAGGCTATATCCCGACACCATCCACTTAAATTGGCCGCCGTTCATTTACAGCGATTTGTGGGAAGTGGTTAAAAGCGATCCAAGCAGCTGACTAGCTGCAGGATCGCTTTTAGAAGAAGCGGGGAGGGTCATTACCTCCCCTGCCGCTCGTAGGGGTTTCTCGGGCTTACTGTCCTCACCGGCGGACCCGGGCGGCTAGCCATAGAGATGAAGAGAGCCCAAATCGTCTCTGTTCACCTCCATGATCTAGGAAGCCGGAAGCGATGTCATGACTTCTGGTTTAGGGCAGATGTAAACATTTTTTTGGAAAGCATTAGATCAATGTTTTTTTTTTTTTTGACCAGATGCTTTCAAGGGTAGAGGAGAGATCTGTGGTCTTATAGACACCAGAAGTCTTCTTAAAGAGGACCTGTCATGCTTTATTATCACAAGCGTGGTTTACATTTCTTGTGATAGCAATAACAGTGATCAAAACATTTTTTTAAAGGGACAATGTAAAATATATTTTTTTAAATTAAAATAGATTATAAAATTTTTTTTTTTTTAAAGCTCCCCCATTCCCCCGTGCTCGTGTGCAGAAGTGAACACATATGTAGGTCGCACACGCATATGTACAAATCATTAAGAAGACACATGTGAGGTATCAAACGTCATAGCGAGAGCAATAATTTTAGCACTCAACCTCCTTTGTAACTCTAAACTGGTAACCCATAAAAAAAATGTAAAGTGTAAACTGGAGATTTTTAAGTATTTTAGTTTGAGTCTCCATCAGCATAGCATCCCCTGTTACATTGGGGTCCTCATCAGAGTGCCCACAATACATCAGCATGCCTCTTACATCATGGTCCCCATCAGTGCCCCCCAAAGTATAGGCGCTTTTTGGTGAGGTCTTTTTGCTAGGAGAGACAAAATTTAGTCAGGCCTTACTGTAGGTGAAGGCCTAAGTGTTTTGATCTGAGCTGGGGAGTGGCTCAGGGAGTGTCCGGAGATAGAAGGCAGGAACACCCCTTGGAGTTTCCTCCCCTTTTTGAGCAGAGAAGGCTCTGGATGGATGAGGAGGTGTCACTTCCTCATGTATGACAAGGAGCCCTGACCAATCTACAGTCTAAATACAGCAGTCTGCCAGCAGGGGGGAGGAGAAGTAGGGTGGAAGTGATGAAGATGTAGCAGAGGTGCTGTGGAGGCCTCAACCGGGAGGGAGCCCCCAGTCTGGGGAGGGGGGGACCTTGAGGCCTGGAGACTCGGGTGCAGCCAGGAGTGGAGTTGATTCCTGGAGCAGCACAAGGGAGTAGGAGAACAGCAGAGGTGCTACTGAGAACACTTTAATGTATCCACTGGAGTCGGTGAGTGACAGACTCTGGGAGTTGGAGGAAAGGCTGGAGCAGGCTGGGAGAGCAATAGTGGACAGTCTGTCCCAGGAGCCAATCAGGGGAAGGAGTGTCACTGGGAGGAAAGCAGGTCGGTGTGACCTGGAAGAGGGATGGGCTGGAAGTTGTAGTCCATCAAAGGCCCAGCTAGCACCAACGTACTAAGCTACACTTTGAGGGGTCTTTGACCATGGCCTGTAATGGGTGGTCCGGAGGTCCTTCTGACAGAGCACAGGCCTCACCATGTGCTAGCTGCAGTGAAGAGAAAGGAATGGAGGGAGCCTGATAAATTTCCCTTCAGCTCAGGAAACTAAGAGACGTGCTGGAGAGAAGTGAAGGAGCAATAGTCTGCAAGAGAAGTGCAAGAGGAAGTAAAGTGTATATAGGAGGTCCAGCTGGTTGATAGGAGCCTCTCCATTGCTATAACTACTGGTCTCTGAGCCTGACCCCTGACAGGGTCAAAGTTTGGAGACTACTGCTGTACAGCAATATCCCCAGCCTTACGTAACGTGATGTACATATGAGTGTTGATAGTGATCACCTTTTGCACGGCCCTCGTTCCTTGTATTTCTTAGTCCTGGTTCACACTGGTGCAATTTGTCATGCGATTTGACAGTTCAAAGTCGCATGACATGTTGCACCCCACTGTAGGGCTGGGATAAGGGGTTGGCAGAAGGGCAATGGTTTATTGCAGGGATGGGGCGCCCTGTGCCAGGTGCTTCTGTTAGGAGTAGTGACAGCGACATCAATGCTAACCCTAAGGGAAGGGAGGGGGGCGCAGTTTGGCATCTGTGCCCTGGGCGCTGGATGACTTTGTCCCGGCACTGGCCCACTGCCTTCAATGGAATCATTCAAATCGTTGCGACTCAAATGACAAAAAATAGCCAAGGAAAAATCCAAGGAAAAGACCAAGCTCTACTTACCAACCAGCTTGTCCAGCCAAACTGACCTGTCTAACAGTATGCGTTAAAAACCGGGGATTGGTTACACACATTTGCAAATGCATGCGTGAGCTAGTGGGCCCCTGTAAACGCACTGACACCTTTGCAGCCATTGTGCTATGTGCTGGGTGTCCAGTGTGGCCCTTTACCTTTAAGGAGGGTTGAGCACCCTCCAGCCCATCTGCCTTCATCTATCTCATCAGAATGCATGGCTCCCACTGTGGAGTCTCTCGTAAGTCAGAGATAGGGACTAGAGGTCCCAGGGTGCCTTGTCTGGGCCCTCCAGCTTACGCATGCGTTTGCAAATGTGTAACCAATCTAGGGTTGCCACTTCATCCCTTTAAACCCGAACACATATGAATTACACAGGTTCTGTGGCTGATTAACCACTTAAGGACCGGAAGGATTTCCAGCTTTAGGACCGGAGCCCTTTTTGCGATTTGGTGCTGCGTCGCTTTAACTGACAATTGCGCGGTCCTGCGACGTTGTACCCAAACGAAATTTGCGTCCTTTTTTCCCCACAAATAGAGCTTTCTTTTGGTGGTATTTGATCACCGCTGCGTCATTTCTGATCGCCACTATAAACAAAAGAAGAGCGACAATTTTGCAAAAAAACCCAAATTTCTTACTTTTTGCTAGAATACAAATCCAAAAAAAAAATATAAAAAAACATTTTTTTTCACCGTTTTTGGCCGATTTATATTCTTCCTCATATTTGCGATAAAAAAATCGCAATCGGCGTTTATTGATTGGTTTGCGCAAAAGTGGTCGCGTTTACGGATGATGAGAATTCATTTTTGGGGTTTTTATATTTTTTTATTTTTTACTAGTAATGGCGGCGATCTGCGATTTTTAGCGGTACTGCGATATTTCAGCGGACATGTCGGAACGTTTTGACACTTTTTTGGGACCATTGGCATTTATACAGCGATCAGTGCTATAAAAATGCACTGATTACTGTGTAAATGCCATTGGCAGTGAAGGGGTTAACCTGCAGGGGGCGCGCTAAGGGTTAAGTATGTTCCCTGGGCGTGGTTCTAACTGTAGGGGGGCTTGCCTAGCTGGGGAAGGGAAGTGGTCACAGCCTTCATGTACGGGAAGGCTGTGATCACAGCCCTTCCCCCTCACACAGAGCGGAGGTCCGTGTTTACTTACACGGACCTCCGCTCATTCGCTCCGGGGGGGGCATCGCGGGTGGCCGGCGGCAATCGAAGCCGCCGCACCCGCTCCCTGGCCCCCCCCGAACACAGTGAGCGCGCGCGCGCTCACAGTGGCTCTGTATCGCGCCCGCCGTCGTATGACGGCGATTTGCGTTACAGAGCCACTTTGTCGCCAGCGGTCGGCAAGCGGTTAAGGTGGTAATTAAACTCACTTGGTGCCTCATCTGCATTTAATTAGTCTCAGAGCAACCTGTGTAATTCATATGTGTTCGGGTTTAAAGGGATGAGGTGGCAACCCTAAACCAATCCCCATGTTTTTAACGCATACTGTTAGACAGGTCAATTTGGCTGCTTGGTAAGTAGAGTTTGGTCTTTTCCTTGGATTTTTCCTTGGCTATTAGTTGACATTTAATGCCCTCCAATGCTCCTTGCTATATAGACCAGTTATAGATGGAGGCAGCAGCTTACTTTTTGCATCGTTGCGACTCAAGTCGCAGCGACTTTGAAAAAGGTTCCTACACCACTTTTTTGGGAATTCATTACGACTTGCACAGACTTCTGTTAAATGAAGTCGCAATGAAATCGGAGGTGCAAATCGCACCGATCTGCAGCTTTGAATTTGCACTGAAGTAGTGCAATTTAAAAGCCGCACTGGTGTGAACCAGGACTTAAACTTAACTAAAGAACTCGTTCTTTTAAAAAAAATAATCATTTTTTGGCTATATTCCATTTTTTTTCCCTCCAAAGTAGAGGAACATTTCAGTAGAGAAATGTGACAATGTGGAATTTCCTTTAATCATCGTATAGGGTGACTAATTCATGCCTCGTCTTTTATATTCATGAAAGGTTTAAGCTAATATCTATACGAGGACCCTGCCTCCCTATGGCTCTTAAAAAATGAGAATGTATTTTAAGAAAGGCGGCCATGGCAGGTTGGCGGCGTAAACGCGGTGATGAGATGGTAATACGGTATCTCACCCCACTCTCCTGGTATGCTGCTGCGCCAGCTGATGAGGTTCATGCAAGGACATATTGAAGAAAAATTTCTTCCCTCTCTGTAATTATGTAAAATAATCAGTAGGTGTTTTCAATTTCTCCAAACGCCCGGCATCGATGCTGGCGACGTCCCAGACAAACATTTTTTTTATTCATTTACAAAAGGCTTGGAAAAAGACCAAAATGGCATTCACGGGAACCCAGGGAGGAACGGTCGGTGCCTTGCGAGGATTAATAGACTGTTTGGTCCATGGCTGTGCATAGAATTATGGCCGTCGCGTCCCCGCGTTCTGACACATCTCCACAAAGTGACATTGAAAAGAGTTTATTTTCAGATATTTTTTTTTTAGCTTTATTTTTCTTTTTTTATTTTTTCTTTTGAGCTCGGCACAGCTTTGCATCCGTATAAAACGATATAATTATGTGCAGCGTCTCAACCTGCCTGCGCTCAGATGTCACCACGCACATCTGTCCTTACAGAACGTTTGCTTTCATTAGCTTTGAACTCTCACATGTGAAGGTCCCTGACACGATGGCAACCTGGAAATTTCCTTTGAGTCTTTTACCATTTTTTCCTTTTTCATTTCCTTTGGAAATATATTTATCGCATTTTAGTGGGCTTGTAAAACAAAGCAGGATAATGAGCAGTACTAATTTACCGTGCTCACCGCATATCAACAAGATTTCACCTTTTATCAATGCAAAGTAGGGTGCCCACGTGTCCCGGATTGCTCGGGACTGTCCCGCAATTGGCATGTCTGTCCTGGGTACCGGGCACCTTCATTCCTTGACAATATCGTGTTCCAGAATTAAATAAAGGACACAGGGAACTGATAAGCAGGATAATGAGCAGTACTAATTTACTATGCTCACTGCAGATCAACAAGATTTCACCCTTTATCAATACAAAGTAGAGGTCCAAGTGTCCCGGACTGCCTGGGATTGTCCCGCGATTGGCATGTCTGTCCTGGGTCCCGGACATCATCATTCCACGACAATATAGTTTTCCGGAATGAAATAAAGGACACAGGGAACTGATAAGCAGGATAATGAGCAGTACTAAATTACCATGCTCACTGCATATCAACAAGATTTCACCCTTTATCAATGCAAAGTAGGATGCCCATGTGTCCCGGATTGCCCGGGACTGTCCCGTAACTGGCATGTCTGTCCTGGGTACCGGGCACCTTCATTCCGGGACAATATAGTGTTCCAGAATTAAATAAAGGACACAGGGAACTGATAAGCAGGATAATGAGCAGTACTAATTTACTGTACTCACTGCATATCAACAAGATTTCACCCTTTATCAATACAAAGTAGAGGTCCAAGTGTCCCGGATTGCCCGGGACTGTCCCGCAACTGGCATGTCTACCTTGGGTCCCGGACACCTTTATTCCGGGACAATATAGTGTTCCGGAATTAAATAGAGGACACAGGGAACTGATAAGCAGGATAATGAGAAGAACTAATTTACCGTACTCACTGCATATCAACAAGATTTCACCCTTTATCAATGCAAAATAGGGTGCCCACCTGTCCAGGATTGCCAGGGACTGTCCGGCAACTGGCATGTCTATCCTGGGTCCCGGGCACCTTAATTCCGGGACAATATAGTGTTCTGGAATGAAATAAAGGACACAGGGGGCTGATAAGCAGGATAATGAGCAGTACTAAGGTAACGTACTCACTGCATATCAACAAGATTTCACCTTTCATCAATGCAAAGCAGTGTGCCCACGTGTCCCGGATTGTCCGGGGCTGTCCCGTAATTGGCATGTCTGTCTTGGGTCCCGGGCACCTTCCTTCTGGGACAATACAGTGTCCTGGAATGAAATAAAGGACACAGCCACCCTACCAGCTACATTGCCAAACTGGTTGCTAGGGACGCCCCCGCCTGGCGTCTAGAAACCAGTGTCGTCACACAGACTCAGAATGAGGCAGAGCAAGGCCCGCGCCTAGTGCTGCTGCTTAGATCAGCTGCCCGACTTCTCTCCTCCCTCCGCCTGACTGAGGGACCTCACCCACTGGTATAGTAATGAAACGGGTGACACAGGGAACTGGGGGACAGTAATGAAGGTGACACAGAGAAGTGAGGATAGTAATGAAGGTGACACAGAGAAGAGAGGATAGTAATGAAGGTGACACAGGGAACTGGGGGACAGTAATGAAGGTGACACAGAGAAGTGAGGATAGTAATGAAGGTGGCACAGGGAACTGAGGGAATAGTAATGAAGGAGACACAGGGAACTGGTGGACATTAATGAAGGAGGCACAGAGACGTGAGGGGACAGTAATGAAGGTGATACAGGAAACTGGGGGACAGTAATGAAGGTGACACAGAAGTGAGGGGATAGAAATGAAGGGGACACAGGAAAAAACTGGGGGACAGTAATGAAGGTGACACAGGGAACTGGGGGGGGGCAGTAATAAAGGAGGCACAGAGAACGGAGGGGATAATAATGAAGGGGACACAGGAAACTGGGGGAATGGTAATGAAGGTGACACAGGGAACTGAGGGAATGGTAATGAAGGTGACACAGGGAACTGGGGGACAGTAATGAAGGTGACACAGAGAAGTGAGAATAGTAATGAAGGTGACACAGGGAACTGAGGGAATAGTAATGAAGGGGACACAGGAAACTGGGGGACAGTAATAAAGGTGACACAGAGAAGTGAGAATAGTAATGAAGGTGACACAGGGAACTGAGGGAATAGTAATGAAGGGGACACAGGAAACTGGGGGACAGTATTGAAGGTGGCACAGAGAAATGAGGGGATAGTAATGAAGGTGACACCGTGAACTAAGGGACAGTAATGAAGGTGACATAAAGAACCAAGGGACAGTAATGAAGGTGACACAGGGAACCAAGGGACAGTAATGAAGGTGACACAGAGAAGTGAGGGGATGTTTAATAAAGGTGACACACAGGGAACTGAGCGGACACTAAGCATACCAATAATTGATTACCCGGCCCCCTCCTCCTCTATCTGGCCTCTGGCAGCCTCATATTGCAGGGAAGCCCCCCCAGGGAAGCCGTGCCCTCAGCCACATGTGCGTGATACCTCTGCGGCTGGAATGTTTGTCTAAAAACAAATGTATGTCAGAGAGAGAGGTAAGAGCAGAGCGTCTACATTGAGCGCCATCTGCGCGCTACGCCCTGCATCACATGACTCCCAGGCGCTGCACATCATGATCCGGGGGGTGTGTCCCTGAATGGCGGTTTGGAAATGTGGTCACCCTAATGCAAAGCAGTAAGAGAAATGAAAGAATATTTCTAAATGGTAATTCGTTGTCACTGCTCTTTGCCTTCGCACAGCGCCAAGAAGTAGGGAATGCGGTACAAAGCCAATGGATGAGACAAAGACGGAGGACACGTTTCTCTGCTGCCCTCCCTCAGCAGCTTAGACAGGCCACACCTGATGGGGCAGAGGTATCTAGGAAAGTGATCTTCAGCCAGGTGGGGAGCACCAACTCTCATTACAGTGGGGTGCCCCCCCCCCCCCGGGTTCTCAGGCCGTAGATCCTTTCCCCTGTTCACCTGTGTTCCTGGGGTACTCTAGTTCCATTGGGTTGACCTCCCCCCCCCCCCCGTGTTCTCAGACAATACAGTATTAAATACGATGTAATACATAACACAGTATTTAACGAGAGACGATGAAAACGCTCAGTAAATATCGCATGAGAAGGCGTTAAAATCCATTCACATTAAATGCATGTGGAAATGAAGTAGTGGTCCAGGCCCCCCCCCCCGCCCCAAAGCACTCCCCCATGTTGAGGCCATGTGGCCTGGTATGGACCGGGTGGGTGGGGGAGGGGGAGTTTGGGATGGGCCCCTCCCTTTCCTGACCTGCTAGGCTGCATGCTGGGAGAAGGGTCTGGTATGGATTTTCGGGGGGGGGGGGACCCCGTGCCATTTTTTTGAAAAAAATTGTGGCATGGGGTCCCCCTCAAGATCCATATCAGACCCAAAGGGCCTAGTATGCATTGGGGGGGACCCCATATCATTTAAAAAAAAAAATGGTGTGGGCCTTCTCTTAAAATTCATACCAGACCCAAGGGGAGTTGTATGCATTGGGGGGGGGGGGGGGCCCACGCCATTTAAAAAAAAAAAATTGGCGTGGGTTTACTCTTAAAATCCATACCAGACCCAAAGGGCCTTGTATGCATTGGGGGGACATGACGCCATTTAAAAAAAAAAATTGGCATGGGCTTCCTCTTAAAATCCATACCAGACCCAAGGGGCCTAGTATGCATTGGGGGGGAACCCCATGCCATTTTTTAAAACAAATTGGCGTGGACTTTCTCTTAAAATCCATACCAGACCCAAGGGGCCTAGTATGCATTGGGCGGGACCCCCACGCCAATTTTCTTTAAAACAAATTGGCGTGGACTTCCTCTTAAAATCCATACCAGACCCAAGGGGCCTAGTATGCATTGGGCGGGACCCCCACGCCCTTTTTAAAAAAAAATTGGCGCGGGCTTCCTCTTAAAATCCATACCAGACCCAAAGGGCCTTGTATGCATTGGGGGGACATGACGCCATTAAAAAAAAAAAATTGGCATGGGCTTCCTCTTAAAATCCATACCAGACCCAAGGGGCCTAGTATGCATTGGGCGGGACCCCCATGCCATTTTTTAAAACAAATTGGCGTGGGCTTTCTCTTAAAATCCATACCAGACCCAAGGGGCCTTGTATGCATTGGGTGGGACCCCCACGCCATTTAACCACTTGCCGACCGCCAACCGAAGGTTGACGGCGACAAGGTGGTTCGATATCGCAAACCGCCGTCCTACGACGGCGGCTGCGAGATCGTGCACTGTGAGCGCGCGCCGCCGGAGGCACGCTCACGCGCTCATTGTGTCCGGGGGGGGGCCAGGGAGCGGGTGCCGCGGACTCGATCTCCTCCAGCTACCCGTGATTCCCCCCCCCCCCCCCCGGAGTGAAAGAACGGAGGTCCATGTAATTAAACACGGATCTCCGTTCTGTGAGGGCGGAAGGGCTGTGATCACAGCCTTCCTCTACATGGAAGCTGTGACCACTTCCCTTCCCCTGCTAGGGCAGCCCACATACAGGTAGAACACACCCAGGGAACATAGTTAACCCTTAGAGCGCCCCCCCAGGTTAACCCCTTCACTGCCAATGGCATTTACACAGTAATCAGTGCATTTTTATAGCACTGATCGCTGTATAAATGCCAATGGTCCCAAAAAAGTGTCAAAATGGTCCGACATGTCCGTCCCAATATCGCAGTACCGCTAAAAATCGCAGATCACCGCCATTACTAGTAAAAAAAAAAAAAAAAATGAAATAAAAACCCCAAAAATGAATTCTCATGATCCGTAAACGCAGCAACTTTTGCGCAAACCAATCAATAAACGCCGATTGCGATTTTTTTTTTATCACAAATATGAGGAAGAATATAAAATCGGCCAAAACCGTTGAATTTGTGTTTTAGCAAAAAGTAAGAAATTTGTTTTTTTTTGCAAAATTGTCGCTCTTCTTTTGTTTATAGCGGCGATCAGAAATGACACAGAGGTGATAAAATACCACCAAAAGAAAGCTCTATTTGTGGGAAAAAAAGGGCGCAAATTTAGTTTGGGTACAACGTCGCACGACCGCGCAATTGTCAGTTGAAGCGACGCAGCGCCGAATCGCAAAAAGTGCTCTGGTCCTAAAGTGTGAAATCCTTCCAGGGCTGAAGTGGTTAAAAAAAAAAATTGGCGTGGGTTTACTCTTAAAATCCATACCAGACCCAAAGGGCCTAGTATGCATTGGGGGGGGGACCCCACGCCATTTTGAAAAAAAATTTGGCGTGGGCTTCCTCTTAAAATCCACGACAGACCCAAAGGGCCATGTATGCATTGGGGGGGGGGGCCCCACGCCATTTTTTTTAAATCAATTTGGCGTGGGCTTCCTCTTAAAAGCCATAGCAGACCCAAAGGGGCTAGTATGCATTGGCACGCTATTTTTTTTTATTTTTATTGCAGGCAATTCTTTTTTTTATCTTCAGCTGTCAGCGAGCAACCCGACTCATCAGTTGTTCAGGATGCAGCACGTGCCCGCTCCTTAACAATGCCTATTTAATAATGTTAATAAATTCACCGGCTAGTGCCAGGCGTTAAATTACTGCATGATTTCACTACTAAAATACAGCAAGACTTCAAAAAAGAACTCATTATTATTATTATATAGGATTTATATAGCGCCAACGCTTTACAACATGCGGTATTTAATAGCTTATGGGTTTTTTTTGTGAATGCCGTTTTGAAAAACGCTGATCGGTATTTTACTGCATTTCTTTAAAGGGGAAACCTACCACTTTGTGAATGGAGTCCATTATTTTTATATCAAGTTGTTATGGGTAAAGTTCCACTTTAAGAAGCTTTCCCTGAGACGAGATTCTGACCTGTCTCGTAGGATGGGATCAGCTCTGAAAGCTGTGCAGCAATTTTCTTTTTCTCCTTATTAGATGTACAGCAGGGAGCGCCAGATTTTATCCAAGAAAAGATCACTCATGGAGGCAGAAAATAACCTTTAGAATTTAATAAGTATAAGGCAACTGGAGAATATCGGAAGCACTTCACCTTGGAATCCTAATCACAGACGAGTGGTATGCTTCCAACTGCCATTTGTTTATTTATCTAACGGTCTGCAAATCTGACAAGTTGATTGGACGGGTTGGGTTTTTCTTTTTTTGCTTGAAGATTTTATGTAAACAAGGAAAGAAACACGTTTTTCCAGACTAGTGGAAGACAACATAACATGGATGCATCCATTATTATAGCAACATAAAGGAAACATGGGCATAAGCTACAGGAAATGTTACTAAGAAAGAGAGAAATAAAGAAAATTATACAGCGCAAATTGCTAGAAAACAGAGGCGGTCGGTGGAATATTTTCTTGGGGGGGGGGGGGGCGGCAAGCAGTGCACAAGCCAGACAGCCCCCCCCCCCAACCTATTTTAG
>BLSH010386442.1:252423-283500 GCA_018402905.1 Glandirana rugosa | reverse complement strand
TGATGGAGGTCAGGAAGGGAAGGCTCATTGATAGAGGTGGGGAGGGAAGGCTCATTGATGGAGGTGGGGAGGGAAGGTTCATTGATGGAGGTAGGGAGGGAAGGCTCATTGATGGAGGTGGGGGAGGGGAGGCTCATTGATGGAGGTGGGGAGGGAAGGCTCATTGATGGAGGTCAGGAAGGGAAGGCTCATTGATAGAGGTGGGGAGGGAAGGCTCATTGCTGGAGGTGGGGAGGGAAGGCTCATTGATGGAGGTGGGGAGGGAAGGCTCATTGATGGAGGTGGGGAGGGAAGGCTCATTGATAGAGGTGGGGAGGGAAGGCTCATTGATGGAGGTGGGCAGGGAAGGCTGTCCTATATATTCCAATCCAATAGAAATGTTCCTGAAGTTTAGATTTATGAAAAAGTGAATGCTGGTTCTGATATAAAGGTTTCAGAACACACAGAGCATTGCAGATCATGGCAGATCAGTCAGGGTGTCCGTGCTGACCCGTGTAAACAGCCAAAAGCCCCTACAATGGGCACATGAGCATCAGAACTGGACCATATAGCAATGGAAGAAGGTGGCCTGGTCTGATGAATTCAAGAATAGTTTGAGGAACACAATAAGGAGTTTGAGATGTTGACTTGGCCTCCAAATTCTCCAGATCTCAGTCCAATCGAGCATCTGTGGTATGAGATGGACAAACAAGTTTGATCCACGGAAGCCCTATTTCCCAGGACTTACTGTAAAGGATCTGCTACTGCTTGGTGCCAGATACCACAGCATACCTGTAGAGGTCTAGTGCAGTCCAGGGCTGTTTTGGCAGCAAAAGGGGGTGAATAAGGAAAATTCTGCATTATAGACACTAGATGGCGCTGATTATCACATGTATGCTCCCCTGAGCCACCTATTGAATTTATTTTTTACTTTTTACGGTGGCCTTTAAATGAGGAAACAGTGTAAAGAAGAACCCAAATTCTTTAATTCTGTTTGCAGGAAACTCCTCACTTTGCAATTAGCAGTGGATTCATGCCAATAAAAGTAGTCTACACTTTGTACATATTTATCATACTATGGTTCCTGGTAGACTTGGTCTGATTCATAGATCTGTGCTAACTCCAACAAATCTCTGTTTGCTGCTACATTTAAAAGAACACCCACCCGTCATATGTTCTGTAGTCTACTCCTAGCGTTTGTAGCGGGACAAGTCTAGCTTGGCATCATTCATATACAGAATGTTGTATAATGCCAGTGTACATTGCTGCATAATAAAACATGGAAGCCATCTGAAAACTCTAGAATGTTAAAAAACACTAAAAACAAACTGAGAATGGATCCATTTATTATACAACAGAGACATACATGTGTCCTGCTGATGTTACATTTCACCCTATCACTGCCAGAGCCGATATTACATTTTCGTTGTTTTCTTTGCGCACATTGTCAACCACTAGCCGTCCAACCCAATTCTGGCACTTCTCACATACATGTAAAAATCTGCAATTTTTAGAAAGTTACTAAGAACCCCCAAACATTATATACAGTATATACATATGCAGTATATATATATACAGTATCTCACAAAAGTGAGTACACCCTCACATTTTTGTAAATATTTTATTCTATCTTTTCATGTGACAACTCTGAAGAAATGACACTTTGCTACAATGTAAAGTAGTGAGTGTACAGCTTGTATAACAGTGTAAATTTGCTGTCCCCTCAAAATAACTCAACACACAGCCATTAATATCTAAACCGCTGGCAACAAAAGTGAGTACACCCCTAAGTGAAAATGTCCAAATTGGGCCCAAAGTGTCAATATTTTGTGTGGCCACCATTATTTTCCAGCACTGCCTTAACCCTCTTGGGCATGGAGGTCACCAGAGCTTCACAGGTTGGCACTGGAGTCCTCTTCCCCTCCTCCATGACGACATCACAGAGTTGGGGGATGTTAGAGACCTTGCGCTCCTCCACCTTCCGTTTGAGGAGCCCCACAGATGCTCAATAGGGTTTAGGTCTGGAGATGCTTGGCCCATCCATCACCTTTACCCTCAGCTTCTTTAGCAAGGCAGTGGTCGTCTTTGAGGTGTGTTTGGGGTCGTTCTCATGTTGGAATACTGCCCTGCGGCCCAGTCTCTGAAGGGAGGGGACCATGCTCTGCTTCAGTATGTCACAGTACATGTTGGCATTCATGGTTCCCTCAATGAACTGTAGCTCCCCAGTGCCGGCAGCACTTTTGCAGCCCCAGACCATGACACTCCCACCACCATGCTTGACTGTAGGCAAGACACACTTGTCTTTGTACTCCTCACCTGGTTGCCGCCACACACGCTTGACACCATCTGAACCAAATAAGTTTATCTTGGTCTCATCAGACCACAGGACTTGGTTCCAGTAATCCATCTCCTTAGTCTGCTTGTCTTCAGCAAACTGTTTGCAGGCTTTCTTGTGAATCATCTTTAGAAGAGGCTTCCTTCTGGGATGACAGCCATGCAGACCAATTTGATGCAGTGTGCGGCGTATGGTCTGAGCACTGACAGGCTGACCCCCCACCCCTTCAACCTCTGCAGCAATGCTGGCAGCACTCATACGTCTATTTCCCAAAGACAACCTCTGGATATGACGCTGAGCACGGCACTCAACTTCTTTGGTCGACCATGGAGAGGCGCTGTTCTGAGTGAAACCTGTCCTGTTAAACCGCTGTATGGTCTTGGCCACCATGCTGCAGCTCAGTTTCAGGGTCTTGGCAATCTTCTTATATCCTAGGCCATCTTTATGTAGAGCAAGAGAGTTTTTTGCCATGAGGTGCCATGTTGAACTTCCAGTGACCAGTATGAGAGAGTGAGAGCGATATCCCAATGCTCCGGCTCTCGACCCCCTCCACTAGATTACACTACTGCATTAAATACACACAATGCTCTCTGCCCCTCCTCCTGGATCACAGTACTGCCTTACACAGACTCATCCTTGGATCTCACCTCCTTATCCAGCCATGTGCTCAGGCTCTGTGCTCCTTCCAACAGTCTGTGATCAGAGCTGCTATTGGAAGTCCCCACCTTCTTCACCTCCCGCTCTCTGCACTACTCCCGGCGCCTCCCTCTGAGTTCACAGGAGGCGGAACTACAGGAGAGGCGTCGGCTATCAATGCGCGCTGACAACATTGACTGTCAACGCGCATTGAGAACACGACTGAAAAAAACATAGGATGGTGTACATCTGCCACAATGTTGATTTGTGGGAAGGATCACCAAACTTTCCTCATGGATCATCAGTGGTCTACAGACCACTGGTTGGTGACCGCTGATCTAAGGATCTGTTATTACCCTTTAAATGTCCTCCTTCTTTATTTGTACATTGGCGTAATTATAAAAGGAAGACATTTCCCAGACGCCATACATTTCCAGTGAAGACTGAGTGTGCTGCAGTCTTTGTTATGCCCTGACAATGGAGGTTTATAATGGAGGAGAAGACTTTGGATTCTGCTCTCCTATACAGGAATTCGCTGTCCTGTCGGCGCAGCTCACTTATCAGACTGAAGTCAGCACAGTGAAAAATGAATTCTGATTCAGCATATTCGATTGTTTAGCGGTTCTTTGCTGATAAAAGGTGAAGTAGAATGGGTTTCTCTGTGCTGCAGCAATTTGTACATCATCACCGTTATTTGCACTGCTTGTAAAAATAAAGAATGGTGGGAATGCATCAGGGAACGATGAAGACTTGCAGATGGCTGTGCGGAAACCTGATGGGATTGCCTTTCCTCCTCTCCTATTTTATTTAAGTAAATCGACCATAAACATAAATGTCATGCCTCTTTATTCACTCTGGGCTTTTGGGTTGCAGTTAGGTGAGAACCATAGGTGTGCAAGGGGTGTGCCGGGTGTGCCTGGACACAACCTAATCACCCTGTGCAGTGCAGATTTCCCCAAAGTCCACTGCGTTACTGACTCCACCCACTATTCTACTGACTGACACCATCCACTGTCCTACTGACACCATCCACTGTCCTACTGACTGACACCATTCACTGTCCTACTGACTGACACCATTCACTGTCCTACTGACTGACACCATCCACTGTCCTACTGACACCATCCACTATTCTACTGACTGACACCATCCACTGTCCTACTGACTGACACCATTCACTGTCCTACTGACACCATCCACTATTCTACTGACTGACACCATCCACTGCGCTACTGACTGACACCATCCACTATTCTACTGACTGACACCCTCCATTGTCCTACTGACATCATCCACTGTCCTACTGACACCATCCACTATTCTACTGACTGACACCATCCACTGTCCTACTGACACCATCCACTGTCCTACTGACTGACACCACAAACTGTCCTACTGACACCATCCACTGTCCTACTGACTAACACCATCCACTGTCCTACTGACTGACACCATCCTCTGTCCTACTGACACCATCCACTGTCCTACTGACTGACACCACAAACTGTCCTACTGACACCATCCACTGTCCTACTGACTGACACCATCCACTGTCCTACTGACTGACACCATCCTCTGTCCTACTGACTGACACCAACCACTGCGCTACTGACACCATCCACTGCGCTACTGACACCATCAACTGTTCTACTGACTCCATCCACTGTCCTACTGACTCCATCCACTGTCCTACGGACTCCATCCACTGTCCTACTGACTCCATCCACTGTCCTACTGACTCCATCCACTGTCCTACTGACACCATCCACTGTCCTACTGACACCATCCATGTTTAAATATAATAACGAATTTAGTTGAAATTCATTTCATTCATTCGTTTTCTAACAAATTCCAAATGTTCGGAACGATTCGAGTTCGGATCGGACAAAAACGTATTGACCCATTTGAATTCTATGTGAAGAATAGTTGGTTGTTAAGGAGCAGGCCAGAATGCCGGCAATAAAAAAAACAGCGTGGGGTCCCCTCAATCCAAACCAGGCCCCTTGGATTTGGTATGGATTCTAAGGGGAAACCCACACCAAAAAAAAACAAAACGGCATGGGGTCCCCCCAAAATCCATACCAGACCCTTATCCGAGCATGCAGCCTGGCAAGTCAGGAAGGGTGGGAGGTGAGCGAGCGCTCCCCCTCCTGAATCATACCAGGCCACATGCCCTCAACATGTGGGGGATGCTTTGGGGCAGGGGGGCTCTGCCCCCCACCCCACTCCAAAGCACCTTGTCCCCATGTTAATGGGGACAAGGACCTCTTCTTCACAACCCTGGGCTGTATTTGTGGGGGTCTACGGGTGGGGTGCTTATCAGAATCTGGAAGCCCCTGTTGACAAGATTTCACCCCTCCATGTGAATGAATATGGGGTACCCTTACCCATTCTCCAAAAAATAATTAATAAGGACGGTACACACATTTTCACCAATTCCTTCCTTAAAAAATAAAAAACAATGCCGCCATCAACATGGCACTCCCCTATGTTAAGGGCATGTGGACTGGTATGGTTCAGGGGGGGGGGGCGCTCGCTCGTCCCCCTCTTTCCTGAACTGCCGTGCTACATGCTCAGATAAGGTTCTGGTATGGATTTTGGGCAGGACCCCACACCATTTCTTTTTTAAGTTTTGGCATGGGGTTCCCCTTAGAATCCCCTTAGATTGGTGGGGGGGGGGGACCCCACACTGTTTTTTTTCTTTCTGCCCCCCCCCCCCCCACCCCAAAGCAAATTGTCTCCATGTTGATGGGGACAAGGGTCTCTTACACACAACCCTGGGCTGTGGTTGTGGGGGTCTGTGGACGGGGGGCTTATCAGAATCTGGAAGGCCCCTTTAACAAGGGGGCCCCGAGATCATGCCCCTCCCCCCACGTGAATGAGTATGGCCTACCCATTCACCAAAAAGTTTCAAAAAGTAATAAAAACAGAGCCAGTTTTTGACAATTCCTTTAATATAAAATAAAAAAATAATGTCCCCGATGTAAATTCATCGTCAATCACGAAATCCGAAAAAGAACAAAAATAAAAACGTTCCGCCTTCATTGATGGCCAACTGTCGAATGCCTCCTCTGCTGTTTGACAGTTCTTATAGGTAAGGATGGGGCCACCTGGCCATGTCACCTGGTGACATAGCCCCTTTGTGATGTCACCGACTCAGCATGCACCGATCCATGACGACACAAGGGGGGGGAGGCTTCCAGATTCCGATAAGCCCCCTGCCCGCAGACCCCAACAACCACAGTCCAGAGTTGTGGGGAAGAGACGCTTGTCCCCATGAACATAGGGACAAGGTGCTTTAGGGTGCCCACATTGAGGGTATGTGGCTTGGTAGGGTTCAGGAGGGGGGACGCTCACTCGTCCCCCCATTTCCTGATCTGCCAGGCTGCATGGTCGGATAAGGATCTGGTATGGATTTTGGGGCGGACCCTTTTTGTTTTTTCAATAGCCGGGTGCTGGCAATTGTGACCGCAAGTCAATTTAAATGTGATTTGACTCATTTTTTTCTTTAGAATTGTCATTTTTGCTGCAGCAGGTTCTTTACATGATACAGATGCGCCACTTTACAGGCAGATTAAAGGGATCCCCCAGGCACTATATTTAAAGGAATTTTTCATTTTTATTGTTGCACTTTGTGCATTATTAAAATCACTGCTCCTGAAAAAACAATTATTTAAAAAAAAATGTGCATTGATACATGCCCCCCGAGGCAGTACCCAGGCCCTCATACCCCTTTTACAGCCAATTACTTGCAGATAAGCCTTCAGAATGGGCACTTTTGATTTTTCCTGTTCGGCTCCATGCGAACTGAAAGGGGGGGGGGGGGGGTGTTTGGTCCATCTCTACTCAAAACGTACGTTCACTGCACCAGACAAGATAGTCTCTATCAAACCGACACCTCTCCATCTGATCCTACGAAGACTTCCATGACCAATGAGAATTTGGCCAAGTGATCTATTCTAGGAACATTAGTAGACTCCGGACATCTTGAGGTGTAAGCCCCCCTTCTAAACATTGTTCAAAGAATGTGATTAGCCCATATGAAAATGAAGATTTCACCGTGCTCCCGGAGCCTCAGAGGAAAGTCGGTGGAGCTCGGAAGGATGTGATGAGAAAACGTTAGGTCCCTGATGAAGCTTTATTAGGGCGAAACATGTAGGACGAATACCACAAATCCATGTACAAATGTGCACCTTTTAATCTGTACCAATAAAATATTACCATTTTTATGCACATTTTTGTCTGTCCTACAAATGCGTTGGGCACCGTGATAACCCCATTTGTCCATTTTCCAAGCCCAACTCCTCCCCCTCCCTTCCCCCAATCATACTGATGAGAAAACGTGTTTTCATACAGAAAATGGATGAAAGGCGATTGTTCGGGAGAGCCCACACAGAGCATTCTTAATTATTTATGACACTCCTATGATTTACACTGCTTTTATTATACAGTAAGTACAATGATTTATCTTTGTAATGGTGTTTAGGTCAGCAGAGTGCTCATTGAAAGCAAAGCCATATTTCTCTTTTTATCTTCCACTTCTCCCATTATTTATCCCATTGTAGGGGAGATTTTGGACATGGTGAAAAGCTTTCTGAAGCTCTTGAAAGAAATGCGCAGCTTTATTGAGTGAATGTGAGTCCCATGTGAACGGCGGTGATTGGAATCCAGAAACTTAAAGTCTAAAGTATTAAAGTTTCCTTTCAGGTAACAGACATCAGCATTTGTGGAAATTTATATTTTGATGTGCTGTATCCATTACCTTTGTGTTTTTGGACATTTTATTTGCTTCCAATAAAATGTATCAGCAAGCACAATTAGTTCTCTTTTTTATTTCATGTACTTATATGGAGCACCCTCCTAGTTAAGGTTTAGGATGTTAAGTACATTTAGTTAAGCTCCACTGTAGCCAGTGGAGCACTTGTTGATTGCTTTGGCCTGCTTATTGTTTCACAGGCTCCTGGTCTGATTCCCCTCCCCCCCCCCATTATTTTCAAACTCACATCAGCAGTATGGTTGCCCTCAAAGGGCCAGTTGTATCTGGGGTGTGCTACATGCAGAGTGCAGAGCTCAGGAGTGCGCAACATACAGAGTGCAGAGTTCAGGGGTGCGCTATGTGAAAAGTGCAGGGTTCAGGGCTGCACTACATACTGTAGAGTAGTGTTTCTCAACTCCAGTCCTCAAGGCGCCCCAACAGGTCATGTTTTCAGGATTTCCCTCAGATGAAATGGCTGTGGTAATTACTAAGGCAGTGAAACTGATCAAAGAACCTGTGCAAAATAATGGAAATCCTGAAACCGTGACCTGTTGGGGCGCCTTGAGGACTGGAGCTGAGAAACACTGCTGCAGAGAGTGCAGAGTTCAGGAGTGTGTTACGTACAGAGTGCAGAGTTCAGGAGTGTGTTATGTACAGAATGCAGAGTTCAGGGTTAAGGGGTGTACTATGTACGGAGCGCAGTGATCATTAATGCACTACATACAAAGTGCAGAGTTCAGGATTAGGCTTTGTATAGAGTGAAGAGTTGAGGAGTACACTATGTACAGAGTGCAGAGTTAAGGGGTGTGCTACGGTATGTACAGAGTGTAGAGTTCATGAGTATGCTATGTACAGAATGCAGAGTTCAGAGTTAAGGGGTGCACTATGTACGGAGCGCAGTGATCATTAATGCACTACATTCAAAGTGCAGAGTTCAGGATTATGCTTTGTATAGAGTGAAGAGTTGAGGAGTACACTATGTACAGAGTGCAGAGTTAAGGGGTGGGCTACGGTATGTACAGAGTGTAGAGTTCATGAGTATGCTATGTACAGAGTACAGGGTTAAGGGGTGTGCTACAGTATGTACAGAGTTCAGGAGTGTGCTATGTACAGAGTGCAGGGTTCAGGGGTGCGCTATGTACAGAGTGCAGAGTTCAGGAGTATGCTATGTACAGAGTGCAGGGTTAAGGGGTGTGCTACAGTATCTACAGAGTGCAAAGTTCAGGAGTGTGCTATGTACAGAGTGCAGAGTTCAGGAGTGTGCTATGTATAGAGTGCAGAGTTCAGGAGTGTGTAACGTACAGAGTGCAGAGTTCAGGAGTGCAGGGTGCGCTATGTGAAAAGTGCAGGGTTCAAGGGTGCGCTGCATACTGTACTGAGTGAAGAGTTCAGGAGTGTGTTACATACAGAGTGCAGAGTTTAGGAGCGCACTACATACAGGGTGCAAGGTTAATTGGTGTGCTCTGTACAGAGTGCAGAGTTCAGGAGTGCGCTACATACAGAGTTAAAGAGTGTGTTACGTACAGAGTGCAGAGTTTACGATTATGCTTCATATAGAGTGCAGAGTCCGGGAGTGCACTATATACAGAGTGCAGGGTTCAGGAGTGCGCTACATACAGAATTCAGAGTTTAGGAGTGCACTACGTACAGTTTGCAAAGTTTAGGAGAACTCTACGTACAGAGTGCAGAGTTGCGTGGTGTGCTATGCACAGTGTGCAATTCCATCCCCCCTAAAGCTTCCTCACACTTCCACTACTCTCTCCTACCTAGTTCGGCTCTAGTACCTCTCTGTGTAGGCTGCTCTGCCTTGCCTTGCAGAGACTTTTCAGGCACCATTAAATGCAACAATTGATAAAAAGGTAAACAGTTTTATTGTAACAATGTTTAAAAATGACAAATACAGCTAACATTTAGCCCAGAAATATAATAAAAACATTGATACGGTAAGAGTCTTTACAGCTTGTGGGTACTTCTCATTGTCAGCCCGAAATGTTTCAGGATTTGGATATTCCCTTCTCCAGGGGCATTTTCAAATAATGAGGAGTACACACTTGTTAGGCCGTGTCCAAAAACCAACCGCAAATACAGCCGCCAAGCTGAAGGCTAATGAGGGAGGTGCCCACCAAAGAACTGGACAGGAACAGCACCCCCAAGTCCACTGAACTCTCAAGGTGGTCACATGATGCACTGGCCAATCACAGCCATGCCATTAGTAGGCATGGCTGTGATGGCTTCTAGGGAAAACCAGTGAAACGCTTGTTGATTGGCTGCCCTACAGCTATTCAACATGTGTGATAAAATACCAGAACCCAGAACCCGGACTTTTTCTCAAACGTTCGGGTTTGGGACACGGACACCCGAAAGTTCGGTACGGACCCAAACTTTACAGTTCGGGTTCGCTCAACTCTACTGGCTGGCATTATTAAATCTTGGTATTGAAGGATTCCCAACACAAATGAGACAGATAATAATGCACATTCTATTAGCTGCCCAAAACACGATTAAGAAAGTGGAAATCTCATGACTCCCCAAACATATCAGAGGTCATAAGCACAGGTCGCCTGAATCACTCATACGAAAGAAACCTAGCAATCAACTAACTGACATGCAAAACCTTTGACCGCAGATGGTCAATCTGGACTGATACGGTCACCTGGACCTTACCAGGCCAATAAACTCTGCCACATTGTCCAACTCCAACCCCAACCCACTGCAATTCAATGAAACAAATCTCACGCATCTCCCCGTATTGCGTACATCCTGCTCCCCCTTCCCTTTCCCTACCATGCTCATAGTTAGAAAATGGCACATAAGAGACGAGGAGGACCCCCCCCCCCAAACCCCCGCGCACAGCTTGAGCCCATTAGGGGTGCGCGGAGACGCTTGAGGACCCTAAGGAATGTGACTCTTAAACAGAGCAAGTTTGTATGTTGATGCTAATGATTAATGAGTAAAAATGCCTAATCTTGTATACTGTTGGCCTCGTCTCATGTCAAGCTGATTGCACACAAAATACACGTGTATGGACCCTTTACTACTTTTTCAATAAAAATTACTGTTAAAAAAAATAGGCTTTGATGAGCTGTGAGGTCTTAGCCTGTTCAGAAAGTTATCTCATGGTCTTCAGCTGCATGGTTTAGACCAGGGGTGTCAAACTCAATTTCATTGAGGGCCACATCAGCATTATGGTTGCTCTCAAAGGGGCGGTTGATTTGTAAGACTGCATAAATTTATCCAGGGCTTTTTTTTTTTCAAAATCGGTGCAGGAACTCAACCACACCCACCCACATCAAACAGTGGGTGTGACCAAATTGCACTACCAGTGGGAGGATCTTAAGGGGTCAATAAATGCTGAGTGCGTTGTGTGCGAGTTCAGGGGTGCCCTATGCACAGAGTGCAGTTCCAGGGGTGCCCTATGCACAGAGTGCAGAGTTCAGGGGTGCTTCATGTACCAAGTGCAAGATTCAGGGGTGTGCTATGCACCAAGTGCAGAATTCAGGGGTGCGCTATGTACCAAGTGCAGGATTCAGGGGTGTGCTATGCACAGAGTGCAGAGTTCAGGGGTGCTCCATGTACCAAGTGCAAGATTCAGGGGTGTGCTATGCACCAAGTGCAGAATTCAGGGGTGCGCTATGTACCAAGTGCAGGATTCAGGGGTGTGCTATGTACAGAGTGCAGAGTTCAGGGGCGCAATGTGTACAGAGTGCAGTGTTGAGGAATGCGCTACATACAGACTGCAGGGTTTAGGGGTGTGCTATGCACAGTATGCAGGTTTCTGACTGAAAAAAAAGACCACAAGAAATGGCCAGGCGGGCCGGATCCGGCCCCCGGGCCTTGTGTTTGACACATGTGGTTTAGACTGTCCAACATTCATGTTGCTTAAGCAGCACATTGTCCTCTAATTGCTATGTGCTAATCATTTTGGAGTTCCCCATACCCTAACTCCTCTCCTGAAAGTTTCTTCAAGTAATACATCTTAAAAAGACATCTCCTAGACCACATGTGCCAAACACTAGGGCCATGGGCGAAATCAGGCCCGCCAAGACATTTTATGTGGCCCTCGCACCTCTCCTGTAGCTGTGGCACCCCCTTGTCTCTGCCCCCCCCCCTCCCCCACATATAGGGTTGCCACATCATCCCTTTAATCCAGGACACATATGAATAACACAGGTTGTTCTGTGGCTGATTAAGGTGGTAATTAAACTCACTTGGTGCCTCATCTGCATTAAATTATCCTCAGAACAACCTGTGCAATTCATATGTGTCCTGGATTAAAGGGATGATGTGGCCACCCTACCCACATATTAGCAGTAGGTAGAAGAAAGGAGGACAGAACTCCTCCAACAGATCCTGAGCTTCTCTGTGCAGCCACAGAAAGGCTCGTCTCTGCCTCCCCCAATATCAGCAGTAGGCAGAAGAGGGTCGGAAAGAACTCCTCCTACAGATCCTGTGCAGCCGAAGCGTCCACTCGTCTTTGCCTCCCCTGGTCTCAGCATTCAGCAGTCTCCGGCAGCTGACTCCAGCCCTTCTCTGGTCCTCCTCCAAACCCTGCACTTTATGCTTCACCCCCAGCTTCTTCTAGGCAGCACTGTGATGTATAGGTGGGTGGTGGACTTTGACTTCTGATGGTGAGGGGGGGGCATTTGACATTTGATGTAAGAGGGGGTGGGGTGCTCTGGATACAACCGGCCCTTTGAAGGCAACCATAATGCAGTGGCGGCCCATCCATTAGGGGCGCACGGGCGTCGTCTCCCCCCCCCCCCCATCCATGCGTCTGGGTCCCCTGAACTACATACAGGGCGCTGGACACATGGATTCCAATGGTTTTTCGTTTTTTTTTTCTTGAAGCGCGTGATTACAGCCTGTGGCTCTAATAGTCTTCAAAAAAGGGTGGGCTCGGGAAGTAGAGCATATTCACTATTGTCACACTGATTCTTCTCCCAGCCAATCAGGAAGCAGGTCCTGAGACCCATTTTGCGACCAAGGAGGGGGGGAGGGACGTTCATACGATGGCTTACTGACTCAGACTGTTACTGTCCCACCCATCTCTGCAGTCAAAACTTCTACGCTCCTCCCAATCACCCCGTCTGCTTAGCCAATCATGTAAGCAGGGGTGGCTAGGCGAAGTAGGCAGCTGCATAGGGCGCATTGCTGCTTAGGGGGCGCAGCCACGACCTGCTGACTTCCCTGTTAGCCTGACTGGGAAACACATGAGGTCGGCGGAGGTGGCGGTGGAGGCGCCGGGTATTGGGTCGGCGGAGGAGGCGGGCACAGCTGGGGAGGCGGAGAAGGCGCGGGGCATGAGGTCAGCGCATCAGAGGAGGTGGTGGGCACAACTGAGTAGGGAGAGGCGTAACTGCAGTCCGGTGAGTCCTCTCTCTGATCCTGCCACCTGAGCGGCCCTAGGCAAGACTAACGCCCCCCTCCCCGGGGAGTGGGAAGGGGGAGTGGGGGTGGAATGCCCTCTCCGAACCCCCCCAGTCGTATTGGCGGGAGTGTTAGTCTTGCCTAGGGCGTGGAATAGGTAACCACCGGTCCTGCATGTAAGCACCATTTCCGTACAACTTTGAGAGTTAACCCTGCTTTTCCTGGTTTCCCTTCCACCTTGTCATGCAGGCCCTGAGCCTATTCCTTCCTTATGTCTCCAGCAGGGGCGTAACGATAGGGGTTGCAGGGGTTGCAATTGCAACCGGGCCCCATGCTCCAGGGGGCCCGTGTGCCTCCCTTGTACGCTTGGATAGGAGGGATGGCGGGGTGGCATTTAAAGGAACCCCCAAACAGAGCTACTAAAATAAATTGTAAAAAAATTATAAAAATAAAATTGTAATAGAAATAAAATGTAATGGTAAAAAAATAAAATTAAAATAAAAATTAAAAACGACTGACACCAGGATTGCAAAGGTTGCTATTGGGCATTTCACCACCATCAGGAGGCCCGAAGATGGCAGAAAGGGGTCCTGCTGCAGAACTTGTGAAAGGGCCCCGCTGCAGGACCGTAACAAAGGGACCCGCGATGGGAGTAAAGGGCCCCAGGATCAGCAGGAAGAGGGAAGGGCCCTGGCCAGGGGTCAGGGGGGCCCTTCATAATTTCTTGCACCGTGGCCCTGAAGGTTCTCGTTACCCCTCTGGTCTCCAGGCCTTTCTTAGCTCAACTCTTCCTATAAAAGTAGAGGCTTGTCTTCAGACTTTGGCCTTTCCATAACCCCAAATACATTTTTAGGAGTTCTGCTGGGCGGGAAACCAAACTAACAAGCAATCAGCGCTGAACTTGGATGACTGGGTTACACTTACACATCCGTTCTGCAGAAATGCGCCAACAACAAGAGGCATGCAGATTTCATTTACTGCCCCATCAGCTCGCGCTGTAAGGCTGTAAAATGAAATTGAAATGCTCCAGACCCGACTCGCTAAAACGCCTCTCTCGATTGCTTATGCTCCGCCGTTCCCTCTGTGGCCCAGAATGAAAAGTGCGGCAATAAGAAAGCCTTCCATCCATAGGCAAATCTAAAATAGGCAACGGGGTAATGCTAAGAAGATGAGGGCTACACACCATCCCGACTCGTGCCGCCTGCTACCAGGGCATAATGGCCATGTACAAGGGTAGAATGGTCTTCGACCCCATTGTACAGTTTTACATCCTCGGTTTGATCTCAGATTACGTTTATTGGTTTATTAATTTAAGACCTACAAAGGAATCGAATGCTCATTTATTATGATGTTCAGCTACGTGGAGTTATTTTTGGATAAGGGACGTGTAGCACCCTCTAGCTGTGTTGGTGGGCAGCCTATCTGCTCCGAACCATAGTGGACCTGTGCACCTGATATGCTGCACTTTACCCTTCAGCACTCCTAGCTGGTTTGTAGCCTGGCCCGTGTCCGGTCCCTCTTCCCCCCTCTCCTAAGATCCATATGGATGGTGGGAACCTGCCCTAGGTGGGCTTGAGCTAAACGCACTGCTATAGGCCGTGTCTATACTCTGGGCATTCTCAGTTGGGCCTTCCTTCTTCTCTTTCTCTGGGTTCATCCCTGAGTGGCTACACTCCAAAGTGGCAACCTGGCCGTTCATCTATGCTCTTCGGCCAAGGCTCTATAGATAGAGTACGGTCCAGCCAGTTCCAGGATATATATATCCCTCAACATACTCTTAACACCACATTTTATACTTTATGACTTACTCTCCCCCAATTCTGGGAGCTCATATGGTGATCTGTCTGATCTACCTGCTTGCAAAAGAACTCCTCCTGCATCACACTCAGCATCCCTGAAGAAGAACTTATTACCATCTCGAAATGCGTTGGATGTTTTGCAGTTCTTTTCAACTCCAGGGGGTCTACGATTACACCATGTGTCCTTGTTCAGTGTTTTGTGTCATGTCCTGTCCATGTGGTCCAATAGTTCTTATTAATGCTTGAGTCGTTGTTTCAGACTCTTTTTATTCTGTATACAAGTGTATTAATAAACTATATATTCAATTTTACAATTTACGGTGTTTGTGTGTAGCCAATCCATGTACGCCTCAAAGTCCCTTTTGTTGGAGGGTCAACTATTTTGTTTGCGCACCCTCTAGCTAGTGTGCTAGACGTAAATAGGTTTGTTACTATAGGAAAATTGGTTTGGCTGAGAGTCAGGCCCGGGTTTAATCTGGATCAGGGTTGAGTGACTCAGAGGCTGGATGACTCAGCAACCAGCATCTCTGTTGCCTCCCCTTGTTTCTGGAACCTTGGAGAAGCTTCCAGATGTACTGGGCGGAGTCTAGGAGGAGCTGTTTGGCACATTTATGAGGTTGTCAACCAATCCCTGGCAAAAAGGGGCTGGATGGGGGTAGGCACTTCATAAAATAGGCATGGGTCATGCCAGCAGAGGCAGTCGGGTGGTAGAGATAGAGTGCTGAGGAGGCTGCTGGTGGCCCTTGGGGGTGCCCCCTATTCTGGGGGGGGTGACCTGGGGCCTGAGGCTCAGGTGCCGGAAGGATCCCCCACAACACATGAAGGAAGTGGACAGTGGACATAGGTTTGTCACTATAGGAAAATTGGTTTGGCTGAGAGTCAGGCCCGGGTTGAATCTGGATCAGGGTTGAGTGACTCAGAGAGGCTGGATGACTCAGCAACCAGCATCTATGTTGCCTCCCCATGTTTCTGGAACCTTGGAGAAGCTTCCAGATGTACTGGGTGAAGTCTAGGAGGAGCTGTTTGGCACATTTATGAGGGCGCCAACCAATCCCCGGCAAAAAAAGGCTGGAAGGGGGCAGGCACTTCATAAAATAGGCATGAGTCATGCCAGCAGGGGCAGTCGGGTGGAAGATAGAGATAGAGTGCTGAGGAGGCTGCTGGTGGCCCTTGGGGGTGCCCCCTGTTCTGGGGGGGTGACCTCGGGCCTGAGGCTCATGTGCCGGAAGGATCCCCCACAACACATGAAGGAAGTGGACAGTGGGAGCAGGTCAGCATGTCTGGGAGATCTCCTGAGAAGTTACCGGGTGGGCTGGGGGAGTGTTCAGTCTGGGAGGACTGTGGAGAGAGAGTAAGTCTGTGAGGACTGTGGAGAAGTTAGCCTGGAGGGCTAGTGAAAGGGATAGCTGCATCCAGGTAAGTACCTGAAGAGGTGGTGCTGGGATCAGTAGTCACAGGGGTGTATGCTGGACACTGACTGTTTGCTACACAATTGGGGGGCCTCAGGTTCTTGCCTATAACAGGCTTTATCTCAAAAATATGACTTAACCATCAGTATGCCAGTGGAGTACTGCAAGCAAGTGCTGGAGGAAGCAGCAAGGAGTGCCTATAGACTGTATGCAGGAATTTGTCCCTGGAATTGTTCTGAAGTCAAGTGGGCATCCATAGGTGTGCGCAGCCTATTGCATTAGCGTGTGCACAACAAGAGATACGTGTCAGTAGTTTATTTTTAAAAATTTTTTTTCTATTATTTTTCACAATATTATATTTTTTTTTTCATTTATTTAGGAGCCCTGCTGGGGAGCTTTGGTGAAATATCAGGGGTCTAAACAGACCCCTGATGTCTCACTTTCGAGACAGAGAAAGAGACTGAGGACACAGATTCCCCAGTCCCTTTCTCTGCAGCCAGGCAGCAGGGGGAATATGCATAATACAGGGTGATTAGGGTGTGCCCAGGCACACCTGCCACTCTATGTGCGCATGCCTCTGTGGGCATCTCATAATACCCCTATCCCCATCCAAGTTTATTACCCTCAATAAAACAAAAAAACAATCAAACAAAGTGCTGGACTGTTTTCTGAATGTGACTCCAAAATCCAGGGTGCCTGGCTGTGCAGGGTGGGAGATCCCAGTTTATCTGTGGCCCTTTACCGCTTGCCGACCGCTGGTCGGCAATTGACGGCGACAGTGTGGCTCGATAACGCAAAACGCCGTCATACGACGGCGGCCGCGAGATCGAGCCCAGTGAGCGCGCGCGCGCCGCCGGAGGCGCGCTCACTGTGTCCGGGGAGGGCCAGGGAGCGGGTGCGGCGGAGTCGATCTCCGCCGGTCACCCGCGATGCCCCCCCCAGAGTGAAAGAACGGAGTTCGGTGTAAGTAAACACGGACCTCCGTTCTGTGAGAGGGGGAAGGGCTGTGATCACAGCCTTCCTCTACACGGAAGGTGTGACCACTTCCCTTCCCCAGCTAGGGCAGTCCCCCCACAGTTAGAACACGCCCAGGGAACACAGTTCACCCTTAGAGCGCCCCCTGCAGGTTAACCCCTTCACTGCCAATGGCATTTACACAGTAATCAGTGCATTTTTATAGCACTGATCGCTGTATAAATGCCAATGGTCCCAAAAAAGTGTCAAAATGGTCCGACATGTCCGCTGAAATATCGCAGTACCGCTAAAAATCGCAGATCGCCGCCATTACTAGTAAAAAATTAAAAAAAATAAGAAACCCGAAAAATGAATTCTCATCATCCGTAAACGCAACCACTTTTGTGCAAACCAATCAATAAACGCTGATTGCAAATTTTTTTATCACAAATATGAGGAAGAATATAAATTGGCCAAAACTGATGAAAAAAAATGTTTTTTTTATTTTTTTTGGGATTTGTATTTTAGCAAAAAGTAAGAAATTTGTTTTTTTTTTTTGCAAAATTGTCGCTCTTCTTTTGTTTATAGCGGCGATCAGAAATGACGCAGCGGTGATCAAATACCACCAAAAGAAAGCTCTATTTGTGGGAAAAAAAGGACGCAAATTTCGTTTGGGTACAACGTCGCACGACCGCGCAATTATCAGTTAAAGCGATGCAGCGCCGAATCGCAAAAAGGGCTCCGGGCCTAAAGTGTGAAATCCTTCCGGGGCTGAAGTGGTTAAGGGGGTGCGCTACAGACACATGGAACAGACTAAGACCAGATATGGTCATCATACCAGTTTGTAATTTGGGAAATCATGGTGGAAAAAAAGCTCATGAAATAGGACCATTTTTTTTATAGCAGTTTTCGTGTTCTCTTGTAGAAAATCATTTACGCTTAAAAAGTTAAATCCACTTAGTGTGATATATTGGAGTGGCAATGCAGTAAAAAGCGCTCAGCCACATAATCCCCTCATAGCCATTTGAAACATTTATCTCATAGAAGTGTAAATTCAAAAAGTACTCGAAAATTTAAGTTGAAAAGCAAATGACAAAAGATAACTTGTACTCATTGAAGTGGAGGCCAGAAGATTTCTTAGAGAATGGAAGCTTAGACATGCAAGCGCCTACAATACAAGATCTCTGTATGTTACGCAACAGAGAAGTCGCCTGAACATGGCCGTAGATAGAGTTGGGTCGAAAACCCCATCAGGTTCAGTTTGCACCTCTTGAATGTTGCAGAACCCAAACCCTATTGAAGTCTATGGGACACGAATTTAAAGGCTTATATGCAAGTTAATGGCCATAAAAAGGGTATGGGGGCCTGGCTACTGCCCTAGGGGACATGTATCAATGCAATTTTTTTTGTTAAAAAAAGATTATTTTTACAGGAGCACTGATTTTATTGATGCTTAAAGTGAAACAATAAAAAAGAAAAATGCCTTTAAATATAGTGCCTGGGGGTCCCCTTAGTCTGCCTGTAAAGTGGCACATATGTACTGCGTATAGAACCTGCTGCAGCAAAACTGACATTTATAAAGAAACAAAATCTTACAGTAAATTGCAGGCAATACAGTACCATTGCCAGCGATGCAAAAATGTATAAAAAAAATGGCGCGAGCCCCCCTTCCCAATCCATACCAGGCCTTTCAGGTCTAGTATGGATTTTAAGAGAAACCCCATGCCAAAATTAAAAAAAAAAACACATGGGGTCCCACCCAAAATCCATACCAGACCCTTATCCGAGCATGCAGCCTGGCAGGTCAGGAAAGGGGGGGGGGGCGCCCCCTTCTGAACCATACCAAGCCACATGCCATCAATGTGGGAGGGGTGCTTTAGGGCGCTGTCCCCCCCCACCCCAAAGGACCTTGTCCCCATGTTGATGGGGCCAATGGCCTCTTCCCGATAAACCTGGGCTGTAGTTGTGGGGGTCTGCGGCCAGGGGGCTTATCGGAATCTGAAAGCCACCTAGAACCTGGCCCCCTTCCTATGTGAATGAGTATGGGGTACCCCTACCCATTCAACAAAAAAGTGTCAAAAATAAAGACAGGAGGCAGTTTTTGGGAAGTCCTTTATTTTAAAAAATAAAAAAAACAATGTCCTATGATGTACTGTAAATCCATCGTCAACCACCACCCAGGGCTGTCGGGAAGAGCTCCCCCTGCCCCAAAGAATCCCCCCGTGTTGAAAGCATGTGGCCTGGTAGGGTTCAGGAGGGGGGGCTGCGCTCACTTACCCCCCCCCTTTCCTGTCCTGCCAGGCTGCATGCTCGGATAAGGGTCTGGTATGGATTTTAGGGGGACTCCACACTGTCTTTTCATTTTGGCATGGAGTTCCCCTTAAAATCCATACCAGACCTGAAGGGTTTTGTATGGAGTGGGGGGAACCCCCATGCGTTTTTTCCCCCTTTTTTCTATTGCTGCCAATGTTTTCTTTTTTATTCAGCTGTAAGCGGGGAAGCCCATTGACAGATGATGACTCACCCGTTGTTAAGAATGCAGTGGCTGGCTTCCTGGCCAGCTCCTTAACAATCAGCTATTCACTATGCCCTGATTGGGCAAAGCTTTGCCCAATCAGGGCTTAGAATGCACTCTGCAGCGCATTAGTAGCAGGACCATAGGCGTGCGCACAAGGTGTGCTAGGTGTGCCTGAGCACAATCTAATCACCCAGTGCAGCGCAGGTTACCCCTTCTGCCCTGGCTCCCCCCCCCCCTGTAGTGCTTTTCTCCTCTTCTCTCCCACCAGCCACTGCTGCGGGCAAACACAGGGAGATGTTTTAGGATGAGTGGGGGAAGAGGCCTGTAAATATGTAATTAAGACCCCATACACACTATTAGATTTTCTGCAGATTTTTTTCCTTCAGATTTACCAAAACCATGTAGTGCAAGGGCCTGCCTGATTACATACAAATTGAAAATCTTAAGGTTTGACCTCATATTATATGGTTTTGGTAAATCTGAAGACAAAAATCTGCAGAAAATCGAATAGCGTGTATGGGGCCTAAAGGTCCCTTCCCTTTTCATGTGAATACAGTGAGTGACCGGTACCGTATGTTTGAACTTTGGAGCGCACACCCTAATGCAATAGGCTGCGAACACCTATGTGCAGGACAGAAGGAGGTCAACTGTAGGTGAAATGTAGATCAGATGGAGGTCAACTGCAGGAAAGAAGGAGGTCAACTGAAGGACAGAAGGAAGTCAACTGCAGGTCAAATGTAGATCAGATGGAGGTCAACTGCAGGAAAGAAGGAGGTCAACTGAAGGACAGAAGGAAGTCAACTGCAGGTCAAATGTAGATCAGATGGAGGTCAACTGCAGGACAGAAGGAGGTCAACTGAAGGACAGAAGGAAGTCAACTGCAGGTCAAATGTAGATCAGATGGGGGTGAACTGTAGGACAGAAGGAAGTCAACTGCAGGACAGAAGGAAGTCAACTGCAGGTCAAATGTAGATTAGATGGAGGTCAACTGCAGGACAGAAGGAGGTCAACTGAAGGACAGAAGGAAGTCAACTGTAGAACAGAAGGAAGTCAACTGCAGGTCAAATGTAGATCAAATGGAGGTCAACTGCAGGACAGAAGGAGGTCAACTGAAGGACAGAAGTAAGTCAACTGCAGGTCAAATGTAGATCAGATGGGGGTGAACTGTAGGACAGAAGGAAGTCAACTGTAGGACAGAAGGAAGTCAACTGTAGAACAGAAGGAAGTCAACTGCAGGTCAAATGTAGATCAAATGGAGGTCAACTGCAGGACAGAAGGAGGTCACCTGAAGGACAGAAGTAAGTCAACTGCAGGTCAAATGTAGATCAGATGGAGGTGAACTGCAGGACAGAAGGAAGTCAACCGTAGAACAAAAGGAAGTCAACTGCAGGTCAAATGTAGATCAGATGGAGGTCAACTGCAGGACAGAAAGAAGTCAACTGCAGTTCAGAGTGGATGGAGTGTTGCTTTTTCCCTTTCTGCCTCTGCACTATTTCGGGAAAGAACACGTTAATCTCAGTGGCCCCTGCTGGGGTAGTGCTACACACAGAAGCAGAACCGGCCCTCCTATCTGCTAATAATGTATGATGAAGAAGTGTACCATCCTGCACCCACTCTTTGCCCCCCCCCCCTGCTCCTACTGCTCATGGTTGGCATGGATTGTGCACTGCACAACACATGCATGGCCACTTACTCCCTTTCTAGCAGCTAGAAGGTAGTTGCTCATGCATGGAGTGTTTTTTGTTGTGTCTGCTGTGGGCAGAAAGGGGTGTAAAGTGGGCAACCCCCTTGTATAATGAGTGTGGTTATAATGATAATGGTGCAGCAGCCTGGATAATACTCAGGAATTAAAGGTGATCCCCAGACAAGTGCCCATGTGTGAGCTCTTTTTTGTGCCAAAGGATTTGTCATTCTGCCCAGTCACCCAGGGCTGGAACAAGGGGTGGGCAGGAGAAGCATCTGCCCACTCGCTACGTGTTGTGGGCTGGTGGGGTGGAGAGGGGGCAAGTTGGAACACAGCAGTAGCTATCAGAGCAGACATGAAACCACCACCTGCTAGTTGCCAGCCACTGATCTTGGGCATGTGGTGGTGAGGAGGGGGGGGGGCAGTTGCCCCTCCTGCCCACCCTTTGTCCTGGACCCGGGTGTATAACTCATAAACTTGGCTGGACAGAATGACAAATCCTTTGGCAGATAAAAACAGCTCACCCATGTTCTCCTACCCGTGTACCCATCTGTAGGTCTGGAGTTCCCCTTTAATTCCTGCACATGAGTATTATCCAGGCTGCGGCACCGAGTGCTCCTGATCCATTGATTCATGGTGCCTGTGCCTCATTATATGAGGGGGGCTCTGGCCTGAGATAATGCATTTTCTATCCTCCAAATACATTATTCGGCTTCGGGATCTCCTGAGGCCATTAAAAATGGACAGAGCCGTATTCCATCTGACGATGTATTACGCTTATAAATCCATTGCATTTTTGGTGGAAATCCCAGCGCTCCCCGCGCCTCACTCACCGACGTTTCTAGATAAGACTTTTCACCTATGAATCAATTGTGTGCCGGCTCTTAATATTCCAACTAAGATCCCAGAAAATGTGTCCTCTGTGTGCCGGTGTATTCATCATGCGTGCTGCATATCCTTCTTTGTAATTCATAAGATTAACCCTTCCGCTGCCAGAGACTTTTCTTTTGTTTTATTTTTATGTTGCTTTTTTTGTTTCATTTTTGTTATAACACACGTTTTAGATCTGAACATCACCTAAAGGAAATCCTTAAAGCGGTATTGAACCCAAAACCAGAAATGTAATATATTGCACCTTACCAATCATTAGATGTGGTGGCTGCATTCGTTTTCTTTTTTTAGGCTTTCCCCCTCTGTTTTCACCTGGTGATCTGGCCAGTAACACATCTCCTGTATTAGAGCGCCCCCACCAGGGCCATCTTTAACACAGGGCAAAAGGGGCAGCTGCCCCGGGCCCCATCATTGTTGTGGGGCCCAAAGCAGCTGCCCCTTGAGTCCACGCTGCCTGCAAATAGTTCATAAGTGGATTCAAGAGGGCCCAAGAAAATGTCTGCCCAGGGTCCAATCATTATTAAAGACGGCCCTGGCCCCCACTCTGTATGAATGAGAACAGGAGGTACCTTTGGGCAACAGCATGCTTAGTCTGGGGGGAGGGGAGTGTTTTAGCAGATTTAGATACACTAACAAATTGAAGCCAGACTCTAAGATACAGGGTGGAGGGGCATGACACAGCCTGTGACTGGCAGAAATCCACCCACACCGTGTTATTATCAAAAAATAATAAAGATTTAATTTCAAATATATATGCATATGATGATTTAAAACAGTTTGTTGATATTAAAGGAGTTGTAAAGTCTCAAGGTTCTTCACCTTAATGCATTAAGGTGAAAAACCTTCTGTAGTGCAGCTGCCCCCCAGAAGCCCTCTTTTTACCTGAACCCGATCGTTCCAGCGACGGCGATGAGCACAGCAGCTCCAGCCGCTGGCTCAAGTCCTCATTGGATAGATTGATAGCCATTGGCTCCCGCTGCTGTCCAGGGCCGTCTTTACTATTGATTGGACCCTGGGCAAACATTTTCTTGGGCCCCTCAAAATCCACTTATTAACTATTTGTGGGCTCAAGAGGCAGTTGCTTCGGGCCCCAAAACAATGACTGGGCCCCGGGGCAGCTGACCCTTTTGCCCTGTGTTAAAGACGGCTCTGCCAGGGACGTCTTTAATATTGCTTGGACCCTGGCCAAACATTTTCTTGGCCCCCTCGAAATCCACTTATTAACTATTTGTGAGCTCAAGAGGCAGCTGCTTCGGGACCCAAAACAATGACTGGGCCCCGGGGCAGCTGCCCCTTTTGCCCTGTGTTAAAGACAGCTCTGCCAGGGATGTCTTTACTGTTGATTGGACCCTGGGCAAACATTTTCTTGGGCCCCTCAAAATCCACTTATTAACTATTTGTGGGCTCAAGAGGCAGTTGCTTCGGGCCCCAAAACAATGACTGGGCCCGGGGCAGCTGCCCCTTTTGCGCTGTGTTAAAGACGGCTCTGCCAGGGACGTCTTTAATATGGATTGGACCCTGGGCAAACATTTTTTGGGCCCCCTCGAAATCCACTTATTAACTATTTGTGAGCTCAAGAGGCAGCTGCTTCGGGCCCCAAAATAATGACTGGGCCCCGGGGCAGCTGCCCCTTTTGCCCTGTGTTAAAGACAGCTCTGCCAGGGATGTCTTTACTATCGATTGGACCCTGGGCAAACATTTTTTTGGCCCCCTCGAAATCCACTTATTAACTATTTGTGAGCTCAAGAGGCAGCTGCTTCGGGCCCCAAAACAATGACTGGGCCCTGGGGGAGCTGCCCCTTTTGCCCTGTGTTAAAGACAGCTCTGCCAGGGACGTCTTTACTATCGATTGGACCCTGGGCAAACATTTTTTTGGCCCCCTCGAAATCCACTTATTAACTATTTGTGGGCTCAAGAGGCAGCTGCTTCGGGCCCCAAAACAATGACTGACCTGATTTTTGCCCTGTGTTAAAGACGGCTCTGCCGCCGCCAATCAAATCCAGTGGAGCGGAAGCAGGGGGGCAGAGTCTTGCTGTCTGTGTCAGTGGACGCAAGGAAGTGCCCTCCAGGGAAAGCGCTTCTCTGAGGGGGGCACTCGAAAAGAGGAGGCGCCAGGAGCGCCGCCGGGGGACCCCAGAAGAAGAGGATCTGAGTCACTCTGTGCAAAACTGCTGCACAGAGGAGGTAAGCAAGACATGTTTGTTATTAAAAAAAAACAAACAACTGTTATTTTTTATTTTGATCATGTGACCGGCAGCAGAGGACTAGAAGCTCCTCCTGCCACTGTTTCCCTGCAGACAGGCTGGGAGAGAGCAGGGTCATGTGACAGCTGGATATCCATTAGGAAAAAGGATTTTTTTTTTTAATTAAAATAATTACAGCGCCGTCATCCCCATAAAGAAATAGAAGGGAGAATGTAAATTATACAGCGTGTGTTTTGTATCACTTTTAATTAATTCTACTTTCCAGGGCTTACAAATGGTCAATACTACCAATTAATCCTGTAGATACCACAGCCAACATTTGGAATAAGCGAATCTCTTTCCAGGGCTGCTAGAAGCACGTGTCTGGTTTATTCATCTGCCAAGCTGTAAAACGGATGGGAGAGACATCTATAGCGAGCAGGGGCGTTGCTAGGTCTACAAAAGATCTGGGGCTAGAGACCATAGCAGCAAAGTAAAGAAAGTCATACGCTTGAGTGGGCATACACATGTATATAATATACGTGTGTGTGTGTGTATATATAAATATTGTTACATACCTGAGTGTGGATTCCCCTTACATCAGTGCCCCCAGAGAGACATACTTGCTAATTGCAGAACTGCACCCACCCGGTAAGAGACTTGGGGCTATGGGCCCCAGACTCGGGGCTATGGCCCCAATAGCCACCCCCTAGCAACGCCCCTGATAGTGAGGTTACATTTTTCCAATTTTATTAGCGTTTGTTGTCTCTGTCTGTCACTACTTAACCACTTCCATACCGCGCAAATTCCAGTACTCCTCTCCTACATTTTTTTTTTTTTTTAGAAAATTACTTAGAACCCCCACACATTATATACAATATATATTTTAGCAGAGACCCTAGGGAATAAAATGGCGGTCATTGCAACTTTTTATGCAACGCGGTATTTGCGCAGCAAGTTTTCAAACGCAATTTAAAAAAAAAAAAAAAAAACACTTTCACGAATAAAAAACAAAACAGTAAAGTTAGCCCAATTTTTATTTTTGTATAATATGACAGATATAGGTTACGCCGAGTAAAATAGATACCTCACGTGTCACGCTTTAAAATTGCGCACACTCGTGAAATGGCAGCACTTCAGTACTTAAAAATCTCCCCCAGGCAAAGCTTTAAATTTTTTTTTACAGGTTACCTGTTTAGAGTTACAGAGGAGATCTTGGGCTAGAACTATTGCGTTCGCTCCAACGTTCGCGGCGATACCTCACATGTGTGGTTTGAATGTCGTTTACATATGCGTGCGCGACTTACGTATGTGTTCGCTTCTGTGTGCGTGCGGGGATGGGGGCGCTTTCATTTTTTTTTTTTTTATTGTTTATTCAATTTTTTTTTTTTTTTACTTTCCCTTTTAATTTTTTTTTATCACTTTTATTCCTATTACAAGGAATGTAAGCATCCCCTGTAATAACAATAGTGCGTGACAGGTTCTATTTATGGAGAAGACCCCACATCTCTCCTCCAGGCCGAAAAACATCAGATAAAAAAAAAAGGGAACAATCTGATGCTTTCCAGTCCCCGGCTTTGTTTTACTTCTGCCGGCCCAAGGGTGACGTCATAACGGGCCTCCGAGAGTCATAGAGACTGCCGGGGACCATCTGTCCCTCGGTTTTCTCTATGACTTTCATCTGGTGCCAGCGGATTCCTTCTGCGGCTCGCCGATTGCACTGGCAAGCCCGGAAAAGCACCAGAGGGCGGCGGGAGGGGTAAGAGCGATTCTTCTTATGGTGTAGCAGTGTAGGGAATCGCCGGCTGAAAAAATCACTACCGAAAGCTGACGACGTCATAGGACAGCCTGCAGTATGGAAGTGGTTAAAGTGTTACTAAACCCAGAACCTGCAGTCACTATATCTGCTCTCCCCAGGAGTCTGCAGTCACTATATCTGCTCTCCCCAGGACCCTGCAGTCACTATATCTGCTCTCCCCAGGAGCCTGCAGTCACTATATCTGCTCTCCCCAGGCACCTGCAGTCACTATATCTGCTCTCCCCAGGAGTCTGTAGTCACTATATCTGCTCTCCCCAGGAACCTGCAGTCACTCTATCTGCTCTCCCCAGGAGCTTGCAGTCACTATATCTGCTCTCCCCAGGAGTCTGTAGTCACTATATCTGCTCTCCCCAGGAACCTGCAGTCACTCTATCTGCTCTCCCCAGGCGCCTGCAGTCACTATATCTGCCCTCCCCAGGAGCCTGCAGTCACTATATCTGCCCTCCCCAGGAGCCTGCAGTCACTATATCTGCTCTCCCCAGGAGTCTGCAGTCACTATATCTGCTCTTCCCAGGAACCTGCAGTCACTCTATCTGCTCTCCCCAGGAGCTTGCAGTTACTATATCTGCCCTCCCCAGGCGCCTGCAGTCACTATATCTGCCCTCCCCAGGAGTCTGCAGTCACTACATCTGCTCTCCCCAGGAGCCTGCAGTCACTATATCTGCCCTCCCCAGGAGCCTGCAGTCACTATATCTGCTCTTCCCAGGAACCTGCAGTCACTCTATCTGCTCTCCCCAGGAGTCTGCAGTCACTATATCTGCTCTCCCCAGGAGTTTGCAGTCACTATATCTGATCTCCCCAGGAGCCGGCAGTCACTATATCTGCTCTCCCCAGGAGCCTGCAGCCACTATATCTGCTCTCCCCAGGAGCCTGCAGTCACTATATCTGCTCTCCCCAGGAGCCTGCAGCCACTCTATCTGATCTCCCCAGGAGTCTGCAGTCGCTATATCTGGTCTGCCCAGGAGCCTGCAGTCACTATATCTGGTCTCCCCAGGAGCCTGCAGTCACTCTATCTGCTCTCCCCAGGACTCTGCAGTCACTATATCTGCTCTCCCCAGGAGTCTGCAGTCACTATATCTGCTCTCCCCAGGAGTCTGCCGTCACTATATCTGCTCTCCCCAGGAGCCTGCAGTCACTGTATCTGCTCTCCCCAGGAGCCTGCAGCCACTATATCTGCTCTCCCCAGGAGCCTGCATTCACTATATCTGCTCTTCCCAGGAACCTGCAGTTACTATAGCTGCTCTCCCCAGGAGCCTGCAGCCACTCTATCTGATCTCCCCAGGAGTCTGCAGTCGCTATAACTGGTCTGCCCAGGAGCCTGCAGTCACTATATCTGCTCTCCCAGGAGTCTGCAGTCACTATATCTGCTCTCCCCAGTAGCCTGCAGTCACTCTATCTGCTCTCCCCAGGACCCTGCAGTCACTATATCTGCTCTCTCCAGGACCCTGCAGTCAGTATATCTGCTCTCCCCATGACTCTGCAGTCACTATATCTGCTCTCCCCAGGAGCCTGCAGTCACTATATCTGCTCTCCCCAGGAGTCTGCAGTCACTATATCTGCTCTCCCCAGGAGCCTGCAGTCACTATATCTGCTCTCTCCAGGACCCTGCAGTCAGTATATCTGCTCTCCCCATGACTCTGCAGTCACTATATCTGCTCTCCCCAGGAGCCTGCAGTCACTATATCTGCTCTCCCCAGGAGTCTGCAGTCACTATATCTGCTCTCCCCAGGAGCCTGCAGTCACTATATCTGCTCTCCCCAGGAGTCTGCAGTCACTATATCTGCTCTCTCACAGTACACAGAACATAGAAATGCAATTATGTTAGTAAATATAAACTGCTAAATACCTTTTCTCGTCAGCAGTATATAGCAGTCTTGCGACTTCTATCAGTGTCTGGTTAACGCTTGTATGAGGAGTTTTCATTCTCTCCTTGCCATCTGTCTGGACAGTGCTGATTGGCCCTGTGCTGATCACATGCACCCTCCCAAGTAAAAAAAAAACAACTATCTAGCAATACACATCAAAACTGAGCATGTGCAGAGTGCCTCCAAATGCTCTGTTCTATCAGGAGATGGATTCGGGACAGTGGAAGAAGGGGAGAATCAGAGAAGATAAGACCAAACAGTCTTTTTACACAATGCAGAGGATTAACCCCTGAGTGAGTATAACAAGCATGCTTTACTGCATATACAGACTCAGGCTGCATTCACACCTGAGCGTTTTGTTTCAGGCAGAAAGTTGTGTGATTTTTACAGCGATTTTTCAAAAGGTCACCCATGTAAAAAGCAGTAAAGTGCCTGTAATCTGCCTAAAAAGAAGCTCAAGTACTTTTTTGAGCTTCAGGCATTTTGCTTCAGGCAACAGAACGCTCAGATGTGAACAGGGGCCATTGAAATGAATGGGATTTTGCTTGGTGGGTGTTTTGGAGCTGCAGAGAGGAGCATTTTACAAGCTGAAAATGCTCAGGTGTGAATGGGCCCAGATATTTACTGTTGTAGGTTTGGGCCCCTTTCACACTTGAAAAGTGCGACTTGAAAATTGACCCATCAGCGATTTTTTGACGCAATTTTTGCAGAGATTGTGCCACGATTTTGATGCGACTTTAACCAATGCCTGTGTAATCCCGAGATCTATGGATCTCAAGTTGCATCAAAGTTGGACCAAAGTAGTGCAGGGAACACTTTGAAGTTGCTGCGACTTGAAGTCGCACAGATATGAACGGTACTCATTGAAAATCATAGGGAGCGACTTGTCGTGCGACTTTACGAGTTCCAAGTCGCAGGACAAGTCGCACAAGTGTGAAAAAAAGGCCCGTGTAACACTTTAATTAAATGATTTTACCTGAAAGTGTTTGTGTGATCTCTCTTTGTACATCTTGAAAAAAACTCAAAAACAAAATTACTCATTCATGACAAAATACCAACCTATATATAGGGGTTGATTTACTAAATTTGGGGAGTGCAAAATCAGCTGCAGCTGTGCATAGTAGCCAATCAGCTTCTAATCTCAGCTCGTTCAATCAATCTTTGACAATAAAACCTGGAAGCTGATTGGTTTCTGTGTGGAGCTGCACCAAATTTTGCACTTTTAAGCCCCGTACACACGGTTCGACGATTGCATACAACAGGTCGTACTCACGACCGTTGTATGCGTTATCGATCGTTCGTATGCGTGATTTGAACAGCCGACATACGACAGTCGTACAAGGGGAGTTGTATGAGCAGACTAGAAAACTTGGTCGTACCAACAACCGGTCATACGACCGTTGTATCGTGTGTACAGAGCAGTTGGTACAACAAGTTGTATTGTGCAAAACACGCATGCTCAGAAGTCAGGAATGGCCGGATGCTAATTACATGCACCTGAACGTTCTTTCCCCGGCCGTACGATCGTGTAGTGCAGTCAGTATGCTGCATACAACAGCCAACATACGATTTGACGCGATCGTACATGCGATCGTCGAACCGTGTGTACGGGGCTTTAGGCTGCATTCACATAGTGGCGACCCGACTTCGGCACGGCTTCGCTAGGCGATTTCAGTGTGACTTCCAGCACGACTTCAAGGACCTCATACGACTTTACAACACGACTTTTGCCAGGCGACTTTGCCTTGACCAATCAGAGAAGGGAGGGGGCTGCCTAAAAATAAATTCTATTCTTTTAACTGTAAAGTCGCTTCCATGTAGACGGGGACCCGACTTGGAGGCGACTTCTATTGAATCCTATGGGCACAAGTCGGATAGAAGTCGCCTAGAAGTAGTACAGGAACCTTTTCAGAAGTCGCCTTCAGTCGTGTATATTAAGACAGCTCCCATTCATTTCAATGGGATTTCAAATGTCAAGCGACTTGAGGCAACTCAAGTCGGATCGCAAGTCACCCCTGTGTGAACGGGCACTCAAGCTTTAGTAAATCAACCCCATAATGACAACATCAAGGACTGTGTGTGGTCTCTCCGTGGGCCTAGGCTTAGGGTAGTGGTTCTCAACTCCGGTCCTCAGGATCCACCAACAGGCCAGATTTTAAGTATTACCTTGGGGAGATGCAGACTAGAATACTGCAATCACTGAGCAGCAAATGATATCACCTGTGATGTATTTCAGTTATCCTGCAAACCTGGCCTGTTAGTGGGTGCTAAGGACCGGAGTTGAGAACCACTGGCTTAGGTAAAGCCTGCCATCTGTGTGAATGGAGCCAAAGAGGGGACTTCCTATCTAGGGACATAAAGTGATGAAGGGTCTTCCTAAGGGCACTGATGGGCTCTTAAGGCCCTTACATACGGTCCGATTGTTGGCCAACAACAGTCGTTCAACAGGTAGGGTTGCCACCTCATCCCTTTAATCCAGGACACATATGAATTACACAGGTTGTTGTTCTGAGGCTAATTTAATGCAGATGAGGCACCAAGTGAGTTTAATTACCACTTTAATCAGCCACATAACCTAAGTAATTCATATGTGTTCAGTTTTAAAGGGGTGAGGTGGCAACCCTAGTTAGTACGCATGATTCAACGGCCGATTTCCAATTGTCGTCCAATTCACCTGAACTTAGGGTTGCCACATCATCCCTTTAACCACTTGCCAACCGGCAACCGCAGGTTGATGGCGACAAGGTGACTCGATATTGCAAACCGCCGTCATATGACGGCGGCTGCGAGATCGTGCACTGTGAGCATGCACGTGTCTCCGGAGGCGCGCTCATGTGTTCGGGGGGGGGGGGGGGCAGGGAGCGGGTGCGGTGGACTCAATC